>CAOLHI010000647.1:0-557813 GCA_948474755.1 Ctenosaura bakeri
GTGAATGTCTTGCAACACCAGACTATGACCTAAATCCAGTTGGTAGTCTCAACTAGAGCAGAACCAATAAATCAATGGAACTTGTGCGTGTGTGATCACTTATGGAGCTCCCAGTGATACAGTGGGTCAGCGATAGCCAGAACTAATAAATGTAGAGGATAATCAAGGTAGATTTTAAACAAGAAAAAGAAGTCAGAAGCCAATTTCTAAGAGAAAGGAAGGGAGGATTGAGCAGTCTCACTCTGTGTCTTTCCTTTGTTTGGATGGGTTGCTGGTTTCCTGGCCAAGCTTGCAGAAATTCCTCCCTGCTTGATTGCCTAATGGCCCAACACTGGATGTTGCTTGCAAGACAGTAGAACGATTTCTTCTAGGAGCTGCATCCTGAGCAAGTAGGCAGTTGAATCACTGGGCCTGGTATGCTCCTTCAGCAGCTCTCATAAGATTTGGCTGAGAGTAGCAGATTCAGGTCTGTTTCACCCTTCCTGTGTGTTCTCATTCCATTTGGATCCACTGATGGCCTGGATCTCCCTGGGTTCAATTCCTCACTCAGCCATGAAAACACACGGGGTGACCCAGGACACATAACACACTCTCAATCCCAGAAAACCCCATGATAGGTTCACCTTAGGGTCTCCATAAGTCAGAAACTGCTTGAAGGCACACAACAACAACAATCTCCCTTTAAACCAGGGGTGGGGAAAGTGACTTCAGGATCAGTTTCTGCAGGAAAAAAGGCCTCCTCTGGCCCTATAATGGCCCAGAGAAAGCAATAAACATGGAGAAATTGCCCTTATATCCCCTGGGAGGGCAATAAAAATTGAAACTTTGGGGGAGGGGGGAGATGCAGCTCTCCAAGATCCCTTAGAGGGCTAATACACACCCCAGCCTCCAGCAGTTGCCTGCCCCTGCTTTAAGCTCGCTTCCCTCAGCCTTCTGTTCTGTGTTAGGGAAGAGCATCCAGGTTCTAGTATGCACCCTGTATAGCAAAAGGTGCATGGATTTTCTCATGAAATATAGAATTTATCACAATACCCCAGACAGATGTAATGTTACAGCGTTGTGAATAGTTAAGAATGATGCTTAAGCTTGGTAAGAGGTGTGTGTGATGGAGGGGGGCTACAAGTCCCAGAAACCTCCCACCGGCATGATTCTGGGAGTTGTACTCCTAGAAAAGGATTTTTTTTCCCCAGTCTGTGCGCCAGGTGTAGCTTAGCAGCCTGATTCTGAAGAGAATACTAAGAAAAAAAGAATAAAAGGGAGATCCCAGGGTCAAGCATCAATCATTAGCCCTGCTGAGACAATGACAGTTACCTAAGAATGTTGCTTGCAACTTAAAATTGCTTTTAACTTGTATTTTTAACTTGTGTATTTTAAATAGAAATTCGGTTTAATGTGTTTTAATTCTTGTGTTAATGTGTTTTTAGTTGTACTGTGTTTTTAAATGGTTGTGAGCTGCCTTGAATCCCATGCTAGGAGAAAGGCAGGATATCAAACAGACAGACAAATGGCACCAGGCCCATGTTTCTTCCACATATATTTTAAGTTATGGATTAGAGGTATTTTCTTTTTCCTGAAGTGAATATTCAGTGTTTTAGTTCTTATAACTGGTTTTGGTGGAGGAAGTTTTCTTACAAACCTCTGATGTAGTATGTAGTAAAAATGAGGGGAAAATCAGATATGGCAAAAATTATTTAAGTGGACTAAAATTGTCAGAACCCTCCAGCTAGCATGCCTGGGAGATTTTTTTTTTTTTAATCTCTGAGAGAAATGCCTAAATAAAATAGTACAAACCATGCAGAAGCTCTGAAGGTAGCTTAATGTTTAGCAAATGATGACAGTGTTCCCTCCGCCCTGCCATCTTTCATCTTGTCTCCTGAGGCAAGTGCAAGCATCAACGTTATCATTTGACATTTTCTTTCAGGAAACAGTTAAGCTAAGAAAATATGTCAGCATTAATCACTTTCAGATACTTGCAAGGTGTCCTAAAAGCCCTATCCTGCAACTTCGCTCACATCTGTAATGATTTGTTGTGTCATGCTAGAAGTCTAACTATCAGCAACAGCAAAAATGAATGCCAAGCACATTCCATTGTGTCATGAGAAAGGGAAATCTGTGCTGTTTAGGAGTAGAAATACACATATTGCATAAGCTAAATAATTTGATAGAAGTGTAGGCAGGTTAAGTTCAGTGAGAGCCACAATAGTTTGAATTTCACATATACACACTCTCCTTCCGCTCCTCACCTCCAATATTTAATGGCATGGATCCATAAAGTTGAACATAGATGCAGAAAGGACTGAGTCTAAGACCAGTATTATTCTGAGGTACTTCTAACATGCTACATTTAAAAAAAAATGAGAGGAGAATTTGATTTATGGGTTTCCTACTACAGAAGTTTTTAATCTTGTTTTACTGAAACTGTTGTGTTTATACCCCATCTTTTCTCCAAAGAATTCAAGGTAGTATGGATAGTTGTCTTCCACTTTTGCATCTCACAACAATCCTGTGAGGTTTATCAGGCTGAGAGACAAGTGGCTAGACCACAACCACCCTGTTAGCTTTATGACTGAGTGGGGATTGAGCCACCATCTCCCCAGTGCTAGTCTAGTGCTTCAGCTACTATGCCTTATTGATTCTAAGATACTTCACAAAGGACTTGTGCCTCTTTAGAGCTCTGTTGTCCACAGCATTCCCTGATGCAGAATCATGAGCTAATTATTGTTGTTGTTGTGTGCCTTCAAATCATTTCCAACATGGCAATCCTAAAGTGACCCTATCATGGGGTTTTCTGGGGCTGAGAGTGTGTGATGCCCAAGGTCACCCAGTGAGTTTCCATGACTGAGCAGGAAACTCCAGGGTCAGAGTCTAATGCTTAAACCATTAAACTATGCTATTCTGTACTGTAATGTACCATACTAATGATGCAACCCCACTATCCGGACAGTCTAATTGGCTATATATATCTATATCTATATATTGGCAGATATTGTTACCCTGTTCTCTGGAGTTCCCGGGAGGGGCGCCCAAATAACCAAACAACAACAACACAACCTTGGGGAAAATTTAGCTGGAGCACTCACCAAAGCTAGTGAGAGGCAGGGTAACTTAGCAGGATCTTGCAACCCAGTGTCTACGGGGTCAGGTCAGTCAAGCAGTCAGATGGTTTTAAAATAGCAACAATGCTGTTTTATTAAGTACAGACAAATATTAAAGACAACACAGCCACACAGCTAACTAAAGAACTGGAAATAGGGATTTTCGCAGGGAAATGGGTGATATGACACCTGTCTCGTAGTCCTGGAGAGGTATGAAGATAGAGTTCATTGGAGTGCAGGGAAGAAGCTCAGCGTGGGTCGCTGAGAGGAGCTTGCTGAACAAAGCGGCAGCAAGGTGGTCTGGAACTTGAGAGTGATCCGAGGAAGGTCTCGGAATTGGGGGGTTTTATAGGGTGAATTGTGATTGCGGGCCATACCTTACTCAGTGAGAACAATGTGATTTAGGAGCAGGACAAAGCATTGGAAAGGTCAGAGTTTAGCATGATTGGCTTAGGGTCGAATTAACAATAGTGTAGCCAGTATGCAAATACGGAGCGCTTAGTACAGCTTTGTGAGGCTACCTGCTTGGGGCCGGAAGCCTTTGTTAGTGTCGCACATAAGCAACGAGGTGTTTGCCGGGGAGGTCCCTGAAGCAATGAACCGGCTCTGTCTGGCCTGCTTGGGTGGAGAATGGAATGTCCAGCAATTATCAGCCGCGCCTGTTTACGTGCTTGTCCGGAGGCCTCGCAAACACGTGGAGCGGGGTGGCAGAGGAAAGCCTAATGATTTGATATCAAAACGATATCAGGTGCTATCTCCGGGTAGGCCTGAACCGCAGTAACAATATGTTTAATTGGCATAAAATAGAAATCATATGCAATGACTGGATAAGGCCATGTAGAAAAGGAACTGACTGAAAAACAGGTCAGAGATGATCTCAGAACAGGCTGAGTTCAACTGAATGGCTCTTGCAAGGAAAACAAAAGGCATCTCCTGAGGGAAGAGCAAAATCCCCTGTGGTTTGCATATCCTTTGGAAAACCAAGCCATAAAAACTGGCTACCCACTTAATTTGATTCCCAGTTGTTGAAAATTTCAAAGAAAGAGTTTTTGGTTGATAACTCTGAGTCAGAAAAACAGGAAGATTTCAAACAAACCCATAATAGCACCGTCCTCACACCTATCCTTTTCCTGATCCCTGATTACACTGCCATAAAAATCTTTTCCCCATTTGTCTGATTTGGCCATTTGTCCTTTCCCAGGAAAAGGGTCTGCCCTCCTCCAGGCATGCGTGCACTATATTTGCATTCCCTTTTGGGGCTTTAGCTAGCTTTTTCTCTCTCTTTTTCTCTCGCTGGCTGGCCAGCCGTCTCTCTCTCTCTCTCTCTCTGTTTTACAGGTGCAGTATATTCATTTAGTCCCTTAAATCTTTCCCTTTCTTAGGATTCTCAAACTTGGTAGTCCTTGTGTGTTTGTGTGAATGAATGCTGTGTGTGTGTGTGTGTGTGTGTGTGTGTGTGTGGAAATTTGCCAATTCTACCAAATAAAAGACCATTTAAAAGGACACTTGTCTTCTCTCTTTGTCATGTAGTCTGACCCCATAAACATAGGATAAAAGATCTCACTATGTTGCCCTGCTCTCTGTTTTGCCAAGTTGTGCTCTGCTAATTTCCCCAACCTTTGTAAAATCCAGGTGTTCCCCCAGGAGCCCCCAGAAACCAGGCTAATAATGACTGCCCTCTTTAGTAGCTCAACAAAGTCACCTGTAGGGTTTGCTTGGGGAAAAGTATTTCCAGGTAAATTCCCCTCTTATTTTTCTTCTTTTTGATGTTCTCACCCACATTTTGTTGTCTTAGTTATATGCTAGCAGACCTTTCAAGCATCCTTTTGTAAACAGGAATTAATCAAAACTGTTTTAGCTGCCTTACCATGTCTTGTTCTGAAGCTTGTATTAGGGAGAAACATTTGAATAGTTACATCAAGTAAGGCTGCATTTGTACCTCAAATATTTCAGTTCTCTGAAGGAATCTGGATACCAGGAGACTATTAATGAGATTTCTAGCTATAGGTGATGGCTGTTTCTTGATTCATAGCAGTAGCAGAGATGGTGGTTTCCTTCTCGCTGCAGAGTTGGCAACTTGATTACAAAGGATATTGTGTTATTTGCCCAGGAAGAGAGGGATAAGAATCACTACAGTCCACTGTAACTGCTGCACTGCTTCCATCTGTACTTCCAAGTGTGAGAGGGTTGTTCTCTAATTGGCCATACTGCTGGAACTTCTTTATAATCTCTGATACCATAATGTTTTCTTGTTGCTATGGATGCAACTGATGTGACCTTTTTTTTTAAACATTGTGATGTCCCCAGAATAAATCTCCAACCCACAAACAGAGAGACTGTAATAGAAAGGTCATCTATTTGAACAAGCATATGTACCATTTAACCATTAAGAAAAACAACAAAGGGCTTTTACCAAACAGGACAAATGGTGTCAGAAGGTGGCAGATTTGTTGCTACATACCTGGTTTGGGTTTTTGTTTTGTTTTTTTAAGAACCAGATGGTGTTTTGCCAATGCATTTTTTTAAATTATTTCCTCTCCTTTTCTGCCTTCCCCAGCCTGGTAGCCTGTTACTCTATGTGTTGGAGTAGGGTTCCCATCCCTCCTGCTTAGCTTGGATAGAACCAGGCTGACTAGGGATGATGGGTGTTATATTTAAAGAGGTAAACAGTGTAGGGGAAACTAGTGAAGAAGAATGTGAATATGGTAGAAATTGTAGCTAAGTGAGTTCTGTTACTCACAAAGCCAGAGCAATTTCTACCCCAACCTTGGTTTTGCATTTGCAAAGTGGGAATGATGAACTGTCAGATATGGCAGTGTGACAATGTATGCAGGAAGATCCCACAAATATAGTTTACAAAGTCTAGCCAAAGGCTAGTATTTTATGAGGGGAATTTTATCCTTGAGTATCAAAATTACCCCAATATGCTCTTACAAAACACTTTCTGGGGGGACTTCATTCTTTAATAAGGTGTCCATTTTCTTGTTTTCCAGCTTATTTCAACATTATTCTCTGTATCAGTACCTTTTCCACAGTCCCAGGGAAGAACTTGTGATTGGAGACGAGGTAAGTAATTTATATGACTGGAACAGATTAAGTGGAATATTTTAATATGTGTTCTCTGGCATCTGTTTGCTATAGCTCAAAGCAACTTTGTGTCAGAATTGCTCAAGTGTTAACAGCACAGAATAGCAGATGAAGGAGTAAAAGAGAAATATGGTAATGCCTGTCTCCTCTGGAATTTGAAATTTAGAAGAATAAATATGCCATTGTTGATTATACAGCTGGCTATATTGACAAAAGTGGTGTACAAAATTTTAGGTATAAGTTCAGCTGAGAAGAAGAACAACTGATCTACAGAGGCTTCCAACAACTGTGTGTACTTCTTGTGACTGCTTTGCTTCATTCAGTTTCTGTTGCAGAATCTTAAAATGCACTTAAATTGAAGGCCATGCTTCCATTGAGCTAATGTCTTGGGTTCCACTCCCATAATTTTCCACAGTCACCAAGGAGAAGGGGATGCTAATAGCAGTGGTAATAGAAGTAGTGGCAATAAACTTCTAACATTAGTCCTCAACATGCAGTTCTAAATTGTGATTGTCCATATCCCTTCCACCGTATAGTGACCAAGTTCAGCTGTCTGTTTCCCCTTCGTAGGCATGCGCTTCCCTCTTGCAACTGAAATCTCTATCGTTCTAAGCTGCCGCAGCATACATTCTTAGTTGCTCTCCAAAACACTTTCACATGACAAAGTAGTTGCCTCATGCTTCTGCTGGCCATCCACATCATCCAAGTCCTCTGCACTGACCACAGGATGCTGTTTCCACTCTGCCCAGAGTGCATGCGTCCCCTTTTAGATTCCATATTCCTTGATCCCTGTATTGTTAATCTAAATAGAGTGGGCAAGAAATGCTGCTGTGATGTACTGTCGAAACCCTTTTGCCTTGTAAAGGCATCCTTCAAACTCAAGAGGCCCCAGATTACAACTAATTGTACACAAACGACATGTATGGATTCCCCAGAAATCATGAAGCTTATTGCCATATACATAAATTTTGGATTGGAATACAATTGTCACTAAAATTAACAATATAGGATTGAAAGCATATCCTACATTTGTTAACTGTATTGGTCTTCTTTATATTTTCTTCATTGCATTATCTCTTCCTTTTTACAAGTTTACCAGATTATTCAAGCTAAAATTAGGATTGTATACATTCATCTATTTTCTATATTTTATCATAGCTAGGACATTTGGTTTGTCTTTCTACTTCATATGCTGAATATAAACACATTTATTTAAAATTTCATGCCTGTACATTAATTTCTAGGTTGAAATGTACTTTCTTACAAACCTAAGATAGCTCAGATGTGACAAGAAGTCCCAGTTTCCTACTGTGTCACTGAGCTTACTCATGCACTGTGTCCCCCTCTTTCATGCAAAGGAGTTTATGCTCATGTTTGAATGCATACTGTTGTGATTTGTTTGATTAGTGACAAAAGGCCTGGCTCAGATCATGGTTTCAGCTCTTTGTTCACAAACCACAACTTAAACAAGCCACATTTGCCTAAATGTGGATGTCTGTTGGAGCTATGTTTGGTTTAAAACAATAAGTGAGAAACTATTAGTCACCTCCTCTGGCATGCAAAACAGAAGCAAACAGGATGTATGTCAAGCAATGTGAGTACTCGTATTTATACTGATTTGTTCATGTAGCAGGAAATAATGGTTTCCCATTATGGCTGAACCAACTTCTTCTTTTTATATACTCCAATTTGTGCATAACCTATTGCAGGGGAAAAAATTTTCTGTAATCTTTGTTATTTCACTCTGCTCTGGATTTATGTTCTTTGAACAAGTTTATAGAGAAATCCCATTATACATGTGAGATCACTGTATGCATTGCTGGACTTTCTTCAGTTTTTTCTGCTTCAGGTTTTCCCACAACAGAAAAAAGCCAAAGCTACTTCCGAAGAACTGAACAGTACCTAAACTCTTTGACAATGGGAATTGATATAAAAACCACAGAGCTCCAGCTGAATATGTATTTCCTTTGCTCACATCATACTTTAAGATTGCATTATTTTAAGTAATAATATTGCACGTATTTAAAAAAACCATGAAGGGCAACATACATGTTTTCAGAGAGACTTTTAAAGTGATATTCTAAAAGTCTCCTTCTAAATGGCTCAGAAAATTTTTAGCTTATGAGAAGGCAGGAGTATAGTGAGGGAGCAAAGAATAAATGTCACTACAATCCTGCTGACTGCCAGCCCTCATAAATCAGTTGGTTTAATAAGAATAAAGAAATTGCAAAAGAAAACTGTCAGACATGAATGTCAAACTCTTCTGAGAAGGCATACCTTGGCATTTAGCTAGCAATAGGAAACATTTGTCTAGTGATGTTCAAGTCTCTCTTTAATACATACTTAAGTGGTAGAGCCTTATGGAAATAATTTGCCATAGAAACGAATCTGGTCTACAGAAATTGTACCCAAGTCCCGTTTATACAGTGCCTTTCATTTTAATGGCTATCACTGCATGTATTCTAGAATCATACTGGACAAATTTATTCAGGGGAGAAAGGAATTAAGCAGAACATACTGACAGAGCATGGATTTTTCTAAAAAAAAAATTTTATATCAGATGCATCAAAAAGTATATGATGGCCTAGCAGGTATGCCTAATCTGGTGTCATTCTAGCCAAATTTTATGTGTGTTTACTTGGAAGCAAGGCCATCACAATCCAGCAGAAGTCTTTGCCATGGGATTGCAGTCATTGTTTTGTTAGCTGCCATGACCTTTGGCAAGGCCTTTGCAGAGTAGTAATTAGTGCTGGACCATTTCATTAGTGGTTCCTTATCTAAGTAACAGCCTCCCCAGAATGGCTCACCTCGCCATTTACATGCAGGGGAGGGGTTGCCAGCAGCTGAGCGCTCTTTTTTTTCACAGGCATTTTTAAGAAATATTTTATTGCTGTTGGAGTCATTCTTTACATTTGTAAAACTGATTTCCCCCCCCCCTTGGTGCTAGTTTTATTTTATCCTATGCTGTTTTATTGCAAGGATGTGTCCTTGATCACATGTTTATGCAGGCCTGTGTATTCTCCTCTGTGTAGCCCATCTACCATTTATATTCTAGAAAACTTAGAAATTGTTGCGTATATTGTATGTTATATGATCATTATATCTGTTTTTATATCAGCACATCTAAGTACTTTATACATCTTCATTATATGTATATATATAAAAAGACATGTTTGACTGGACTGATACGAAAGTACAAAGACCACAAAAGATATGCGCTGCTCATATAACAGATGTTAGGCCATGCTCAAAACAGTGTGAAATAGGTTGAAAAATGGAGGTTTAAGCATCAATATATTATTTCATTGTACCAGCAATAATTACAGAAATAAGTGATAAGTTAGATCATCACCATTGGACCATAGATCAACAGCTTATTACCATTGATTCTTCTTTGTGGTGTCTGCGCAACACACAAATGGGTGTTTTTGCCTGTACAGAACCTCTTTCAGAACCTTCCAGAACTAAGCAATTTTTGTGAGAACTTGGCCCCACTCCCCCAGTGAGCATGTGCAACTCTCACATCTCCATTCCTTTTCATCTTTCCCTTCAGCAGCACCATTTGGAACATTCTTTTCACTTGATCATTCTGTCAGGAGTCCCCGAGTTTTCTTTCTATTTCTTATTTCAGTGTTTCTTCTTTTTGTATTTGACATTCTTTTTTTGTTAATTATTAGTGGGTTTTTCCTATACATTGTGGTATCGTAGATAGCCTCTGTGGCCTTGTTGAAATCGTTTACCTCTGGTGGGGGAAAATTAGTGCATTCAACAGGTACATAGGGTTCCTTTTTGTGATTGGGTGGGGGTCATAAGATCAGCAGACTCTGAAGAAGAACAGATGGCTTGCTATCTGGGAAGGTATCTTGAGCTTGATGTACTTGCTGGCAAAAGATTACATCCTTGTTACCATGCTCCCACCTTTCTCTAACCGATGGAATAAATCAGTGATCTTTGATTTGGATTTGATCCTAGACATGCTGATGCCAGCCTCAGATTTAGAAGCTCTGGGCTATTTTAGCAGCTTCATGACCAGCTGTGGTCCCACATTGCAGGCCATCAAAATCATCTCCTCCCTAACTCTAGGTAGGGATATTATAAAGACAATTTGGAAAAGGCATTGCACCAGGGATAGGGCTGGTGTCCCAGTAAAAAAGAAAAAGGTAAAGAAGACTGGGAAGTCTAAAACACAAAAAGCTCAGTCAGAATATTGTCTTGGAACCATCAACTGTTGGTACTGCACTCTACAGGACATTCTCAGGGCAGGTCATCTCAACACAGGAGTTATTACAGTTCTTCATTATGAAAATCTCCTTCATATGACAAGCAGGGAAGGGTGCTCCAGAGATTGCACACCTTGTTCTTTATGTTCAGAGCATGGAGTGGCACCTCCATAGCACTTGGACTAGGAATAGAGATACAAAATAGATGATGCTATTATCAGGAGGAGAAGGAAGAGGTAGAAATACCTTCTGCTTGAGATCTACTCTGGTGGCAAAAAGAGTAAAACACTTAGGTCTTTCTGTTAGAGTCCTACATTTGCAGCCTCTTAAGGAAGAGTAATTCAAAAGGCCTACTGAAATATTTGTCTCTGCTCCAAGTACTGTTTTTCACCCCAGGGCTGATCATATTGTATAATTTGGGAGTAGCTTGATTGCAGAAACAAAATAGTTTATCTTCACATTTTCTGCAACTGATTTAAAGTGTTTCATGCATGTAAGCCCACAAGATTCAAATTACTCGTATGGATTATAAACATAGGCTACATTTCTAGTGAGACTTGTGAGTACACATACATAGCCTTGTGCGACTCATCAATAGCATCTACTATAGTATCTGCTCCTCATCTAACTTTCTGAAACCCTTTGCTTTAACCACGTCTGTTCTTCTCTGTCTCAGATTCACTGAGTTAGCTTATTTAATGTAGCAATATTTGCCTAACCTACACATTCAAAGAGCCAGAATGAAAGGCAAGCTGAATGCAAGAATTCAACAGAACAATTTCCATTAACACATGTCAGGTATCATAACAAATGTTTACGTTGCTCAGACATTAACTGCAGAGAAGCTTTTATTGTCTTCTGTTCAGGGCACTCAGCTAATTTATTTTACTCAGGTTGATATATTACCTTCCATTTTAGGGAGTTTTGGGAACATTTTCCAATGCTAGCTTGAGGTTTACATGTTCGTGCTGTTTTTGAATGGAACAACCCTAAATTCTTTTGAAATGATGTTTGCTTTGAAGCATTTCTTAATAAAAAATAATGTGGTTGGTAAATGTAGTTTTCCCCCCCTTTCAATCGGGATGATGGAATAGTTTGTCTTTTTATGGCCCAGCTGACTCATTTAATATTCATTTTTTGAAGGAATTCCATGTATCATGGATACAGTCCACAGGAATCTCTTGCCCAGGCTCATAGAAGTGAATTTATTTGAGTAGAAAGTTTTTCCAGAGCATTGTACCCAAGGTTTAGAAATGTTATAGGGTCAGATTGCAGGATGTTTTATTAAAAATAATATATGTATGTACGTATGTATTATGTTAAATGTGTTCTACCATTAAATTTATAGTCACCTGATATCATCTGCTGCTATTTAACCTTGTTAAATAGTAACTGTTTATATGAATGTATTGCTCTCTCAGCATTCTATACTTGGACTCTCTCCAAAGCTGACTATTTCATTTGGATTGTATCACATGTGCACTTGAATTTGTTACAGGAAAAGCCCCCTGCCAGGTTCCCCAAGTAGCCTGACTGGAGAAAATTAGTGAAAAGGTGTTGCTTTTAAAAATGAGGAGGTTGAACTCAGTAGTTGGATATAATCAGTTCAGTAGTTGGGTATTATCTATATCTGTGCCTCCAACGCTGGAATGTGTTCTTCCAGTGTGTTTCTACTTCCTTTTTCTTTGCAAGCTGTTTTTGCCCCACATGGCTGATATTTGAGATACATTTCTTTTCTGAATTAAAAATTGGGAGATAATCTCATGTTTACACCTTATTTTTAGCATGTGTAAGAATGACCTGCCTTCTCAGTCACTGTTAGTACTGACTCCTAGATGGAGGGAAGCAAGAAAGCAGAGAACAGTGATTCATACAGGAATGCAACAGGCAGCCACTCCAGAAAGCAGATGAACATGCTACATCAGTTATGATTAAATAATGTAATCACACTGTTCGGAACCACAACAGAATTGGCTGTCCTCAGTAGAATATATAAAAGTCAAAGTTTGTCTGTGTCAGGGCAAGACCTCATATGATTGGCTGTGTCAGACAAAGACCTCATATGATTGGCTGCCTAAGAAGATTCTATAGAATCCTGGGGTTTGCAGTTTAGAGAGGGGCCTTTAGAATTCTCAAACAGAGAGCTCTTGGGCCTCAGTCAATTCTGTCTGTCTTGAATAGGCTGTTGTTATGGAGATGAGGCCTAGCAGCAATGAGGAGGGCAGTGTATTCCCTCAGGAACCCAACTTCTATATGTTAATAACTCTGAATACAGATTGGATTGGGGAATATGGAGAAAAGTTACAGGTACCAGACAAGACAGTCTGGGGAGTAAGAGACACAGGATCTCAAATCTTTCTAACAAGTATCATCTATGAGAAAATAAAATGCCAGGCAATACTGAGTATATACCCTAGTAGCATATAAATCAGGTGGAAGAATGCAGGAATTCCATGAACTATGCTGATATAGAGAGCTCTGAGTAGTTTGGGTTCACTGAAGATTTCAATTAATGCATTCTTTAAAAAGATGTTAGAAGATTTGTGATGGCATGCTTATATACCCTCTTAGACAATGTAAGAATTTACTGGTTCCAAGTTAGCTGCTGGGAAGGTGTCAAAGGCTGAATCTATGATCAAGTTCTAGTTGCCACATGACAGGCCCAGCTCTTCAGTTTTCCTTTCTGAAGGATCGGAAAGGTGTTGATCTAAGGTGAGTGAAACAGAGGTATCTTTTACAAATTGGTAAGCAAAGTAGGCTAGATCAGACAAAGAGGGTCATCTGGAATAGGGCAGTTCTAAAATAGGCTAGACTAAGATATTTTGGTGCCTGAAACACAGCAGCATATGGCAACCCTGACATTCCATATGCAGGGTGCATAGTACCCAAGGTGAATTGCTTTATATTAGCACCTGAACCAGAAAATCCAACAAATTATTAATTTATTATACCATTTCACCCATATCAATACCAGGGTAGTGTACAGTTGCTTTCCTGCCTCTCTGGCAAAACAAATAGAGGAAAAACTAAATAATTAACAATTTTATGTCAGTACATGACAGACCAAATCAGCTGCCTGAAATGGACACCTGACTATATCTAATTAACCATTAAAATAGCCAAAACTGTGAAAGTATTTAGTTTTCAGAATGTATGAATAGGGAAATCAGGCCAGTAGCAGGCTAAAATTGGAACATAATCAAAAGAGATTAAATATTACTTTAATAATTCAGAGGTAATTTTCTGGTATGGTTCCACAATGGAAGCTGTAGTAGAATGGGATTTTTGGATCTTTATTTATTTTTGCTGGACGTTAATTAGTGGTGATAAAGTTGCTTTGTGCAGAGTTCTGCTGAAGCCACCCTATGTAAACTGTAAAAAAGTGCTTTGATAACCCAGCACAGTACACATACTAGATAGGTGCTCCAGCACCATTTGTTAAACAGTACCACACCTTCAGTAAGAAAATTACATAAGCAATCTGCAAAGCAATGAATGGCATGGCCTCAACATACTTGGTCAACTAACTCAAGAGTATCTTGGATATACCACAAGCCTTGTAATGGCGTACTGTGTAGGATAATGCTTCGTAGACTGTGGGTCTCCATGTGGTCTTGAATGGATCATACAGTGAGGGCCTTTTTCCCCTTTCACTGGACCACCAGCACATTGTTATCATTAGCCCATCTTAAGAGACAATCTAGCTCCCTCCTTCTGTGTCACACTTAAATTTGAGTACATTTCCTCTGCGTTTACCTACACTAACTTTATAAAGCAGAAATCAAGTAAAACTTATTGTCTTATATTTGACTACATCCTACACTGACATTAAAATCAAACATCAAATTGAAACTTGCCTAATCTGAATTAATGACATGATTTTCTTACAATTTGTTTGTAGAGCAAGCAGGTGGGTTCCTCTTCCACTGTCTTAAAACATTCTCAGACATTTCAGAGAAACATTGCTCTGGGGGGTAGGTAGCAGGGGACAAGACCCAGAAGTAAAGGTCTGCCCATGAATTCAGCCCTGTTACTCTTTCTCACTAGCTGGGGGAGAAATAGTCTTGTAGTAGCTTATTTTCATCCTTCTACCTAAAAGTTATTTTCAAATTCTTGGTGTCACTCCCGCTTCAAGGTACAAGATGCCAGCTATCAGTTCATTGTAAATAGTAACTGTCATGGTATCTCAATTATTGGCCAATGTTGATCAGATATTCTGCCTTAACATTGATAGTGTATTGTGCGGAAGCTATTTTTAGCTAAAAATAGAATGATTTACTAGAAGGAGATAGATAGCTTTATTTGCTTTACATGAATCTCAAAAGTTGCTGGTAGAGAAATTATGAGTACATGACATGAAAGACCTCTGTCTGTAATGTCTTGTGAAGATGTAGCCCTCACAAACTTCATGGATCAGAGGAAAAACTGTGCCTGCTGGATCTAATTTGGCATGTGGAGATTTGCCATGTAGCCTCCAGAGGGTTCAAGGAAGACTATATCTCTCTGAAAAACTCATTATCACTGATGAAAGATAATAGCAAGGTTTCCCTCTACACATTTGGGAAAAGGCTCATTACATAGGAGAGTGCTTCTTTTATTTTGTCTGTCAGTGATAAATAGGATCCCCAACCCTGCTTTGCTTCCCTCCTTGCTCCTTCACATCATTCAATCCACGCAGGGCTGGGAGATGGTAGTCACCCCCCACTGTGGCTCCCCACCCTGCTCTGTGAAATAAACCTAATTTTCTTACAGTCTAGAAAGCTGTTTTTTAAAAGTCAAAAATCCCTAAATTGTTCTGGTTAAGAAAGTTTCATTTCTGAAGTACAGATGTGAGAGATAACCAAAGTAAGCTAGCTGGTATTGTACTATTCTCTTATGTACCATTAATGGATATTTTCCAGTATTAAGTGGAAATGGTTGCACCAGCGAGCGGTATATTTAATGTGAAAACAGAGCTCATGCTTACTGAATAACTACAGCTGCAGAATGAGTGAGAATGTGTATTACTATTTAAATTGCTACCATATGGCTTGTTCTATAATGCACATTTGTATATTTATGAAACTTTACCTAAGGATATATTTCTATTTCAGCTTTTTAAGACAGATAACAATATATACAATGAGAACATAAACTATTGTTATGAGTTCTTATTTTTAAAAGAAAGAAGTCTTCAGAGTTAAATATTTGTGGCTTGTTAATCTGGGGTTGTCTGGCATGGGGCTTGGGCTGACTGAATTTTCAAGACATAAGACAATGGAAACATTTAGTAATGCAAGGAGGAGGAGTGGCATGTAGAAACCTGACAAGTTTTAAAACCGTTTTGAGCCTGCCTTAAATCTCAGAGCAGAATCTTTGCTTTATCTAATTAAGGGAATGGACTTTACAGGAAGGTAATTGAGTTCAAAACTAGGGCTGACTTTTCATGTATTTTTAATTGGCACAATGTAGGAGAAAAACAAAGCAACACAGTGTTGCCAGTGTCCTAGTTTTAAGTTTCAGGATATGCTGCTCATCCTAACAGAGAGAGAGAACAGCAGTAAGGAATGGGAATGGTTTTAGGTTTGTTTTTTGATATAAAATTTTAGAAAAGTACACATTTCTTCGTACATTAGACAGAAGGAACATGAGTTGCTGTTGTTTATAGAGTTCTTACTGTTTTTCAGAGAAAAATGTGGCAGAAATCAAAACATGAAAACTGACAAATTCTCCAATCCAGGCGGAAGGCTTGAGCGCTTCTCTCTTTAAAATCTGCCTTTGAATGTCTACGTAGTCAACTATTTATTTTTCCACACTAGACTGTTATAGCACTATTATTCCCCTTGCAACATCCTATGGAATCCTGGGGGTTTGCACTTTCAGGAGGGGTCATCTGGCCCCTTCTGAAACTGGAAACCCCCAGGATTCCATAGGATGTTACAAGCGGAATAATAGCACTATAACAGTCTAGTGTGGAAATGGCCTATGTTTTGGGTGCTTGATCAGGGTTTTTACCTTTTCTTCTCTTGTCTTTAACAGCTTCACAGTAGGCTGGTGCAATGTGATCCTTGCCGTATATAGAGTAGCCGAATGTATTAAATTTGGCCAATGCAGATAACAAACTGTTTGCTTGCTTGTTTGTTTGTTTGTAAACTTTCAAAATTTTTCACGTCTTCACAAATTTGATGGAAAGGCTTTTTTAAAAAAAAAATACACTAAATTTGAGAAATTCATACTTGCTCATTGACAGTATTGTTCACCTATTAAACAGTGGTCTCTCCATCAACGGAACATAATACCAAAAGTTCTTACAACCAATAAGTGTATGAGTCTTTTTGCCAAGAAAACTGAGCAACATCAGTGTTCTCTGGCAGTGCAGAAGGGGTGGTAAGACAGGGAGCTCATAAGATTCTTTGCTGAAGGGTTCTGGTATGGTGGGGAAATGATTTATAGGAGGTATGTCTTGCAAAAAGAAAGTAGCAAGTTGGAATTCCAGGTCAAGTAGTTTTGGGACAGAGGATGCATGGCAGTGGGAAGAGACATAGTAAAATGTGGAGGACCTTAGTAGATGTAAGAGCTTTTCTTAGCTCCGGTTTCTTTTCCAACTGAAATAACATAGCTTAAGAAAGACATATACCGGATCAGACCAAAGACCTGTCTAGTCCATCATTCTGTTTACACAATAGTCAGACAGCTGCTCCAGTGGGAAACTTACATCTTCTGCTTGCTGTGTCTTGACCTTGCTGCTAGTTTATCCAAGAATGACAATGAAATAAAATGAACATTTGAAAAACATCTATCCTCATTGATTTAATTCTGTGTTACCAAACCTAGTAAGTAATGCTGGTTAGTGATTTGTAGACCCTAGCTCCTACAAGGCTGCCTGTTTTAAATTAATGGCAATGATCTGCAGCACCTCCAGGTTAAGAAACAAAGAACTCTCCTGACAGTACTTATTTTCTCTGTGTTTCTTTTATTAGTTATATCTGTGAATGCACTTCAGCTTTTGCTAAAGTGGGGAAGAGGGATCTGATTGTGTAATCCACACACTTATCTACTGCTAGAATTGATTACTATAATCCATTCTACTTAGAGCTAGCCTATGAAAACTCCCGAAACTGCAAACCTCAAGATTCCATAGGATGTCAAAAGTGGGATCATAGCACTATAACAGTCTAGTGCAGAAATAGTCTTAGAATTAGCATAGAATGCTGCTGCCTGTCTCCTCTTAGATGTTTGGAACGAAAGCATGTTCAGTCTGTTTTGCATCAGCAACACTTGTTGCCAATTATCTTCAAGTGCTGCTTCAAGGTAATAGTTTCAAATATTTAAAATTCTTTACCACCTGGGTAAAGGAATCACAGGCTGCTTAACCTCATATGAGCTCTGTCATTATTTAATTAGTTGGTGGATTGGGCCCCACTCAGTGCAGCCCATACCACCATACCATCCTGCCATGCCACCCTCTGTCTCATTTAAGCTATGCAGGGCTGGAGACTGGTCAGTACTTTAGTGAGAGACTACCATAGAATACCAGAAATCTGTGGGTAGGACTAGGAAAGAAGGAAGCCTGAAAATGTGGACAGCCATTGCCAGTCAGATTTGGCAATACTGACTGGATGGACCAAAGGTCTCACTCAGTGTAAGGCATCTTCCTGTGTCTTCCTTTAATATATGAGATGAAGACTTCTGCAGCAAGACCATGACCAGTGCAATTGTTTCTGATTTTGGAAGTCCCAAAGAGATCTAATCCAGAGGTATTCTCTGGTGGCCTCTGGAGAAGGTGCACATCCTATCTCTTGAAAGACCTTTGATGGCTGGGCCTGAAAAGGACTTCATATTGCTAAGAGTGAATTCTGCTGTTTTTTACTGTTGTGTAAACAATTATTATTGTTTACTGCAACATGCTTCGGGGAAGTGGCACGTGCATATGCATGCTTTAAAATAAAAGATACTGATTTTTGTGGTCATAATTATGTTCAGTGCTTTAACATGCCCAGGTCAACAGTGAATTTTGTAAATGAGTTACTTTGATGAAAGGATGAATGAAATTTACTAGCATTCACCCCCCACCCACCCATCGATGCTCTGGATTGCTAAGAGTTCCATTTCCAAATATACTTTCTTTCCTTTAACTTAGCAGCTAAAGTATGCATATTAGTAATTGTGGAGGTCAGGTTTTATCCTTACACTTCTAGTTGTCTGTCATTTTATTAATAGATATGAAGAATTCAACTTTTCAGTTGTTTCAATTTAAAATAGTGGAGTTTATAGCCAAGTACTGTTTTTCTGCCTGTGTTATCTTCCAAGAGCTTCCACTTTTATAATAGGTGGAAAATGCAGATGAAAGAGTCACTTGTTCAAGTTCTTCAAATACCTGCTTAACATTCTAAAACAGTTTTCTTCACTTTATTATTTATGATGTCCATTTATCATTGTAATTCTTCACTGATATTCATACAGTCCCCTTAATGGTCCTTCATTTGTTCTAATAAAGACTGCTTGTTAGCTTTTGAATCTCTGCAGGATTTCACATTCCTGTTTGAAGAGTTTATATAAAGGAAAAGACTAAATTAACCTATAATGATTGTTCTTCAAAGAGAATATTTAATGGAGCTATTCTTTCACCTGCTTCTGTTATTGGAGATCTGTAGGTATGTGTGATTTTTATTAGCATTATTAATTTCAAATTTTGATACTGTAGACATTGTTTTTAAAAAAGAAGATTGCACAGAGGTTAGTTTGATCTTCAAAAATTTCTTACCAGAGGACACTCGAGTGCCCTCATGTGGGAGTTTCAGAAACATCTCTCCATTGCTCCCTCTTAAAATATCTTACTCTTATGCTTTTGAAATAAGATGAGATCTGCAGGGGGTGTTCTTTGTTTGTTTGCTTGCTTGCTTGCTTGCATGGAAGTTTACTGTTTTGACCAAGACAGGTTATTCCACCCATTCTCTCCAATGGAGGATAAATATTATTTTGCTTAGGAAACAGTTTGTTAAAATAGTCTTGGCTTTTTTTTTTTACTTCCTTGCTGTGTAGTGTCAAATCAGCCTATAAGAATTCTTTCTCAAATTATCACCCTTCTTTCAGAGAAGCTCAGAATGAATTTAATTGCACAATGGGAATTGTTAACAATGATTCAGGCTTATCTTTGCATTTCCTCACTATTATGAATTTGTATTCAAAGCATTAAAATACCAGAAGGAACAGGTGGAATTTGAATATTATTCCAGAGTATCTCTATTGTTCTGGAATTGCCTGCATTTAAACAGGTGAAGAATAAAACAGGTAGAAAAATAAATACAACTTGTTTCAAAATAACAAAGTAGAAATGTTGAAGTTCTGTGGGGAGATAGAAAGAATTTTCATGCTGTGGTCATAAATACCATGAGCCCCCATGATATGGGTAAAGTCACTTTTGCTATGCCCACTGAAAACATCAAGATTTTAGTTATGTTCTGGCAGGTTTTGATCATGACCAGTTTTATCTGGAAAAACCTTTTTGGGGTTCAATATTACAGTAGTAATAATGATAAGAATGATAAATAATTAGCAAATACACCAGGGTAAATATTTATTAATTTCAGTTACTAGGGTTTATATTAAACAGCAGATATAAGGAAGGAAGTGAGTTTGATGAAGGCAACATAGATATTTTTTAATATTTTAAACCCATAGTCCATTGAAAAATAGTACCAGTATTCAAGGCAAATTATTTTACTCTTTTATGCCTTAATAAAATGAGTTTAAGAAGACTGAGCAAACACAATAAACGTAATAAGTTCCAAGGACATTTACTAAATAGGGCCTATCTATCTGCAGATGCATCTTTATGCTACCATTTTCCAATAGATTATATCTCAGTGTACCAGGAAGCATGCATGATTCATGCAGACTGCCAGTTCAGTTTAGGTAACCTGTGCTTTGTAAAAATTGAATAAAAGTTGGAAGTATTGTTAAGTTAAATTTGGGAGGAAAGTTTCAGTGTTAAGTGTCATCATTGCTGCTCTGAAGAGAATCTTTCACTAAGTCTAGAACAGCGATTGGGTTTAGTATGTGGCTAATTGCTTTCTGATTTTAAAAAAAGCAAATACAGATTTTCTGAAAAACACTTCAGAAGGAGAAAGAATATGAATGAAAAGGAATTTGCTTTATTGCAGATTGCTTGCCATATCAGCTGCTGTTCACAGAAAGGCTGTGACATTAGTAATTTCAGTTCATGCTTTTAACAAAAAGTTTTATCTTTTACAATACGTTTGTTTTATTGGTCACATCCTTGTGTGGGATGGGATTGTGTGGGATTTGGGATTCAGCATGACCATGGAAACCCACCGGGTAGTCTTGGGCAAATCACACTCTCTCAGCCTCAGAGGACAACAAAGACAGACCTCCTGTGAGCAAATCTTGCCAAGAAAGCCCCTCAGATGCACTCAGAAGTGACTTCTGGGATCTTCCTGATGTTTTTCAGGTTGGGGTGGATCATTGGGGGGCTATTTGAGGAAACAGTGTCCCCTTTGACTGGCAGTGGTTCTATATTTTTTTCAGCACTGATTTCTCTGAGCTTCAGTGGAAGGTTGCAGGTACTGAACCTAATGCATGCCTGATCTGCCTTTGAACAATAGACCTTTCCCAAACCACTCAGTTCTGTGGTTTTAACAGTGCAAACACTGATAAGGTCAGCCAAAAAGGAAATATGGAGCAGTGTCTGGAAAGTCCCTCCCTTGTTCTCCATTATTTCCAGCACTTCTGTGATAGTTTAGACAGTAGCATAGGATGTCACATGTGGGTAAATATGGTGTATGACAACTAATAACGTTCAGGCCACTGTACTGAAAACATCTTTGAGTGGGAGCCAGAATCCCATACATACAAATTGGATCAAACAACCAGGGGCAAATGCTGTCCTATCAACTTACTTAGAATATTTTGGATGGCTGCTAATAAGTACCAGAGTAAGACACTGTATTCCTCACTGTGAAGGAAGTACAATTAAGCTCAAATTAATTTCCTGTAGATCATTGCTGTTCAAAGTAGTGATCTGTGGACCTGTGCTGGTCAACAAATCATCAGCTTCTGGTCCCTGTTGAGTTTCCATGAAAGAAAGAAACAGTTGCAGTCAATGGGGATAAATATTGTAGTGGTTCCTGGCACAGTGAAGAAAAAGTGCTAGTTCCCTATATTAGCTTGAGCAACAATAGGTCACTTCAACAAGACTGCCCTTGTTTTATATTTTTACAATATCCTAACAGAATCTTCTCCTGTAGATTCTGTAGATCTCATTTGAAAAACACTCATAAATGTTTTATCCCACCCTCTTCTTGTTGCAACAGTTCAAATGATGTTTGAACTACAGAGACAGCAGTCTTGGAGTGTTGTGATAATTTGCATCCCAATCTGGAGCAGGAGAGGGGTGGGGATACTCCAAGGTGAGCCAAATGTTCTGTAAAAATTGAGGGAAGCTTGCCAAGAAGCTTAAAAGATGCAGGCTAGGAAGACCTGAGTAATATGGCACTGATTCAGGATTTTAGTATCAGGGAGAAAAACATTTTTTTTTTTGTCCTGTCCCATGTCCATTATATTTGATGATCTTCAAATGCTTGAGAGAACAGGTAGCAAGGCCTTTTAACATGGGCCAGATTTCCTGTAGTAGATCCGTGCTGCAAGTCAACCGGCTGTGTATATGTGTATTGCACCCTAAAGGCATCTTGGCCACTGTGAATATTGCTCTCATTCTGCTGTCTCATCCAATTCTAATGCTCATACCACTTTTACAGCATAGTGATTAGCAGCTTGATCCTGTGCATGCTTACCAATTGTGTAAGACTAATTGTGTTTTATGGAATTTACTCCTAGCTAAGTGAAGAAAGGCTTACAGCCTAATGGTCTGAGTTACAAGCTGTTAAGTTGCCAGTTCATGATGCCATTAAGCCACTAGGGTGCCATAGGAAAGCCACTGCCTCTCATCTCCAGTATCCCCTTCCTTGTAAATCTGCATTATGGAGGATAATAACACTGACCCACCTTTCAAGACTGTTGTAAGGATGTGAAGCACTTCAAACATTTTTGACTGTAAGTGCTAGGTCTTCTTATAACTGATTGTGAGACTTTCAAAAATTCACTTCCATAGCTCTTTAACCAGAAAGAAGGAAAGTTCAGTTCTCCCTCTACATTTGCAAATTTGATTTTCGCAAATTTAATTATTCGCAAGTCATGTGCTTGCCTCCACACACACCCATTTTCTTCTCCCCATCCCTTGCATTCCTCACCCCAAGCTTGCCAGGCTTGTGTTTAAAATGGACAGTTTTTTTTCCTTTTGGGTGAACAAAGCCCCCTCCCACTGCTGAAGGGGTAGTGTCTCTGCGACATGGTTGCACATTCTGTTGTGTATTGGCTGCTGATTGGTTGCTCTTTGTTCCTACTCTTCTTTTCTCAAGATGGCTGCCAGAAGTAATTAGAACTCCAACCCTCCCCTCTTCTCTGTCTAAGGAGAAAGTACTGGTAAGCCTTTTAGGTTGTCTTCCTCCACCCCACAGTGGGGCCAGAGGCAAAGAAATGGGAGGAGGAAGCTCCAGAGGGGAATGGAAGGGGAATCGCAGGGAGGTATTCACAGTTTTTCCACTTTCACAAGGGTTCTATGCCTCTAACGCTTGCAAATGTGGAGGGGCTACTGTAGTCAATACTGCCATAGTTACTGACCCTGATGTCTCAGAACAGATCCTCTTGGTGAGATATGATGGCATAAACTCCAGTTCCACTGACATATGCTATTTCTTGGTCATTGTGGAATGAGTTACCCCTCACCTCCTTGGGTGACTCCCCCCACAACGTCATCTTTTGAGCACTGAGGCAAACCCTCAGAAAGAATAAGTAGTAGTGGTGACCATAGATGCCATGCAGGCAGTTGTGCAGTAGATGGTGTTGCCTTCCAGTCAGATACATATGGAAGATAGTTATAAATAAAACAACTAGTGGTGGAACAACTGTACTGGAAACATACCACTAAGAAGACCTAGCTGATCTTCTGCTGCTTAGTTGAAGAAATTCTTAACCACCATGGATATTCTGCATTCTTCTAGGTTGCTCCAACCATTCTTTTTTTGAGGAAAGTTAAATTTAGATTGAAATTGCAGTTATCTTTTATTAGTTCTCAAAATAACTCCACAATATAATTTATAACAAATTTAACTATTTATTAATTTCTGTTACATTGCTGTTGGTGTACATCATCATTTTGTCAGTCCTCTAGCCAAGTTATACAGAGCTGTCACATTTTCTGTAAAGGCAGCCTTTATGCAGTAGATCTGCTTCTGATTAAATCTGACATTTTGTTGGTACACTGGTTGAGGTCATATTGTCTGTATAGCCATTGTGATTATACTGAAGTCTTTTAAGATTAAATTACAAAGAAAAAATATATTTTCCTACTGTAACAAAAACAGAATATGAAAAATCTCTTACAATTATAAGCAATCTATTTATGATGATTTTTTTTTCTTTAGTAGTAGTATTAGTAAAGAAGAATAAAAGTCACATTTAAAAGATACCTTGTGGGGAGTAGAAGTGCTTCATCCTACTTATCATTAAAGGGCATCACAGGAGAGACACTTTTTTAGAAAACATCCATTAAGTTCATTTGTGTCAACAGCCAGACCATATATTTTCAATGTAAACAAGGTATGCTTGCAATTTACATTGAGGAAGGATGTGCAAAATTTGAATTAAAAGCTTAACACAGCTGCATGGTCCAGAATGTGTTTTGCAGACTGGCAGCATTTTGCGTAGAACATGATCTCTAGTTTGCAGACTTTTGCACTGAGGCTTACTCCTTATAGGCATAGAATTGAGCTGTGTTTTGTATGCCTGAAAGTAGTGGCAATGGAGCAAAGGTGAGATTTACCTCTGGCCCTGACCATTTTGCTTTTGTCCTGATCAGTGACCATAATCCTGCCTAATCTTGGACCCTTTTAATTGTTTTTGTTAATGCCTTTAGTTTATCTAGGACAATCCTCATTCCACATTTGTGAGTTTGACCTTTGCAAATTTGATTATTCACAAGGTATGTGCTTGCCTCCTTCCCCTCCCCCATTCTCCTCTTCCCATTCCCTTTCATTCCACACCCCAGGCTTTCAAGGCTTGTGTTTAAAATGGACATTTTTTTGCCTTTGGAGTGAGCACCCCCCCACTGCCGGAGGTGTGTCCTCTCTGCCACATGGCTGCACATCTGCTCTGGGAGGAATCTGGAAGTAGAAAGAACATCAGAAATCGGCATTCCACCCTTTTCTTCTCTGTCTGAGGGGAAAGTACCGGTAAACCCTTTACCTTGTCTTTTTTTCTTCCCTTTGGGAGCACCAGAGCCAGAGGCAAGGGAATAGAAGGGGAAAGCTCCAGAGGTGAATGGGAGGGGGATTGGGAGGGGGATCACAGGGGGGAATTATTCATAGTTTTTCCACTTTTGCAAGGGTTCTCTGTCTTGAAACCTCACAAATGTGGAGGGGTCACTGTATACAGCAAGCTAATTCTGCTTCCATTGTTATGTTTAGCAGCAAGAGAGCCAGTTTGAAAATCAGACCAGTCAGTCTTGTTGAACTTGAAGGGTTCATTGAAAAATGAGATGAACTAATGGCTAGGCTAGAAATGGAGAGACCCATTTTCAAATCTCCAGTCACCAGTGAAACTCACTAGATTAATTGCTTGGGCCAGTCACTCTCAAGTGCACTCCAAGTCTACTGTCTGAATGCCTAAAGCCAACCTATTTGTGCCTTATTTTAAAAACTTGTTTATTTCTTAAACCCAACAAGTTGCTTTGCGAATCATTTTAGCACCCTGGAAATGATGCTTCATAAATAGAGATTTGAAACACTGAATTACCACTGGCTTGGTTGCCATTGCCTTCCTCTTGAGGCTGAGAGACTTTGACTTAGCCAAAGTTACCCAGTGGATTTTCATGGCTGAATAGATTTAACAACAAATCATTGTGCTTTCATGACACCTAAGCCTGCTGTGTGAAGTGGCCATCTCACTCGACCTAATGGTCAGGCCAGCTCTGCCTGAGCTGTTGGCATACATCCTTCAAAGTCTTTTAGACTTTCCATTGTTTGAGGCAGATATGAAGATAGATGTACCTGCTTGTGAGGTTCTTCAGAGTACCTGTTTCTCTAGAAGTTTTCTGTTTGTTTGAGCTGCTCCATATTTAATACTGCAGGTTGATGATGGATTCTTATATAACACATCTTTATTCATAAAGACTTTGACATTTCTTTAGCATTCAAGGCCTCTAGGTTTGTATGAATCATTTGCTTATCATCTCCATGCTGATAATGTTTCATGCATGGGTCTATCTTCCCCCTTCTAATTTTCTTGACTTAATCAGTTTCTATAAAGGAAGGAGATGAATAAAACCAATGTTCCAATCAAGGAGATGAACTTTTTGCCCTCTCCTTGATCTGGACAATGTGATACACTAATACAGTTTTGAATGAGTCTCCCTAAATAGAGAGATCTTCTCAAGCTTCTTTCCCCAATACATTTGTGAACACCAAGGCTTCATGTTACAATACTATCCCACTGTGAAACACCACAGTGTGTAAGGCTGACATCTCTGCAGCACTATCTGCCAGCCCCCCAAAGTAAGCAAAGTAGCAAAGTAGGGCTAGAAATGATGTGAAAGTGTTGACAGTGGGACAGACCTACCACAGTAATCGCAGCCAGTTCAAGATTAAAACTGGGGAGGGATCAGAGAGCAGAATGTTTTGAACCTAGTTCTGAAGAGACACCTCCTTTCTCTGAAAGAGGAACTCCTTTTTTGACAATCAAGAAGCCACTGCTACTGAAAGACACTGATCTATACTATCTTCCCAATGGAACTGCAACCATTACTGTTAGACTGAATTGTCTCTGTTTTGTGGGAATCTGGAAAAGGTTGGAAGATATTGCATAATAAACACTTTCAGATGATGGGTCCACCTGTATCTCTCTGTTATTACTGGATATGTCGGATCCTGTGGGACAGATTAGAGCAGTACCATCTGAGGCATTGCCTTCACCACTCCTGACTCCAAGGCATCCTTGTTCTATTTTGCAAGATACATACATTATGCACCCAAGTTTGTCATCATCTTTTGGAAATCAAGTTAGAGGGAAAGAACTGTATGAAAAAATATGGTGACAAGGAGGGGGGAAGAGCAAGAGAATGATATTTTTGCATATTATATTTCGTTTTCTGTTTTAAACTTTTAAATGAGATGGAGCAGTGCCTGACAGGGTAATGGGGGAAGGAGAGATTTTTTTTAATGAGATTGATGATAAAAATGTTCTATGTGTCAACTGAAGAACCATATATCAAGACAGTATGGTTGGATGCTTCTTTCTTTAGGCCTTATTGCAATTGAGACAAAGTATACCCAATAATATAATGATTGCATATGGTTTTCTAATGTGCAAAAATTGAAATGTATGCAAATTTGGGAAATGTGATTAATCACTTTTACAGTGCAGACCATGGCTCACTCTTGGTTAAAGATATCATTTTAAACCTAAGACATGAATAAATGTTTTTTGCTAAAACATTCCTATCAGTCACAATGTTTTATCTTATTCCCTAGTACATATTCTCTGATGATTATGTTTTTGATTGTGTTTTCATTTTGCTCAACTTTCTTGCTAAATGCAGTTGATCACTAGATGGAGACAAAACAATTTACCTTTATACATTAGAAGATTTACAGATGGTAATCAAATCCACCAGATGCTGTCTACTTTTCTGGGCAATTTGCCAGCTCTACTGGCAGTGTGTTGACTTGGAAGTGGGTAGTGACATTTTTTGATTGAGATCTGGTGCAATGACTATTTTATTTTATTTTATTTTATTTTATTTTGCTGCAGTGTTACTGGGTTGGCTTGGGTGTTGTTTCTTGTTGTTGTTATTGTCTGGACATGATAAATGAGATCCAGTATACTTGCTGTGATCAAAGTATAGTATTGTCTGCTTTCCTATCAGACGCTTCAGATCTAAAGAAATTCAGTCGTACATGGAATGCAATCAACAAATGTTGGAGACAGCTCTCACTTGTCCTGTTCTTTGTAAAATGCTGTCAAGCTAGAAAACAGAAGATATAGCAACAGGAGGAAGTCAGCTGAAAAAAGAAGTTTTAAAAATTAACAGTTCCAACTATTTTAGTTTTATTTACTTTATTTATTTTCTACGTTTCTCTCAATATCAGGCCCAGGACAGTTCACTGTATAAGTTAAAATAAAGTACAGTGGCCCTTCTGTATATGTGGGAGTTCCATTCCGGGGACCCCTGTGAATAATGGTATTAATGATACTTGTGTCCCATTATATTCAATTGTGGTGATGGGCATGTGCGTGTGCCAGTGCATCTGTGCACTCATAACCACCATTTTAAGTATAGAGATGTGACGCTTTGCACAAACATGAATTTGTGCATGCTGTGGTTGTGGATGAGGAGGGTGCACTGTACAATAAAAACAGTGGATAATATAAAAATTAAATGAACAATCAAAATAAAAATCAATTTAAAACAGATTAAAAAGACAGTAAACATATAATAACAATGATAAAAATACAGCTCCAATTAAAATACACTCCAATTAAAAGACTGTCTGCAATGGCCAGTCACTTACGTAAATTATAAGGTCTTTACCAATAGAGAAAGGCTAACCTAGTCTTCTGTAGGTGGGAATACCATAGATTGGGAACAACCACTGAAAATACTTTCTCCCATGTTCTCACCATGGTGGGACCAAAAGAAAGCCTTCCTGCAAGAAACTTAAAACTCAGGCATGCTTGTATTGGGAAACAGGTTCTTTGAGATAGTCTGGGCCCAAGCTATATTGGGCTTTGTAAGTCATAAGCAGTACTTTGAACTGGGCCCAGAGATAAACTTGTAAATGAAGCTGTTTCAGCAGGGGAGTTATATGTTACCAGTAACCAGCCCCAGTAAGCAGTCTAGCCATAGCATTTTGGACCTACTGTAGTTTCTGAACAATTTCCAAAGGCAACCCCATGTAGATTGTGTTATAGTAATCCAAATGCAATGTAATTGAGGCACATGTCATCAGAGAAAGGTCTAACTTCTCCAGGAATGGGTCCAGCTGGCATACTAAACTGTGCAAATACACTTCTATCCACCATGGAGACTTGTGCTCCCAGGTTCCAGGTTTTGTCCAAGAGTACACCCAAGTTATGAAGCTGAGATTCCAGAGGGTGTAGCCCCATCCAGCACAGGCTGTGTCCCTCTTTTGTGATCTGCCTTTTGACTGAACAGGAACATATCTGTCTAGTCTGGTTTAAGTTTTAGTTCATTTGCCTTCATATAGTCCATTGCCAACAGCAGACGTTGATTTCGCACAGAGACAGCTTCCTTGGAACTAGATGGAAAAGAAAGACAGTTTGATATAATCAGTATGCTGCTGATACTTGACCTCAAAAACTCTTGATAACCTCTCCCAGCAGTTCCATATAGATGTTGAATAGCATGGGGGATAAAACCAGGTCCAAAAGGACCTCACACCCCAACAGCCCTGGGGATGAACAGGAGTCTCCCTGCAGGAGTGACTGAGTTTGCTTCTCCAAGAAGGCCAAGAGCCACTGTAAAATAGTGTCCCAAGTCCCATCCTGGAGAAGCAGCTCAGAATGATGGTATTGAAAGTCACTGAGAGGTCCAATAGAACCTAGGGACACACTCCCCCTGTCCAATTCCTAGCATACATCATCCACCAAGTTGAGTAAAGCAAACCCATCCTATAACTAGGCCTGAAACCAGATGGAAATGAATTTAGTTCCTGGTTTCTTCTGAGACCCCTGGAGCTGGGAGGCTACCACATGTTCTAGAATCTGACCCTCAAAGGGAATATTGGAGACTGGCTTGTAATTACCCAGTGTGGCCTGTTGCAGTAGAATTTTTTTTCCCCCAGTAAAGCTCCTCACTACAGACCTCCAGACATCCCTCCCAAAAGCACCATGTCTGGATATAAAAGAAAGAGATACAGAGCCCTGGTGAAGTTATTCCTTGGAAACCAGAGCTATCAATCATGAAACATAGACCCACATCTTCAACAAAACATTTTCCATTTTTGGAGAGCTTGAAGAAAATGATATCAGTGATTCTGTCACTCACATTTTTTTGTAGGCACTCATGGAAGTGAACTCTGTCATTCCAAATTCCTCTCAGTCCTTTAGGGAGGACCCATATTCATTCTGAGACTATTTAGAGTACTCTTGTATCATTTTGGATAACTCCTAAATCCATTTGAATCAGCCAATTAGATGTAAACATGTCCAGAACTGGGCTGGAAGCTGGCCAGTTCTCTATCCCACCATGTGCCCATTTTTAAAGTTTGATTTTGGTGGTTTGGCATACCTGATCATCATAATTGCTTCACTACCCTTGCATCAACTCCATGTAACATCCTATTGCTGCACCAGCACAGAATGTTGGCTGCCTTGGGCCCTTTCCGCACGAGGCGAGGGAACCACTCCATGCCGTTACCTACCACTTCTTCTGGGGTCCGAAGCAATGCAGACTGTGCCTGAAGCCCTTCCACAGGGCTCCTCCTTGGTCCAGGGCGAATTGGAGCAGTGCGAGGTCTGTAGATCCGCACTGCTCTGGCTTCCAAAATGGCGGCTTCTGACTTCCAAAATGGCAGCTTCTGGCTTCCAAAATGGTGGATTCCGGCTTCCAAAATGATGGCTTCCGGCTTCTAAAATGGTGGCTTCCGGTTGGTCATGGGTCCCAACCAACTGCTGAAGCTTGCCACGCCTAAAGCCCACCCTCCGCATTGGTGCAAGCCTGTGAATCTGCACAAGGGAGCAGGAACACAATGGCGTGTTCTAGGAAAATAAAGACCTGTTTTTTGCGGTCTTTAAAAAAACATGCTGGAGGACCACTTGGGGTCATTTTGGAGTGGACTGAGGTGTGGATCTCTGGTAAGTAGTCCGCTTCTAGTCCACTCCAAGGTGCAGACAACCTCCATGAGAGGACGCACTGCCACGTTCTAATTGCTTGTGCGGAAAGGGCCTTAGTTGCACAAACACTTAGGGCTACATTTATTATTCTTACCCTCTTCACAATGTAATTGAAAACTGAAGGGGTTTGCTGAATGACACAATTTCTGAAGGACAAGTGGGCCCACGACAAGAGGCTGGAGTGTGGAGTGTTCCTGTTCAAGTTTCTAGCCAGCTAGCCTAATTCTTTCCTTGATAGTCCGTTCCACCCACCCTGGCAATTTTCACTGTCTCTCCCACTGTTTCCACAGAGCATGCTTGGTCTAATTGAGTTGCCTCCTCTATTTATGTTTTTTTCCTCACATTGTTTTGGAACTTGTGCAAACTTTGGTGTTTCACCAAGCCTGTTGATAACCTCACTCTTGTGCATGAATGGTGCCATTTTGACTACACAAGAGTCAACAGGCAGCAAATGAGTTCTCTACTAGTATACAGATATTGTGTGGTTGTTAACCTGATGTTTAGATTCGATTGATTAGAATCAGGTTTTTCATCTCACAAATAAAATTTAAAAATTACAAGTTCTGTTTGTTCATATTTCTATTCATGATGATGGGCAGCTGGATCTTAAATTCGTATCTTGTTTAATATTGACATGAACATGTAGTTCTTCAAACTGTGTGCAACAGAGCTGCAGAGATTAATCCAAACTATATGACCATTCAGTTCCAAATAAGACATTAAACCAAGAAATCTGTGAACTGACATTCTGTTAAGATGAATGGAAGGCAAGCCACAAAACAGAGAAAGCTGAAAACAGGCATTCAAATGTTATGTTCTTCCATCCATTCCCAATTACATCTTAAACTTCATACTGTTTTACTGCACCAAATCTTTTCTCATGAATCTCAGCTTGAGGTTAAATTCTTTGTGATTATAGAGATCTTGTTTAAACAAATGTCATCTCTCTAGCTTTTAAGAAATGGAAATTAAATTACAGATGGTGAGGGATAAGGAGCAAAATGGCTCTGTTATGTAACAATTCACTTCAGGGGGAAACTGTTTGGTTGAAAATGGTTATTGTTTCTTCCCACTCCTAGTTAAACACATTTTAAATACCCTGATTTAATAACATGATTTTCTGGCAGTTTTCAAAGCAACTCACAGTAGAAACTATTTCAAGCCCAGTAACATCGGGAAATAACACTTTCCAATGCTGTCTAAGGACAAATAAAAATAAATTTTCTGGCTTCTGATTGTATTATACTTTGCTTTTTTCCAGATTTGAAGCTTCCATGGCTTTTCTAGATGGGGGATTTAATTTGATAAATTTGCTGTTACCTTACCATGTTTAGCACCAGTCTAAACTGATTTTTATCCATCTCATGTGTTGAGCTTATTTGATCTTAAATTTGTTTATAATGGAATGTACAGCTGGTTTGGTTTATGTGTTACACTGGAGGCCTCTGGTTGCTTGAGAAAACTGTTTCATTTCAGATCCTCAAATCTGATATGGTGGCAGCAAGGCTTTAAATCATTTTGTTAGCAAGCTTGTAGGTTTTAAGAAAAGTGACCACCTCCCATGGGAAGGAAGAGTTTATATCCCTCTTGCTTTGTTTTGCTTTATCTTTCTGTAATGATCTAACCTTATTACTGTACTGCAAATAAACATTCAAGTGGGTATACATACTTATAATACCAGAGCACATTTGTCAAAACAGTGGCAGTATATCACAACTGCGGGAATATTATACGGAGCTATGGTTTCATATTTATGCCTGGATCAAAGATGCAAACATTGCTCATCTTTATCCATCACATTTCTGTTGGGCTTCAGGTGTACTGTACAGGATTGATACTAATAAAAGGAGTAAAAGAGAGAAGCTGCTACTGCTACATCTGACCCAGGAGTTAATTTAAAGGAAGAGACTGGAGAATTACAGGTGGCAGTTTGGAGGTCCTATTGCAATTTATAGGGAAGCACCCTTGCTGAGCTAGGGGAGCCAGTGTGTGGTGATTTGAGTGTTGGGCTTCAGCTCTGGAGACTTGAATGCCCATTGGCCATGGAAATCCACTGAGTCACCTTGGGCAAGTCACACTCTCTCAGCTTCAGAGAAAGGGAATGACAAAGCCCCTCTGAACAAATTTGCCAAGAAAACCCTGTGATTTCCACCATAAAATGGAAATGACTTGAAGGCACACAACAATAACTCCTGCTGAGGGTAATTAGAAGCACTTTTGCCAGGATTTGGCTATGCTTATGGGCTGCAAGGTTGCCATTCATTTGCAGGAGAGATTGCTTCATGATGGCTCGGAATGATTAGTGGCTGGTAGCTTCCATGTCAGTAGTGCATTGAATCTATTCTGGATTGTTTACTAGATTTTAAAGGAGGTATCCACATTGCAGAACTGCATCCCCAAAATATGCTCAGCACCTTAAATATATCTTTTAGAATATGGAATAAACTGCAGAGCAGGTCCACTGTTGACAAAACTGAGAGCACATGTTGTTTGTTTCCACTACTGCACTATGTGCATATTTTTTAAATAAATCAGATAATATTACAGGTCTCTGATCTCTCATTCAGAGGAAACCAAACCCAGGTCTTAATACCTCTGGAATATCTCCCCACTTGGAAATATTCGCACACACAACACTCTGGTTTAAAGTGAGGTGCTGTTGTGTTAAATTGTGTAACATCACATCACTTCCATCACTTGAGTGACAGCCAAAAAGTGCATTGGAGGCATGGGAGAGTGTTGCAAACGTTTTGAGCATTGTTAAGTGAAAACATGTCCTAAAATCAGCCTGGATTTTTTTTTAATAAAAATTGTGTGGCCAAGGGACTTTGGAAGACTGCTGGGGTAGATATGGGGATGCAAAAGTAGACTGTGAGGGCTACATACAGCCTATGACAGCATGATCCACATCTCTGTTTTAATTGTGATGCCAGAAACTGAACCTTGGAGTTTTTACATACTCCCATTGAGCACTTGTCTGAAATCACTTCTGAGCAGCTAATTTCTGAACACCTCCACCAGGCTGTTTTGAACTAGGAGAAGATATTGAACACACTACAACTACAGTGGCTTGGGGTGGCTGTGATCAGGTTTACAGGATCACATGGCATGGCACAGGGTCTTTCTTCTGGTCATTCCATCCTCTGTCTTCTCAACATAACTAAAGGCACAAGCTCTAAGAGATGAGTCTATTTAGTGGAGTAACATTTCACTTCTTGCTTTCCAGGATAGGGAAGCACATGTTAGTAATCCAATCTGACTGAGGCCAACATGAAAAATAAAAGCCACTCAAATAATTTGGACTCAGTTTTCTAATGAAGTGAATTTTATGTATCTCTCTTTATGATTAAAGTGAGTCCTGGTATAGATTTTGTTCTTAAGTAAGTGTTAATTAAAAATCTAGAAATAAATTGGAACACATAGCCATTCACAGACAAGGGGTAATCATAACCAGTTTGTTCACACAATCATGCCCGTTTGAGAATGTTTTTAAACATGTCTGAGTTACTGCTTATTTCCCTATGTGCTTATTTCTGCAGCAGAATATGATTCTGGTAAAATCAGTAATTGAATTTGCAGTCCAGAGAACAAATGGTTATTTTAAGAGAAAGTTGCACACTCTGTGGAAAAGACTTAAGCTCTTTGGTATCTAATGGGAGAGAACATAACATTGCAGCCTTTATGTTTTCTTGTAACCTGCATATTTAGCTAAATGCATAACATTTATAAAAGAAATTCTATAAGTAGGGGGGATGTATCTTTGAACACTTTTGGAAGAAAGGTAGAATATAAATTCAATTAATAATAATAATTATTGTTTTATGTCATACTACCCTTGGATTAAAACTCAAGTTTATTTTTAAATGCCAGTTTCTTTGGGGAAAAAGGGTCACATAATCTAGAAATGAGTTTGGTTTTGGCAGTCTTACTCTATGTCTGCAAAGGCTGAAGAGAACTTTGCCAGAAATATTTCAATAGTTCTGCATTCTTTGCCTTTGTGCAGTATTTTGTCTCCCATGCATCCTTTTTGTTGGTTGGATCCAGAATTAGTCATGCTCAGAGTAGATTTATTAGAATCAGTGGGGCAAGTTAGTCATGACTAACTGAAGTTCTATTGATTTCAATGTGCCTAAGTATGATCACATATGAATTCAGCCCATTGATTCTTATTATGTTGATGAACTGAACACAAATTATTCTGTGGAAAAACTACGTGATGAAGCAAGGCGTGAGTTGTGCAGGACAGCAGCAACTATTATCATATAACTATCTTAGATTCAGTTTGAAAAAAAATCCTTTCCCTCTTTGTATTCTGAATATATTATTTATGTCTTATCTGAATGTATTAAAAACAGTTGGCCTAAAACTTAAAAGTAATGTTTAGAGATATGTGTATATTTGTTGATCAGCTATCAAATATCAGGATGGAACTATGCAGTATAAAGCAGTGGCTTGTCAAGGATATATGCTGAGTCAGGTGTGGTTTCCTCTAAGTGGATGGCAGAGAAAGAGGTGATGTGGCCAGACGAGCAGGTGCAAGGTTATCAGGATTGTTATGACTATAACATGTGTACTGGGGAAGGCCACACGCCAGAACACTGATTGGGTCACCCCACTTGTTCAGAGTGACAGTGAAACTTAAAAAGGCTGGTCTTTGCCTTCACAAGTCACCAGTTAGGTTTTCCTAGTTGGTCATGTCATGCTGCTGACAATTTATGCCTTGTAAAGGGAGATGCTTCCTGTTTATCTCCTGACATTTTTCTTACTTAATGGCTTCTGGAATGTTTTGCCAAAAGCCTTATCATAGTGTGCAGCAATAAATCTGCCTCTAAGCCTACCATAATGAGACTTTGGAATTTTTTCCTGTTTCACTGAAAACCTCTGCCATGGTGAAGCCTTGCTTCACTGTTTGAACTCTGCATATGCTCAGAGGAGCCAGTTCCTGCTAACCCTGACAGATTATGGGCCCAGCCTCCCACTCCTGCTGCGCCAGAGGGTCAAGTGGATCAAGTGGGGCACTGGTTCCAGTTTTCAGCTGCCTGCTGAGAGCCTGCTCAAGGACTCTCTCTGGTAGTGAGAGTCCTGGCATAGGAGGGGCCTGGAAGGTGAGAGAAGCTGCAGGGATGGCATCCACAGGAAATGTGAGTCTGCCCCTGGACAGATTAAATGAGAGGAATTATCTCACCTGGGCAGTAAAGATGGAGATGTATCTGCATAAAGAGGGGTTGTGGAAGGCTGTTACTGATCCCCCAGCGCCTCTCCTCAGTGTAGCAGATGCCAGAATTGAGGAAAAAGCCATTAGCAACATTTTTCTGGGTTTGGAAGACAGCCAGGTAAACCATGTTAGGCATCTCACCACAACACGGGCGTGTTGGGATGCTTTGTGGGCCATTTACATCTGCCCTACAGCTGGGAGTAAGCTGTCCATGATAAAGAGGCTGTACAGGGCACAGCTGCAACCTGGTGAATGTATGCATGACCATCTCTAGCACCTAACCTCCGTGTTTGTTGATTTGCAAGAGAGGGGAAAGGAGATCTCCAAACCTGACAGAGTCTACTGCGTACTCAGCTCCCTAGATGCAAGTTGGGACATGTTCGTGGCCACTATCAAAGGCATGCGGGAGCAGGACCTTACCGTCCAGTACATTTCTGGGCGTCTGTACGAGGAGGAAGAAAGGAGTGCCAAGAGGAGCTGGCAAGAGTTTAGCAGCAGCAGCAGCAGCAGTGGTGGTGGTGGCAAGAAGAATGCCAAGAACACTGAGTCTCAACGGACTGAGACTGCAGAGGGAGTGAATGCCGTGAAAAGATGTTTCTGGTGTGGGTCCACGAAACATCTATGGAAGGTCTGTCTGGACAGCAGGGGCAGCGTGCCAAGGACTCAGGGCAAGGGCTCCAAGGACAAAGGGAGTCACCGGCTGTTCTCAGCTGTGGTTAAGGGCTCTGAACCCCAAAGGGCTCTCTGGTTGCTAGATAGTGGGTGTTTCCAACATCTGGCTAATAGCAAGGGCATGTTTAAGACACTGGGCAAAGCAAACATTGACTCTGTTTCCCTTGCTGATGGTTCTAAATGCAGAGTGGAAGTTATGGGGGAAGCCTTTGTTCCTGCTATGAGGAAATACCTAGATAATATTCTTTATGTGCCCTCGTTAGAGTTTTGCCTGCTGTCGGTGTCTGGGTTGGCACTGAGTGGGCATGATGTCCTTTTTCTGGGAACGTGGGGAAGGTTATCAGAAATAAAGCTGTGTGTGCTGTGAGTAAGCTCAGAGACTGGCTGTATAAATTCATGCCAAAACAAAATATTCACATGGCTTATAGCAACAAGCCCCATCATGATAATTGTATCCACCTGTTGCATAAAAGGATGGGGCATGCCAGTTTCCAGGTTCTAAGGAAACTGCCTGAGTGTTGTAAAGACTGCAAAGTTAACCCTTGTGATGCCTTTTTGGACTATGCTGTCTGCAAACAATCCAAATCGAAGGCACAGCCATTTCTCAAATTCAGCACCAGGGTGCCAACGCAGCCTTTTCAACTGGTGCACTCAGATCTCATTGGTCCCATGCCAGGGTCTCAGGATGGGACATGGTATGTTATGCTCCTGGTAAATGATTATAGCAAGTATACTTTCTGCTGCCTCCTGAAACAAAAATCTGAGATTTGTGGAGTGTTTAAGAATTGGTGTGTCTATGTGGAGAGACAGTTTGGGTGCAAAGTAAAAGCTCTCCAGACTGACAGGGAAGGTGAATATATGGTTGGGAGTTTGCAGCACTGATTAAGGGAAAAAGGGAATTAATCATAGACTGACGACCCCCCATTGCCCCCAACAGGATGGCGTGACAGAAAGAAATAAGGGAGTGCTGCAGATAATTTTGAGTTCCTTGTTGGCAGACACCAACATGCCTCAGAAAGCTTGGGGTGAGGCAATGCTGACTGCCAACTACATTCGTAATAGGTTGTGGAGCAGTGTTGTAAATCTAACTCACTATGAAAAGCTGTATGATAAGAAGCCTTCTGTTACCCACATGGAAGTGTTTGGATGCTATGCCTGGGTACACATCCCTAAAGCCCAAAGGAGAAAGGGGCAGGCCAAAGCCCACAGGTTGCACTTTGTTGGGTACACTCCCAGTGGAGGGTATCGTTTTGATCTCAATAATGGAAGGGTGGTGATATCCTTGAAGAGCACAGTAATTGGAGAAAAGTTCATGCGAAGTCTGAGGTGCTCCTCCCAATTAGTGATGAAAGTGATGCTGAGAGCACAACACAGCCCTCCTCTCCTGCAGCGAGCCCTTCGAGGGTTAAGCAGGAGGAGGAGACAGAAGTTGAACTGGGAGAAGTGTCTCAGAGTGCAGAGCAAGCTGATTGGGAGGAGAAAACTAGCTGAAAAAGAAGCAGATCACCAAGTGATGAGGAGGAGGTGCCAGGTACAATTCCTAGGCGGTCTGAGAGAAAAATGAAAGGCATTCCTCCATAGAGGTTTGTGGTACAGAACCGTGTGAGGATATGCCAAGTTTCCTGCGAGCCTGAAACCTTTGAGGATGTTTTGAGTTTGCCTAAGGCACAAGCTGACTGTTGGTTTGATGCCATGGACTAGGAAATGGAATCCATGCACAAACATGGTGTATTTACTTTGTGTAAGGTACCAGAAGGTGTGACCCCAGTAGGCTGCTGGTGGATGTACAAACTCAAACCCCTGGCTTTGAGGGAGGTAAAGCACAAAGTCAGAGTTGATGCTCAGGGTTTTATACAGAGGAAAAATGAGTCTTTTGACCAAACTTTTGTGCCAACCACCAGAAGTGAGAGTATCAGACTGGTATTGGCTTTGGCAGCACAGAGAAATGCCTTGGTACACCACTTTGATATTACAACAGCCTATCTCAGTGCTGAGTTACCCGAAACTATCTATATGCAGCAGGCACCAGGGTATGAGACAGGTAAACCCAATCTGGTGTACTGGTTAAACAAAGCCATCTATGGTCTCAAACAATCTGCCCGTTGCTGGAACAAGTGCCTGGATGGTGTTTTGCAGGGCTTGGGTTTCAAGCAGAGTGTGGCAGATCAATGTGTGTACACCAAAGCGTCTGGGAAAGACCAAGAAGTTTTGCTAGCTTTTGTTGATGACTTGTGTTTAGTCACCACAACAAAGGAACAGGTAACAAGGTTTGTGAAGGAACTGGGTAAAAAGTTCCAAAACAAAGTCCTGGGACCCATTAAGCAGTACCTGGGTATCGAGGTACAAAGAACCTCAGTCTTTCACCCACTATATGTTTTGGACTTCATTTAGAGAGCCTGCTTTTTCTTACTGCCATAATTATTCTTCACAGAGCCAGTATTTCCCTCCTGCCTAGTTCTGGAGCCATTTTGTTCCAGGTATATGCAAATAAGCATACACATGCATATGTGAACATGGGAGGCAGAAACACATATCCATACTGTACCACTCTTTATCTTATTAGCTGTATCCTGTATCACATTGGTTCAGTGCTTTACTCAATGGACTAAGCAGTGGAACTAAGCTGAAAAAGCAATGTGACTAGAGTTGTAAACTTTGCTAAGACACACACACAAACACACACACACACGTACATTTTGCTTCTAAATTCATGAGTTTTCTGACAAAAATGAAATATAAATACAGACTACAACCTCAAAGGCATCAACAAAGTCTTAAAACCAAGAATGAATGAAACAATCAACTTCAAAAACCAAACAGAGCAGCAGCACTACGGTTAAAAAATCATGTTAAAAAAGCAGTGTTTTCAGGTTTTTATTAAAAGTTAATATCAGAGCCCAACAGAGAAAGGTGTTTTATAAGCAAAATGCTGTTACTGAGAAGATTCTGTTTCTCATCGCTATCCATTGCTCATTTCAGAATGTGATAATACTTTGAGCAAAACCCTGAAGAAGGTATTTAAGATCATTTAACAGATTCATGAGGAAGCTGAGGGATCATTTAAGTATCTGGAATTTAGAAATGTAGTAGTTAAAATCAGCATTTTGAATTGTACCCAGAAACAAATTGGTAGCCAGTATATCTTTTAAAATACCATTTTTAAATGCCAATGTTAGGATTAGCAAGTTTCATGTTTTTTTAGTACTAGTTGGCTGTGTATTTTGTACCAGTTAAGGTCAAAACAGTCTTCAGAGAGATTCCATTGTAATAATTTCATGCAGGAAAATACGAAGTTGCCTTATCATGGGTCAGATTGTTGGTCAATCTCAGCTGTTATTATAGCAATTATCAGGGTTTATTTATTATTTATTTATTTAAGGCATTTATTTATTGCTGATCAACTCACCAGGTCCCAAGAAGCAATGCACAATCTATAAAAACACTTGAAATAAATAAGTAAATAAATAAATAAATACCAATTAAATAGCTCTAGACTTCTTTTTAAAAATAGCCCTTAAACTAAACAAACAGCCAGAGCAGACACTTATTTTAACATCTAAGTTCAAATGAAATAGTGCAGTGTTTATTGTCCAAGAGGAACTCAGAAGGGATTAAGTCAGCTTGACCTTCTTTGGGAGGGAGTTCAAGAAGTCAAGGTACTGCTACAGAGAAAGCCCTGTCATGTGTACCCACCTAGCCTTATGGGAAAGTGGGACACATAACAGGGCCTCCACAGATGATCTTAGATAATGATACAGGAAGAGGCATTCTTTCAGATATCCTGTTTCCAAGCTGTTTAGGATCTTATTTCAAGTCAAGACCAGCATCTTGAATTGGACTTTGAAGCAAATTGGATGCCAGTGCAGTTCTTGTAAGACAGGTACTATATGGTCTCTAAAATGCACACGTAATAACGCTCTGGCCACTGCAGTTTGCACTAGTTGTTGCTTCTGAACACTTCTCAAGGGCAGCCCCATGTAGAGTGTGTTGTGCTAGTCCAACTGGAAGGTGATTAAGGCATGAACTGCTGTGGCCAGATCATGGAAAGGGCATGACTGGTGCACTAATCCAATCTGGACAAAGGCGCTCCTGGCCACAGCAGCCACCCTGGCCTCCTAGGAACAGCATTGGCTCCAAGAGTATCCCCAAGCTACAACCTGATCTCTCAGAAGCTTTCCTATTGACCAACAGCACTTCCATCTTGTCTAGATTGAGCCACAGTGTGTTCACTCATATCCAGTCCTTCACTACATCCAGACAGTGATTCAGGACTTCCACAGACTCCTTGGCATCAATTGTAAAAGAAAGCTAGAACTTGGAATCAACAGCATACTGATGGTACTTGTCTCCAAAACTCTGCGTGACTTCTCCCAGAAGTTTCATATAGATGTTAAAAATGATAGTGGGCAAACTGACCCCGGTAGAGGCCCACAGGTTGATGGTCAGGAGACTAAACAACAGTCTCCCAGCTCCACCAACTGGGAACGTTTGGTCAAAGAGGACCAGAAACAGCAGCACAGTGCCTCCAAATCCCATATCAGCCAAACGGCCCAGAAGGATACCATGATCGACATGATCGATGGTAATGAATGCCACTGAAAGAGCAGAACTAACAGTGGCCTGCAACATTGCCATGCAGTCATAGTACCCATGTTTGTCAGGTGACCTAAGAACTGATGGTCAATAGTTTTTATCATGGATGGTTTTTAGAATTATACTTCTTCTGTCACATATATCAGGGCCCATCAGATGTTGGAGTGCAGACCACATCTTACCAACCAATATAGCCAATGGTGACAGGGACAGTCAGAGCAGCAATTTAACGTTTAGAGGGCCACAGGATCACTAATATACCTTGTCATAAGACTGAGGCAGTATAAATTCATTGACTTTAGGCCCCACTGAGATCAGTGGACAACTTGGTCATCATATAAACCCCATTGATTTCAGAGGGAACTGGGAACTGTTCAAGCTAACAACTAGTTCCACTTTTGGCCCTCTAACTTCATCATAGGATTTTCTTAAGGAAGGAGTACTCAGAGGTGGTTTTGCAAGTTCCTTCCTGTGAAGTAAGCAGCAGCTGGTTTCATTGGCGGTCTCCCATTCAAAAAGGGTGACCTTGGTTGGTACCTGTCTGAGAGATAACAAGTGAATACCGGCTGCTATAGGCTGTATTTCAGAAAAAGGAACCGGTAAAAACACTTCTTGAATATTCCTTGCATCAAAAAACCCAATGAAATTCATGGAGTCACAATGAGTTGACAGGCAACTTGAAGACACATACACACCACTTACCATCAGCATTAAAAACTGAGTTATACCCTGGTTAAAAGTGGCAAAATTGGAAAATGTCAAAAAAAATTGAAGGTCGATCAAAAACACTTTGGATTTTAGTAAACTCTCCAAAGTTTGCATAAATTTGTTTTTATTCCCCTTTTTAGATGTATGATGGGGAGAGGATTCTGCAACAGATGAACACTTTGTGCACCACCACACCACTAAAATACAAGCTATCATAATAGATATAAGTAGATTAAACTAACAATTGGTCACAGTAAATTCCACACTGGATTTGTGAAGATCGGTGAACTTTAAAAAAGAATAGGGGAGAAACTGAAAAACTTCATTCCTTTCATCCCCCCGCCCCATATTTCCATTTGCATAGATGAAGAGTTTATTTTATTCCTCTTTGGATGTCAGTGTTGAGATTAGCATGGGTGTGTGTCAGGGTCACTGCACGCTTTCCTGTAGAACACATGGCTGTTGCTAGGGTAGGAGGCTCAAGAAGGTAGAATGAATTTATGGGAGGCAGAGGTTCAAGAAGTTTGACTAATTATGGCATATGAGAAAGTTGTCCTAAGACAATCATGGAATGGATTTTATAAATTTTGATTAATCGAATAGTTTTGGTGAATGAAACACAAATATCAGAGACTGTGCAATGTTGTTGCTTATTTATTTGGCCCCAATATAGTATTGGCTCTAGTAAGACTTAAAACTGATTTCTACTGAGCTGCGAAAACGTAGGAAGCTACCACTTGCTTTCTGCCAGAAACACTCTTATTGGTGGTTTAAGAAGACAAATTGGCAATCATCATCAGTATAACAAGAATATTCTTTGTGTTGGCCAGGAGGAGAGTGTTTCAAAACTATTTAATAACTTAAGTCTAAGGGAAATATTTATTACTTTGACAGAGTGCTTTCAAGTAGTAATTTTTGGGCTAAATGTACAAAAGAAAAAAGCAGAAACCATAAATAATATTGCTTTAGGTAAACATGTCTTTTTAAAATTTCATGTTGATGTTCATTAATATAGATTACTGCATTTTAGCTGCTTCCCATGTCCTTGAGGCCAGGATGCCATTAACTGATGTGCAGCTTTCTCAATTATCATTACAATCCTGTCATTAAAATATGTACAAAAACTATTCTCTTATCAGAAATATCTCTCACAACTTTACAGTTGCTTTGGACTAATCATATATTCACGAAGACTAAGAGACTTTCCGCACTACACTCTTACAGTGCTATTATTCTACTTTCAACATCCTATGACATTCTGGGATTTGCAGTTTAGGGAGGGGCATTTAGAATTCTCAGCCAGAGAGCTCTTTAGCCTCAGTAAACTACAAACCTCAGAATTCCACAGGATGTTGAAAGTGGAATAATAGCACTATAAGAGTGTAGTGTGGAAAGGCCCTAAGTCAAGAGGTATTAAATAAGTCCGAGAGAAAGAAAGAAAGAAAGAAAGAAAGAAAGAAAGAAAGAAAGAAAGAAAGAAAGAAAGAAAAGACCTGAGAGAGGGAGAAGATATGTCCCATCAACTACATGTGACTCATGAGGTGTAGCTCTGAGGGCACACGCTATATTTTAAGTCCTGGGAATCTCATTTTCTATTTTAGAAAGGTTCTAGCCCTCACTGTTTAGAAAAGAGTTTCATGATTGTGAAGATTCAAATTGGGTTATTTCTTTAGTTCCCAGCCAAAAAGTGCCATCTGGAGTTCGTCAATGGGAGGAAAAATTGGACCTGAATTTAAAATGCAGTTCAGTTCAGAGAGTAGAGTTTCTGTCTGCAGAACAAGAGCAGATTTTAATATTACATAAACAACTCCTTTGTAACCTATTAGTCACAGCACTTTACTCATCTGTTGAACAAGCACAGACGTGTCTGCGTGCTCTTTTTGTTCCCCAAAACTGAAATGCACAATTAAAGATGAACATATTGAATGAGCTTGGCAAAATCCTTCCTTAAGTAGGCTAAGTGATTCAGTTTATAAGTTTGCTTGTGTAATTTTTTTAGAAGTGGGTTTATCTGAATATGTGTGTGATATGTGGGTGTCCAATATGTGACTGAGTACTTTGTAGGCATAAAAAAGGCAGGGAGGCAGGAAGGAAGGAGATGATCAGATTTGTTGACCATACCCCTTCCTAATATCCAGGATTAACCTTCCCTTATGGCAGAAATTTATCTGACACTAGCTGTACGCTGGTTACACACAGTCTACTATTGGGTTTTCTGCCACTGATGCTACTAGTATTTTTCCATGTCTATAAGATAGGACAGATAATTTATGTGTCAATTCTCTAAGAACTTATATTCCCCCTTCACATCTAGCTAAATGGCTGGCTGGCAGCAGCTCTGCATATAACATCTAAAGTTCACTTGGTCATACTGATGGGCCATCCCAAGTAGTACTGTTGGATGTGTGTTTGTGTGGAGATTGTACACAACCAAAGATGTGGTTTGTGGTCCATCATTCAAGGAGAGATAGAGTTGACAGGGAAAGGCAGATGTCATGTTTTATCAGCACTGTCTAATGCCATCCCTGCTATTCAAAAATTCCATGAATTTATCAATTAAACTTTTAATATCATGTTGTGTATTAGATCTCTTATTCCCAGTATGTGTATAGACATTTGTTTGTTTATTGGATTAATATCCTAGCTCTCTTCCAAAAAAAAAAAAAAAAAACCCCAAAAAATCTCTGGATAAAATTGTATAAAATGCAATTAAAAGACCAAACAAATTTAAATACTAAAAGAACAAACGAATGAATGAAAACATGGATCTGCTGCGGGGAGGATTTATTTTAGAAAATAAATGTTGGGCTCCAGTATTCTTTCATATTCAAGAAGTGACAAGCGGGTGTTAGACAATGATTCTCATTTTCTGGAAGTGTATTAGTAAATACATTCAAATATGACTTTCTCTCACATTTCACTTCCAGTTATTACTTGCATAGAATAAATAAGCTTTCTTTTTTTCGCATGTAAAAAGTATTTCCTCCTGTCTAAATTAACCATGTAAACAAATAGCTAGTTTTAATCTCTGTAATATATTGCGAGCAGACGTTCTATGCTGTAGCTCATAAGTGATGGAGTTATTTACCTGACATTAAATATTTCTACACATTGTTGCTCTCCTTTTATATTTCAGTAACAATAGATTTGCTTATAGATAAAAGGTACAATAATTTTTATTTTAAGTGATCTTAAATAGGTGGGAGTGGGGAACAGAATTTTGTAGTGGTAAGTTGTATAATATTCATTTTATGACAACTACCACACCTACACACCTCTTAGGAATCCATTTCCCTGCATTCCTTAGAAGATTTGTTATTATTGCTCCATTTGTTATTATTTGTGCCATTTTAATGTTTCTGTCTTACACACTTCTGTAAAAAGCCCATCTTCTCTAGAATCCATGACCTGCATATGGCAGACACACGGGGGAAAGTAGATCTATTGTCCCATGTCCTGATTTCATTTTAAATCTGAAAACTAAAAGCATATTTGAAAGCTCATGGTGACTTTCGGACTGCAAAGTTGCATTCTGACAAACTCCCTTTAGCCAAATGTAAGGATCTATGGGAAGGAAGTAAAGAGCCATTTCTGCACTAGCCTATTATAGTGCTATTATTCTACTTCCAACATCCTGTGGAATCCTGAGTTTTGCAGTTTAGGGAGGGGCCTCAAAGAGCCCTCTCTAAACTGCAAACCCCAGGATTCCATAGGATGTTGAACGTGCAATAATAGCACTATAGCAATCTAGTGCAGAAATGGCCAAGGTCTCCGGGCTATAGCTTTTCTGTTGGCTGCACTTGATCTGACATCACCACATGGCATTCTCAGCAGCTGCTGTGGTTCTCCTATGAGGCCTAGGCCCTTCATTAAGGAAAAAACCTGATAATGAGTGTTCTGAATCAGTCAGGTGGCACCATTTTAATTTCCCATTTCCCAAGTCCATTGGAATAGTAGTACACTAGGATTTTCTGCAAAATTAAAATGGTACTACCTAGCACTTTCTTCAGAGTGTTGGTGCTGTCCCTTGATTTGGTCACTGCCGAGTAGAATGCTTTTTGCTGACGGTCTGCTCAGACCTGAAGCCATCCCTGCTTCAATGATAAACCTATACAGACTCAAGCTGAGTTTCTGCTGAGAAATTGAGCTGTATCTGGGTTATATGCAAAATTAATAGGAACGAGGTTTTATCCCTTCTTCTTAATCAGCATCTAGGTGCCTTTTTGGTTTTGGTTTTCAGTCTCACAGTGATATTATATGTATTATGTGTTTATTTGGGGGAGTATTCCAATATTTGAACCCACTTGCAGTCCAAAACCTGGAACACTATTGTTAATAGGAATGATTTTTTGTTGTTGTTCTTGTTGTGTATCTTCAAGCTGACACCAATATAAGACAGTTATATGGAGTTTTCTTTACAAGATGTATTTAGAAGTGGTTTGTATTATCTTCCTCTGAATATAGCCTACAGCACTGGTATTCCCTGGCACTCTCCCTTCCAAGTACTAACCAGGCCTGATCCTTCTTAGAACATGAAATCAGTTTTAAAATGTAAAATCCCCCTCCAGTATGAATAACAAATTAATCCTTGCTTCTAACATCCTTACACAAAAGTGACACATTGCAGCTAATATTGTTACTATTTGGCCACAATTGGTGCAGCCTGAGCGTAATTTTACTACCTTTAGTGACCACAAGATAGAAGAGAAAGTAGCTGTATACAGAATTCCTCCACTACAGCTGTAATTCTGCACATATTTAGCTGGGAGTAAGCCTTGCCTGAATACTATGACACTTCTCAGTAAACATGCACAGATTTGGGTTGCATTTATGGAATATATTGGGATTACTGTCAACTAAATGTATTTAAGACCTCAGCATAACAGATTTTGTCTCCTCCCAACCCATTCCTCACTGTGGTAAAGTCTTTTTTCCTACTCAACCAAAAGGTCCCCTCTCTCCTAATTTTACATTCTACTTCTACTGTCAACCCAAACCACTTTTCCATGCGAATGCATTATTGTGTGGCATAATGATATAGCTTTTAAGTTATCGACACGCCCCACACTACATTGTTATAGTGCTATTATTCCACTTTCAACATCCTGTGGAATTTTGGGGTTTGTAGTTTACTGAGGCCAAAGAGCTGTCTGACTGAGAATTCTAAATGCCCTCCCTAAACTGCAAACCCCAGGATTCCACAGGATGCTAAAAGTGGAATAATAGCACTATACCAGTGTAGTGCAGAAAGGCTCTTAATTTGAGACCCTCCTCTGGAGGCAGCTAGTGAGCAGGTATCAAATAGAGTACGCATACTATGCCTTTGTGTACAAGAAGGTCTAGAGGACTCTTCTGAAAAAAATTATCTTTTGGCCCACCCTCTATTTGTCTAGCCTCTTTTGGATCTTAAAACATTATAGGGAGCGCTCCAGGGATGCTTCTAATTCCACCGAAATTCTTTCACATTGGAGAGTTATCAGATGAGGAGCAATTTATGTTTCAGTACTGGTAATAGTAAATTGTCACTCATGAAGCTAATTGTGTGAAATGTTGCCCATTCAAATATTTCTACCTCACAGAAACTAACTTTTCTGCACTAGCTTGTCATTATATTCTTAAGATTTTACTTTTTAATTTCTAATTCAAAGACTATACCCATGATTCTCTGATCCATGCACCCCGTTCTGATTCAGTTTCTTGAGATAACTGAGAAATAAATGTCTTCAGTCTCTGAGGCTTTGCCATCATGTAGTTTAGTCACTCATCTTGTTTCAAGATGAAGTAGGGAGATCCCACTGTTTGTTCCGTTCTTAGAGATAATATATAGTTTTCTGACATCCTGACTGACATGTCCTCTAAGCCTTCTATGACACTGTGCAGTTATGTGGCATACCCATTTTACATCTCAGAATAACAGACAAATATCAATTTTGGGAGTTATACAGAAGCTGATGGAGTTCAAAATTAAATGCAAGCACTGGCTAGTGTATTGCCAAAGTGAGTAAAGAAAAAATGTGGGTGAACATAGTTGCTTTGTGTATCCATCCAAATAGGATGTTATTTCAGGTAATATGTATATCTTGCAACATATCCATATGTTTAATTTCATAGTTTATGAAATCCTTTGATTTGCTGCAACTGGATGTAGCTGTGTATTGATAATCAGAAAAACAGTACTTTTGTAGAAGAAACTGGCATAATTGCCTGATAATTATTTGTCACTATTTTTCTATTTAAACCATTTTATGATTTTAGAACTGAAAAGCTGAACAAGGAGGAAATAGCATGCAGCAAATGTTGCATGTTGGGTGCCATTAACAACACCAACACCAAAAACATAACAGTACAAATTTTTGTTTTCATTTACTTTTATTGGTGGACCTAATTCACTTGAAACCCGTGGAAGAAAATTGCCTGAAATGCATTCACATGTGGAAGAAGGCTGTAAATTTCTCCTGGAAAAAATATATATAACTTTAAAAGCAGAATTATAACGGTGCCCTTGTCTCCTTTATTTTTAAATGGATTTTACTGCATAATCATTGGTAATGGTATACATGAGGTTTTGTTTAAAAGAAAAACAAAGCCTTAATTGTGCTTTTAAAAGGAAAGTATTGCATTAGAAGGATTCATTTAAATACATTTGGCTCTGGGTTCTTTTCACAATTCATTCATTCTAAATTTTCCCTGGATTTGTTAAGAATGCGAAATATATGAAGGGCTGAGTCAAATAGCTCTTTTTAGATCACTGCATTCTCGCTTCAAAGCATACTTCCGGTCATAAAATCTGTTACAAAACAAAATATTTCATTTTAATTCTGTTTCAGCTACAGGCTTTTTTTAAAAAAACTTTTGGCTAAATGCTAGAACTGTTGTGACTAACAAGACTAGTTCTGCTGTAACATATTTGTAATTGGCTATTTGAATGGGTGTTGATAGTAGGACAAATGTATGACAGTTGCAGAGAAAACACAGTCAGGATTATTGAACCATAAGCATAAAATAAAAAAGGCATAGAATTAACTATAGAGATGCATGTACATAGTGTGTATAAAGAAATCTTAGTGTTAAATACTTAATAATTTTGGTAAATAGCAACGGAATGGTAAATGGCAACTGAATTCTGTTCCCAAGCCAAAAATTAAGATAGAAGTACCATCTTTGGACACACTGTAAAAACTAAAGGAAGTTAATTTGTGAGGCAGCCCTTTCTGAAGCATAAAAACTGAGAAACTCTCCCACAATTAAAAAGTAAAAAGATATACATAAAAGCTTTTATTGCATCATTTGGCCCATTATTTATATGGCTTGTACCCAATCACTTTAATTTCTCCATGCAATTAGTAACATGATGGTATATTACTTGAGGCAGGACTACAACTGAGGCTTCTGTCCAGAGAGCTGCGTGCTACATGTTTTCACACTGTATGGCTAGCCTTTCTTTCTACTGACTGCAAACAAATATGCACACGTACAAAGGTCTCTTTGAAGTGTTTTGATACAAGGACAGAAACCCTTGTGGTAACTTAAAGGGATCTGTGAGGGTGTTAGGCTGAATTGTAATACTGCCTTCTAGCCAAATATTCTGTGCAGTTAAAGATTTTTGAATGATTTTATTTTACGTTTTTTTTAAAAAAAAACCCAAATCTATATTGCCTTTTGAGATAAAGTCACCAGTAGTTCACAAAATGAAAAGTTAAAATGATAAAATATAGAACACCATTAATTATAATTGAAGAAAACATTCAAAATAACCAAAAAAATTGAAAGGTGGGCCTACACTTAAAACCAATCTAGAACAGCTTGGTGTTTAAGAACCATTTAAAATCAGTCAGGAAGGGAGCTGTGTAATACTCCAGAGTAAGGCATTCCTTAAGAATGGAGCCGCTACAAAAGGCAAATTCTCCTTTGTCTGCTAGTCTGATAGATCTTACTAGGGGGCATACAGGTTGGAGCTCTGTGGCCAATATTAAGAACTGGGCAGATTCACAAGGGTGTGGGTAGCCATTCAAATAACCCAGGAGAGGTATATGATGCCAGAAATATTACAAAAGAATTTCTAAGGCCATTTCCGTACTAGCCTGTTATAGCTCGATGATTCCACTTTCAACATCCTCTGGAATCCTGGGGTTTGCAGTTTCGAGAGGGACCACCTGGCCCCTCTCAAAACTGCAAACCCCAGGATTCCAGAGGATGTTGAAAATGGAGTCATCGCGCTATAACAGGCTAGTACGGAAATGGCCTAAGAATGGTACTTTGAAATGTTGTAGGTGCAGAGAAAAAGAGGGAACATTTTATCATAGATGGTGGACTTGTAAAAAAGCAAAAAAAAAAAAAAATTGGAAAGAAATACATGATGAAATTCAAAAAACATTTAAATTGAATTTTGAAATGATACCTGAATTACTTTTATTGGATATAATAAAACCAAAGTTAGAAATCAGAAAGCATAAAAAATAATGTTATATTTAATTACAGCAGCTAGATTAACATATACTCAATATTGAAAACAAGATATTAAAATAAATTTAAATGAATGGAAATTAAGCATTATGGACATGCTAGAGAAGGAGAAAATGACAAATGCATTAAAGAATAAATCTATTCAACAATTTGATAGAGAATGGAGGGAAATAAAAGAGTGGCTTCAACTGTAAAGATAATAATTACAGTGATATAATATGGTAAAAATGATAAAAATGTATTGATTCATTAAATGGCAATCTATGATCGATATGCTTGAGATACTATATAGTATAGCTGACTGTATTCCTTGTATTGTATTGCATTGTATTGTATTCTTTGATTGACTCAGCTGGGTAAAACTGGAGAAGAAAATTTGCTGCGGGAGTTGGGAGGGGAAGGGGAACATTTGGAAGAAATGTCCCCATTTTATACTTTTTTTTTGGAAAACTTTAATAAAACTATCTATTAAGAGAGAAAAAACAAATAACCCAGGGGGGAAAGAAATCTAGACGCTATTGGTCCAGTTAGGAGCCTTTTTTCCCAATGAATACTGCATTCATTGCTCTAGACAGCACGAGATTGATGGGTGGTTTAAATATTCTGTTCTTCCATCTTTATAGATGCTCACTCCATAGCTAGCTCTTTGCTTTCTGGGAGGAAAACGTTTTGGTTTTAAAAAAATTAAAACATCAGAGCAGCAACAGTATGCTTCTTCCTCCTCTGTGGGAAGCAATTGTGACATACAGATCAGTGACCTAGCAATGAGAAACTACTTGTGTTGGAGTGGGGAGAGAATAAAACTCCCTGTTAAGAAGCAAAACTTGGGTCTCACTTTCTGACTGCCAACTAGTAAGGTGTAATCTGGGCATCACCTTATATTTGTGGAGTAGAAAATGTAAACCATAGTTTTATATATGAATAAAATTAATTTATTTGTGTGTGTGTGTAGTGGTGGCAGGAGTTCTTTTCCATTTGTGTTTAAGCCTTCTATATGATAGAGGCAATATTCATCACCCAACATCCTCCACATATCTTTTATTCCACTATGCAAAATAATTGTGAAGGTATATGACTGCATTACTCTCTGAAAGAACAGAATCCATTGTCTGCTCATATATAAATATTTCTTCAGCTTTAAAGATGGCCTTTGGAAACAACATATTATAGAAATTAAATGAGGTTTTGGGAAAGATGTCAGGAAGCCATTCAATTTAGATCACTTGAAGAGTAACAAAAAGTGTTGTTTTCAACAGCCTGGGGCATTTTATTTCCTTTCTTGAGAAAGCTATCAGCAAATTATGAGCATTAATTACATCTGTTATATAAGCTTGTTTTTTCGCCCTTTTTCTTTTGAACAGAACATTGTAGAATTAGTCAAGCCTGCAGACAGCCCTTTCCCTGCCCCCTTTGAAGAAGGTCTGCCTTATGACATTTATTCTAAATTTATTGCATTGGTCCCAGAGGAAGAGGAAGAAACCAAGGTAAGAGGGATTTTTCTTATTAAAATAATTTGTTCAAGAAAAATGACATGCCCACTCCCCCCACCCTCACAAACCCTCGCCTCCCCCCCGTAAAAGATTTGTAAAGATCTTCCTCTTCTAAAATATGCTACTTAAATGAACCATACACTGACTTTTGAGATGAACATGTGCTGAAACTACAGTATCAAATGGTGTCAAGGCATTCTCCAACTTCACTACTCTGCTGCTTTGTTCTGTATGACAGCCTTCCTTTTATTGCTCAGGGAGAAATTCCAAATATTATACTTTCATGCTAGTTTTATATGTTGTATGCGAGAAATACTTTTAATGGGAGATTTTCTTGTACTCTATTAGGAGATAGATGGAGACTTTCATCCAGAAGAGGAATCCAAAGCCGAAAGTGTGATAGATCCTTTAGTGGGTTACACCATAGAGGATGTCCAGTCAGTGCTTGGTGAAATTACCAATGAAATGATCAGCAATGTTCAGGTATTGTCACTCAAAGTATATTGACTAGTTGTAAGTCTAGCTTAATACTCAGCCTGATAAGCAAGTGAACAGCTGCATATGACTACGGTGCTGACTTTGCTTGTTACAATGTACAAGAAGACAATTTTCAATTTTTTAGTACCAGTATATATGCTGCCGAAGCGAGCACGAAGACAATTTTCTAGTCTAAGTTTTTATGAATACTTACTATCTTAGCCATAGTGCAGTCCTGTTCATGTGGTTCTTAAAATATCTCCCTCAGTTTTACCTTCTTAGACTATATGGAAGAAATTCATATAGAAATGTGTATAGATGAAAGCTCTTGCACAAAGATATCTGTGGCATCAATGTAGTTCCAAGAGATGAGAAAAGATATTTGCTTGTTTTTCTTGTTCGTATTATTTAAATCTGACCACTGACTTTACAATCCATCTGACTTCTGCAGTCTTGCAGTACCTGGGACTTCTGAGCTGCTTTCACACTAAAGCCCTTTCATATTGCTGAAGGATGGTTTTTGCATAATAAGCTAGAAGATGAATTAACATAAAGATTCCACACAGTACATAATATATTGATGTATTATGCAGGAATACCCTTTGCTTTGGCCAAGATCCTTCTATAAGTGTACTCATAAATAAGCTTCATTCAGCAAATGTCCATTCTGACATTTCTTGAACATTGCATATTCTCAGGCCTTGGTTGTTACTCTGATTCATGGTAATCATCTCTGAGAACTAGCAGAAAGTAGCCTCTTACAGTTCCCCCAAACAGGGCAAATGTGTTGGGAGGTTACAGTGTTTGTTGCTGTAGTTTTAGTTTGAAAAATAGCCAAACAATGTCTCTCTTGTCCTGGACTAGTTTCTGGCAATTCCAGGAACCAGCTGCCTAACCTCGTGAGTTTCTTTTTAATTCTTCTCCTTTTTTTTTCAGAGTTATAGTGCTATAGTGCATCGTGAATCAGCACTTTTTCATTATAACTCCATCAAACAATTTAACTCTCAATGTTAAAGAAATCAGAAATAAAGAATTTCCTCTTCAAATGTAAGACTACTTCTGCATGCTCCAGTTTTTAAAAACAAGGAGCCCCCAAAAGAGTGCGATGAATGAATGCAGAGGCAACAACACTCAGCTAAACCTCATGAATCCCAATAAACTATATTGTGAGAACTCAGACATGTTTAGACCAGTCTGGAAGAACCTTTAGTTGACCCTGGAAAGGCTTCTCTTATTCCCCCAGAATGTGTTCTTGTATCTGCAGAGGAGTGGTTGTAATGACTATTTTACTTGCACTATATATGTTTTTTCTTCTTCTCTTTGTTAAAATAGCAAAATTTCTTTTTCGCTATAAGAAGTGAAAAAAGCTAACAACAGAAACCACAGACATTTTGGGTTCCAATGAGAGAATATTGGGATATTAGACAAACAAATAGGGGCAGGAAAAAATTTCTTCTACACTAACAAGAAAAATTAGAAAACAAGGTGTGCCTCCAAACAAGAAACCTTTGATTAAAAGTCCAGAAGCTCTATGCAACCTCAGTTTAATTGTTTGACCTGGTATGCTGGTGTGTCAGTAAAATACCAGAGGACCTACAGAGAAAATACTGAACTGTATGGATTTGGCAGTGCTAAAAAATGAGTCAATGATGGATAACCATTTTAGAGGAAAGACTAGAGTGGAATGCTGAGTATCTTTGGGCTCTTTATTTCACTCATTCGCTTATTGTTTGACAGATGTGGAATGGAGGAGAGAGGATAGATTAAGACTGCACAGAGTGTGATCTAGAAAGCTTATCACCTCCAATCAGCCATGTGTTATGGCCTGCCATGCTCTTGTCAACTTCCACTGTTTCTAGGCTCTTGGTTGGGCAGCAAAAACAAGAAGGATACCCTACATGGCTGGCAGATTGCATCTGACATTGCACCTGGCATGGTACATCACAAATTGCTTGACAGGATATTAAACAATTCAAGGAGATTTTATACATTAAGTTTAAAGGATAGCCATTACATGGCAGTCAGATGACCTCTCTTTTTCGTATATTTTGTTATCTGTTGGTTGGTAAAGGTGTAAGAAAAAGTGGCCTGTAATGACCTGGCCTGTAACAACATTGTCATAGTTAACAAATAGCCAAATCTATTTGATATTTCCAAAGAACTCTGGCAAGATATGCTATATTTTATTATTAGCAAGTAAGTGTAATCTTTGGTTATTTCAGAGAGTGGAGCTTCAAAAAGAAAGAGCTTGACACAGGTTTCCTAGTTGGATTTGATTAATTTTCTAAGAAATTCACGTGATATCAAATTAATCATTGATGTTTACTCTATAAATATACAATATCATATAAGAACACTGGTTTTATTGCAATTTCATGCATATTATGGAGCAGCTGAAGGCCAGCCAAGTTTACCTCTCATGTTTGTCATCATCTGTAATAAATCTACAGCAGAAACACAGTTCTCTACAGGGGTTTTACAACCAATATTCCTCTCTCACTCAGCTCAGTGACAATTAATAAAACCAGAGTATAATTGCCAGAAGGTACAAAGTCAGAGCAATAGCTTTTCACTGAAACTGAGAAAATGACTTTAAGTGATATAAGATAATGTAAGGTAATATAATTGGACTTAAACAATAAAGCAAAGAGAACTACAGTACATCACAGAAAATGTTCTTCAAACACAGAAGTCAAAGATGGATAGAAAGTTGTGACCTATAAAATGGAGGTATCCGTATCCATATCTTTAATATGGACTTCTGCCTGCCATCCTGCCATGGATGTTCAAAAAGCTAATAGGGATATTTTTTTAAAAAAAACCCTGAAGCAGGTCTTTTTAATACATAAATGAGACAATGGAAAAAAAGAAAATGATGGTATTTGGATATGTATTTAATATATCCATACTTGAATCTCCTTGATTTAAGCTTGCTAAAAGGATTGCATCTCCCAAATATCTTTTGTCCATCTGCTACCAAGAATAGACAGGACAGCAGTTTGGGGTACCTTTTAGTTTTAGGCGTCATTATTGTTGTACTTGAGTGTATGATTATACAGAAATGGTCCTCAAACCATCCAACTTCCTTATGGGACACCAGTGACTTTTTGAGGAAATGATGGTCCATTGACAACAATATCACAAATAATAGCTTCTTTGGATTTTAAGATCTCCAGACCCTTTCCAACAAGAGGTTTATCTCACAAAAATTGCCTTATTTAAGGAAACAAAAACATACTGGTATAGAAACACACACTATCATCACACCATTTCTGCAATCATGCTGTGTTGCTGGTTTGGCAATGCACATTCTTGCAGTTGGTCTTCTGCACCACCCCACTGACTTTGCCTCTCTTCCCCTGTCAGTGCTACCTAGAACATGCACTATATCTTTTCTTTTTCTTGGAGTGATGTCAGCATGTTAGGAAACTTACTTCTCATCATGAGTTGTGCTACCATTTCAGCAGTTCACTCTTCCAGAGTGTGGTTGATTATCTGTTTTGCCATAATCGTATCACTGTGGTGTTCTGGTAACCACAAGGGCAGTGCAGGTGCACAATTACACCAAAGGTTAAAAAAAGACTGTATTAGGGAACAGAATAAAAGCAATGTTGTTCACCTGCACCATGATGTTCTCTTTGCCCAGACATTTAAAGTGCAATGATCTCACCCTGCTGGGGGATAGGGACGGGGAAAGGGGAAAACACCACCCACTGACACCACATGACTGGTGCAGTATCAGGACAGCAGTGGAATGAAAGGATCGCACAAATAGGCAATAGAAGAAAAGCAGCGTTATTGCAACCATTCATTGATAATTCCCTTGAATGAAAAGAGATGACCCAATAACAATGGGAATGTAATCCAACAACGAGGGAGTGACATCATGTGATACGGAGAGATCAATCATGGAAGAAAGCTTGTGTGGTCATGCAGTAAACCAGCATGTAGTAAAGCCCCAAACCTCCCACAGAATTGGACTATAAGCCATTGGGAATACCATCCCTGATGCAATTCTAGTACACCTGCCTGCTAAATTTTGTTTCACACTTACCCACAATTACTTCAGCTGCAAGGAGAATATTTTCTACAGATTAGTGTGACAGTATGCTAACAACTTAATGGTTAACTTAGAACTGTGCTTTCTCAGGTTCTGTCCCACAGAACTTCTCTTCTGCCTGAGATAACCTCAGTGACGATAACTTCAATAAGTTGGGCTTATGGATAGGAGTCACTAGAGAAGTTTCTTCAGAATTTCAATATGTTTCAACCCATCATTGGCCCAAGCCTAGACCAGTCCACAAAACAGGTTTACTTTGTCAATACAGTTGTGTTACTTAATGAAACATAGTGGCTTTATAAGCACCACTTCATTCTGGCCAAGACCCACACTTACATGCTTCCAGTTTCCATCCAGAACACACCACAAAATCTGCTGTCTGCAGACAATTCTGTTCATAGAATCATAGAGTTCGGGGGGACCACAAGAGCCATCTCATCCAGTCCCCTAATAAGAAGGAATATACAACTAAAGCACTCCCAAAAGATAACCTTCCAAACTCTATTTCTTTTTTTTAAATATATTTTTATTGAATTTTGCATAGAATAGACCAACAGATAATCAGAGACCTTCCAAAGAGTTTGGACTGGGATTTGGAGGAAACTGAGAGGCAGATAGACCACTTTTATAGAGTAAACTCAGCCTTTGATAGAAGAAAGAATTTACCACAAGATGTTATTCTCCAGTGTGTTAAGAAGAACATAAGAGACTTCATCCTTGATGTTCATCATTGTAAAGGCATTGGGATAGATGATAAGATAGTGATCACACTGAAGGAGATCCTGATGAGATTTTTAAGGAGGAGGAAGGACTACAATTTTTTGGTGGAAAAGTTGAAGAAACATGGGATCCCCTTCAGTTGGGGCAAATTGGAAGGAGTGAACTTGACATTTAAAGGAGATAGATATAAAATAAATTCCGTGGTGAGGGCAAAAGACTTTTTGAAGAAGTTAAAGGACGTTCCAAAAGATTTAGATGATGTTCCAGAGGAGGAATTCTTAGAAGAGGAGGATACTCCAGTTCAGCTGAATGAAGTACCCCGAGACTGGAAAAGAAGCACCAAAAAGGAAGAAAAGAGAGATCTGAAGAAAGATTCAGCTGCTCAAAAGAAGGAAGAAGTGTCACTTTTGACTTGAGTAACTCTGATTGAGGAGAGGGGGGTAAAGAATGAATTGCAAGTTCATTTCATGGAATGTGAAGGGAATCAACTCTTCGAAGAAAAGGAATTTGATATTTCATTACCTGAAAAAAAGGAGTGCTAGTGTGATCTGCCTGCAAGAAATTAGAATTACAAAGAAATATAGTAATTTAATAAAACAAAACAAATCGGGTAAATATTTTTTTTCTTTAGGTTTAAAAAAGAAAAATGGGGTAGTATTGTATATAAAGGAAAATCTAGGGCCAAAATTGATATATTCAGATGATAAGGGGAGATTTGTGGCTGTAGGAGTTATAGTAAATAATGATAAATTATTAACTCTAGGAATCTATGCTCCAGTCAAGGAGAAAAGTGCCTTTTTTTAGGGAATTAAAAGAAAAGCTATTAGAATTAGATTATGAGAATTGGTGTATATTGAGGAATTCTAATGAGGTGTTGAACCCATTAATTGATAGGCATTCAGAAAAAAAAAAGGAAAATCAGGGGAAACTAGCAAAGGAGTTTTTTGAGATAGTAGAAATATTGCAATTAGTTGAAGTTTGGAGAGTTAGGGAGGGAGACAAGAAAGGTTATACTTCCAAACTCTATTTCAAAACTATATTTCAGTGAAGGAGAGTCTGCCCCCATCTCAGGTAATTCATTCAACTGTCAATTAGCTCTTATCTTCAGCAGGTTTTTTTTCCAAATGTTTAAATAGGATCACTTTTCCACCAATTTGAATCCATTGGCTTGTGTCCTACTCTCTGGAACAGCAGAAAACAAGCTCACTCCATCTTCTACATGACATTGCTTGAGATATTTAAAGGTGACTATCACATCACCTCTCAGTGTTCTCCTCTCCAAGCTAAACATGCCCAACTCTTTATAAGCCATTAATCATGGAGCTTGGTTTCCAGTCCTTTTGCCATTTTGGCTACCTTTCTCTGGATATGTTGCAGCTTGTCAATAGTTTTCCTTGAGTTGTGGTGCCCATAACTGGACACAGAATTCCAGGTGAGGTTTAACCAACACTTAATAGAGTGTAACTATTACTTCTCTTCATCTGGACTCTATATTTCTGATGATGTAGCCTGGAATAGCATTTGCTTTTTTGGCTGTGGCATCATACTATTGGCTCATGTTTAACTTGTGGTCTATTAAGACTTCTAGATCCTTTCCGCATATACTGTTGCAAAGCCAGATGTCACCCATCCCATTTGTGCTTTTCATTTTTCCTGTCTAAATACCCAGACTCAGCAGATATTGACTCACAACTTTACATCAGGCATTTCTCAAACTATCATACTCGGCCAACAAAGTATGTTGGGAGGATCAGCAGTGTCAGAGAGAAAACTAGGAATAATTGCTGCAGAACAGATCAGAAGAGGAAAGAACAGGACTTGCCACGTGCTGGTTTCATCTAAAACTACACAATCTATTGGTGATTTCCACCTGTCCTGCACATGACACTTCCCTTTCACCATCTTTGATGGGCTTCTGCTTGCTTCCAGACAACTACCTAGCCTAAGACACCTGCTCACTGCCAATAGCAGTCAACTTAAAAAGTATTTTGCAAAAAAAAAAAAAATGCAAACTCTGAAACATACCCTAGTGTATACTGTCTACCAACATCTGCTCTGGTGAGAATATTATCCATCCTATCTTGATATCCACCACATCATCCAGCGTAATATTTGCCATCATCTATCAGCAATGCTTTTCTGCATTCTGCATTTGACAGTTTATTCAAACAGGTCAGCCTTTGTGCAAAAGAATAAACAGACACACATCAAAATCTGAAATGGGAATAGTAAAACAAACAAAAACATGGAGGTAGATTTCAGTGTTGCAGGAGACATTATAGCCTATTTTAAAGTGACAATTTTTGAGCAAGGGAAATAATACAATACTGATAATGTACAATCAATGGAGCTAGTCGCTCTGATAATGAGTGGTGAATCTATTCTGGGTTTTAGCCCAGACTTTAAAAGAGCTGGCTAAGGAACTCAAGCTATTGTAAGGGTAACATTCAGTACTTTTGAGAACTGCTTTAAAGATTCAAAATAGATTCACCACCCATCACCAATTTCCCCTGATTACAGTACATCAAGAGGTTAGATTCTATTTCTTGTGGTTTTCCTGAATTAAAAAAAATGTTTTTAATCACATTACTTATATAATAGGCTTACGAAAGAGCCAGGACTTCTGTGCTGTCATAAAGTGTTTTGTGAATGGCCACACTTTATATAGTTATCACTGTCTTCACTTTCTGCATAGTCCTCCTCCTATAAAAACTGTTCATATACTTGCAGCTCAGGATAACATGACATGGATCAGATGAAGTGGACTTTAATCTATGGTATCTCATAAGAAATGTGTTAGTCTTCCTTGTTTTCATTGTGTGAAGCTTCTAATATTCAGGCTGCACTCTGAAACTCAACATTCATTAATTCATTCATTCATTTATTTATTTGAAACAATTTGTTCTTTTTGCTGTAAGCCACTTCAGCTTAGTTTTATACAATGTAACCTGGATAGAGTTACACTCCTGCTGAAAGAACAAGTTCACAGCTTGTAGGTACTCCTGCATTTTGTGCTCTCAAAGGAAATATGGATTGCAGTGGTGACTAGGAGTGCCTTTATCAGTTTAGATTAGCCAATCTAGAGGAAATGAACCTTCTCTGAAGAAAACAAATCTTGCCACACTTGTATACATCGTAGGTCCACATAGATTATAATGTTGTATGGCGCTCTTTGTGGTGCTGTATTTGGTTGTGAGCTGGAAACTTCAATTAGGAAAGAATTAGCTACGCAGTTGTTTGCAGGAACTGAAGCATATAACACTTGCTTTTATCAGTAGCATCGTTTGCCAATCTGCTTGTGGATTTCAGTTGTGGCCAGGTGCATACCACCACCAAACTGATTACCTTTGCATGGATTTAGAGCACATCCAGACCAATTTAAAAAACCAGAAAGTCCCAGATTTTGTTTCCCCTTTTTTTCTTATTTTATTTTGGAGATGCATACATGTTCTGTTTATCCCAGAATACTTTCTGTCAGCTCCCAGTACCTTTTATACCTGCTCCCAAGGTCTGTTTATTTTGCCCCTGTATAAATTGGAAAGAACAGAAACAAAACCTGGAACTTGTGAATTAATCTGGATTCACCAGACTTTTAAAGACTTTTAAATGGGCCTTTGGTTGTGGGTAGATTTTAACTGATATTTAAATGCTCTTTAGATAACTGATGTTTTTTTTTAAAAAAAAATTCTTTTTTGTTTGTCTTTTTTAAATTTGTTAGACTGTTTTCTGGCCTGTGATATGTTCTAATGAAATGTTGTTTCTGAATATGCTGTGAACAATCTTCAGAGAATTGACCTGCAAAAGTGGCTTGTAAATATTTAAATGAATAAATTGCAGGCTACAGCAGCAATTAGCCACAATAGACTACAAACTTTTTATTGTCCACCCAAGTCTTTAAATGGTGCATTCCCAGAGCTATGCTTGGACATTCTGCAGATTGAAATGATGTGGGGGTGGGGGGTCCCCAGCCTACCTACAGAAACCAAACAGACCAGCGGTTTAATCTTATTGCAACACTGGTGAAAATATCACAGACTTTACCTCACCTGAGAGTAGCAGGCTAGGGGAGTGGGAACAGGAAGGTGCCCACAATATACAGCTCTCAGCAGCAGAATACCCTGGGGAGCATGGATTCTTCTTGCTTTCCTCCACTTCCTCTATGATGAAGCAACTGCCTCATTTAGCTGATAGTGCCCAGAAATTTTATTTTATGGTTTGAGGATTAAATTCCATTCCTGTTTATCAAATCTGCATCAACATCATTAGGAAATCAGTTGAAAATTTGTTCTTGACTCTTTGCATAGAATCATTATTCATCTCCACTTTCTCTGAAGTTACAGTGAAAATGTACAGTTGTTGAAAAGTCTGCAATTTTTGTTGCATTCTGTTCCTTCAAAGCCAAGCCATTTTTTTCATGTATGAAAATATGCACATACTGAAAAGGTTACCTAAATTCCAAGGCCACTTATCTAGCATTGATCTAATGTTGCTTCAGGCAACAAAGTTGTAGAAACAAACTGTCCCTGCCAGAAAATATTTTGTTGTTACCCTTGTACCTTCAGTGTGAATGCTGCAGTGAAATCTGAGCTCAGCATTCAGATGGTCCCATACACAATGTCTATTGGGATTGATGATTTTGTTAAAAGAGGCAAGCAACATCTAAGAAACTAGTTCTGGGGGTTTTGCCATCATTTTCTGCTCTTAGCAAACACAAAATACACTGGGCTATGTATATAGTAATATGATAAAAGCATTATTATTTATAAGCATAGATGAGGCATCGTAACATCTACAAAACAGACAGGCATGGCAAGATAATGTCAGTTTTTGCTGTATTGAAACCATTAAGAGAGTAGCTGATACCTCCATTATATCTACTTCCTTTTTCCAAGTGAGTTGATGGCAACAGAATAGGCAGTATCATTGCTTATCTGTGTTCTTGTCTGCTCCACATTACCCCACAGGTACTGAAAGCCTTACACCTTGCTAGAGCTCAGAAAGAGGGGCAACCTCTCAGCAGAATGGGAGCTATGTATCAACCAGACCAGATCAATTAACATCTATATGGGCTATATCAGGTTGATAAATGCATTACATTAGTCCCATGAATGATGTACAAGATTTGCACTTATTTATGGCTGATGGCTTAAACAGAGACAACTATCCAGCTGTGCTTAAGGAAGCACAAATAGCTTTTGTTGCTGCTAAAACTGTATATATCCCATCTGTTTCTGTCCAAACATTTCTAAGGAACTGGATATACCTTGAGGAATAGGTATTGTTTTGTGAATTCATGAATGGGTTTTAAACTTGGTTTTAAGTCAGTATTTATGTTTTTTGTTTTTGACTTATAAGACAAAATCACAGGTATATTACAAAATCATGAGTCTGGATTATATATAGGTAGACCTGTATCTTGCCATTGTTTGTGTTTATTCATTTTGTTTTATGCTTTGTTATGATGTATTGGTTTAAACAAATAATCTATCTCTTTCTTTTCTTAAACAATTTGTTTTTTGCAGTCTGAGATAAATGAAAAGCTACAAATGCAGGAAGAGACCTATTCTGCAAGGATAGACAAGCTGAAGAAAATCTGAAAAAAAAAAACCTTTTGCAAGCGGAATGATGATAGTGACTTGCACAGATTATCTAAATGTGTTTTATTTCTGAAGGTCAAAATAATTAAGTCCATGTCTCAACATCTAGAAAGCATTGTTCTGAAGTCTCTAATATACCTTTCTATGTTTATATATATATAGAGAGAGAGAGTAACAAATGAAAGCCAGATAGTGGAAAAAGAAAAGTAAAACTGAATCTTCCTTTAAAGCAATTCCATGGTTTGGCTTGGTTTTTAAATCTGAATATCATATGATTTATGATATGATTTCCACATGTATGTGATGGTGGGAAACGTGCCAAGTAGCTAGGGCATAAAACGTTTGTAGCCTAGTGGAGGTCATAAACTTTCTTCAATTCTGTGACTTCTGAAACTGACATCATCTTGCCTTCAGACAAAAATCTTGCTGAATTCACAATTATTTATATTTTTGTTAGACCATAAATCAATACCACCTAAGCTACAATCTCCTTTCCTCATGATTTAGGAGTGCTCCTTCTGTTTTCCTGCTCTGGAAGAGGGTATCTTTGTACCAACCAGTTGTCAGGTGCCATGTCTTCCAAAATCAACTTCTGTGTGTGAGAGGCAGGGTTTATCCTGCCAAAGTTTTTGATTCTGCTTGACTGAGAATGCAGGGTTTCAGAGATTCATAGCCTCTGATTGTGTCCTTATATTTCTTTGAGATTGAAATCAGCCTTTCTCTGGTCTGGATTGTTAACACCAGTTTATCAGCTAATTGGGTCTCCTTTAAGAGACTAAATGAATTAATTTATAGAGATGATGCAAAAGAAACAGCTCTATCAAATATAAAAAGAAAGAAAGTGGGGGTGGGGAGGGATGTAGCAGCACCTTTAGGACTTACTGGTTTGCATTTTAGCATGAGTTTTCATGGATATGAACTTCTTAAGATGCAGTTATTGTTGTTAACTACCATTAAATCTACTTCAGCCTATAAAGGAGAAACCGCCAATTCACCCTATCATTGACAGGTCTTGCAGCCTCAGGGCCGTGGCTTCCTTAAGTCTAGATTTTCCTTCTGCTATACCCCAGTAGCAGTGCTGCTACATTCTTTCCCCTCTTTCCTTCCTCCTTTTTATGCTGCAAGAGACTAACACAACTACCTCTTTAAAAGCTTTATCTAAGTTATCTAGGGATTTCTGTAGGCAGGGTTGGATCAAGGTATAAAGCCCAATGCTGTGAGAAGATATGGAGCAGCACTAGGTTGTGTTTTGCATTGTGGTCCTTCCCATAACTGGAGTTTTTGAAAGAAGCAATTTCCTTCAGTGTACCTATTGAACATACATTTCCATTTGGGGCTTATATTTAGTGTTAAAAAGCCTTGACTCTACCATCCCTTGAACCCATAAAGAAAATACAATTCAGGTTTCTCTCATGAAAATTCTGTTTTTAGTGATGATTACATCTACTTGCAGAATTGCTGAGCTTGGGACTCTGTCTGTGAGGCAATATTGGAAGTTGGGGACCCTGAGCTATTATACTTTGTGTAGCCTGCCTCACAAAGTATTGGTATAAATGTGATTCCCTTTAACTCCCTTAAATGTCCTCTCATTTTTGTCAGAATAAAGATACTGTCCCATCATCCTACTGTTACAGGCTGCTCCAGCAGTCCAGATCTGCTGTATTTTCTCCATCTTGGTTGCAATCATGTGTTACTGTCTTCCTAGATGCAACTACCCATCTGCCTTCTCTCCTCCCTCCCAGTCCTCCTGCATCTAGTTTCTTTGTGGCTTTCAATTCTCCTTTGATTTTTTTCTGACACCGAAACCTGCTTTTCCCCCTAACATCTGCTGGCACTGGCGCCTCCTCCTCTTCCTCCATTCTGTAACTGACTTCCCATTTTGACTGTGCGGACTTGACTTCCAGACTTTGTGCCTGCCATATTTCTTTGTTTTGGTTGCTTTATTCTGCTCAGCTCTCTTATTTAACACCTTGGGCTGGCCGTGAGCATGGTGTTTACCCCTCTGGTTTCTACCCATGTTCTTCTCCATTCTCTCAGCAATATCCATGTATCAGACATCTGTGGCTTGTGCTCTTTTGGTGAAGTATTAGGAGGACCTGTCCTATAACACGACTCTCTTAACATAGGCATAAGTGATCTAGCCCTGTTAAGCAGTGTACCTTATTACTGGACTTTAACAGAGATGGTTCCACTGAGGACAGAAGACCACAGAAGATACCACCTGATAATGTATGACTGTAAGATACTCCAATCTGTTGATTATTTTTGTTGACCTCTTCTACCTATTATGCCCCTTTTGAATAACAGCAGTGAGACAATTTTGCAGGTATGGACACTTTGTTACAATACTGCGCATTTTGTTTCCAATCCCTTTTCTAATCTGTTCCTAATATCTTTTTTTTTTTTGTCAGAATCCCTCAAAATCAATAGTACAAGCCAGTTGTATTAGATTTTTATGCAAGTCCTGTGTTTACCAAGTTGTGGACCAGGTCTGACTTTTAATTTACTCTAGCAGACTCAGAAGATCATCTGTTACCCCCCACCAACTCATAGGTTTAATGGAGGTTCTGGGAGATCTAGTAAGGACTTTGAAGATGAAAAAGTGCTACACAAGTATGAAATGATATTGATAGGTTAACACAAGAGATTTCACACATATGCAGAACATCTGTGTACTTTTAATGCCAATTAAATAAAGGCTAAGTTTTGGATGATATTCTCACTCTAAAAGCAAGAATAAAAGCAATATGAATACAAGTTAATTCTGTTGACTGTAGTTGAACACACTTGGAATTTGATCAGTCCTTATTGGGAATGGGGAAAAATGCCAAAAGACATCTGAAAAGAGAAGCTGAAATGTCTTAGAGGTGTTTGTAGAAAGTGTTACCATGCCGTACACACACACACACACACTACATGGTACAGTCTAATTGGCAAGAAATATCATTTAATTGGTGATATCATTTCTAATATTAAAATCACACACTTATGGCTGAAATGCCTGTGGACAAGGACTCTTGTTGGAAGCCATATGCTAAGACAGATGACCTCAGCATGCCCAGGTCGTAAGTTCAAAAAGATTAGTCAGAAAGCCCCAGCACTGATAGGTTTACAATAATCCCCCCAACAATTCAATCTTCAAATAAAACTGCCTCAGTGGAGCAACCAGTGATCATCAACCTGGAACTTGTACTTACAGAAACTCTTGTTTGACCCCTCGCCTGTCCAGACATTAAGAGGCTATCATAACTTCCATCCGTTTTTTGTCACCTGAAGTCAAGAACATTAGTCTGTTCCATACCCCTTTTGTTTATTCTGCCAGAGAGCAATCAATACATTCCCCTTTAGGGCAGGAAACAAGATAGTTAAACCCTGGCTCCAAGCCCAACAATCTATAGTACTTTGGACGCACATAGGCATATCACTATGTCTGTTGGCTCCCTGATTCTTGTGCCCTGGGTACCCTCAAACTCTCGTGTTTGAGCTATCTGACTTCAATATCCTGCTTCTGGAACAGTAATTATCGCCCACTTCACCCCAAAACTCTCACTATCCAACCTTTCATTCCTTTACCTTCACTAGCCCTGTGTGGTTCATGAGATTGATTGCTTGCTTGCATGTGTGTGTGAATTCCCCAAAAGAAGCATTATTTTGACTTGCAACTGGTTTCCAACAGTTAGTACTGGTATACACAGGTGAAAAAGGTTCTGTAGTTACCCTCTCTCACAGGCTTCCTTTGAGCTATAATTTCCCACCTTGCTAAGGAGTTGCTGGCACTGCTGGAGGACCTCAGGTTCCTCTATCTTTTGGGGTAACAAGATTGGCAGAGAACGCACGCAGCACTCTGTATCCCCAACTCATGAGTTGAGACATGGAGCTTAGGAAGGGCAGATGTAGGGAAACCTCTAGGGACTCCAGTTGAATTTGTGTGTATATGTGTGAATATGAATCTGTGTGATTGGAGCCATAAGGGCTACTGTGGGTTGGGATCTGTTCCCCTTTTCCATTTTGGTCCATACCTAGCAACCAGCCCTATAAGGCCACAAGTTTGGCGGGCCATCTGTGAGCTGCTATAGATTGCAAGGGTTTGGTATTTGGCTACCCTGGGAATCTCTCCCTATCTCTGGGTTTATTGTGGTATGGTATCCAGTAGTTAAGGACTTGCAGTTAGGATCACACACGTACACCACACAACATTAGCATTTACGATTACGGAGGGTGAACCAAACAGAACCTCAGAACCTCACTTTGTGTGAGCTGCGTGCTGCTATTGTAGGTTAGAGTACTTCTTTGAGTCCCAACAAGGAAAGTCAGAATGGGAAGAACCTCAGATGCCCTTTTTGGTTCCCTGCAGGATAACTCCCCAAGGAAAAGCAGTTTGTGCATCAGAGGTAGCAACAACCAACTGTTAGGAATAATTGGCAGGACACAAGCAGAACCCAGATCTTTCTTTCCCCCACTGCTCGGCCAAGTGATGGTAAGTTCCTCAGAGTTTGTAATCCCCCTTGCAGCTTTGCTCAGTGCAGACACAGGGACTTCTTCCAAAGGACCTCGGTAGTCTCCTCATCACTGAGTGGCTGGCCCACTTTTCCCAGTTTTGAGTATCATCCTGGCTGGAAGCCATTAATTGGTTGTGGGAATGTTCGAGGCATTGCAGGAGTGTTTTAAAGGAACACTTTCACATTTTTGAAATTCCAAGTTTTGAAAAGAAATCTATCAGGCCAAAATGAAGCAACCTGTGGAAGGAAGGGTCATTTAAAACCACAGATCTCTTTTGGGCCATGTGCAATGCTTTTTGTGCACAGTGTAAGGGGAGGTCACTTTTTGGCCCCTCCAAAGAATCTATGGCAGCTTGGGGATTCTGGATGGTCCTAAGCAATGCCAGCAGCACCATCTAGGAATTCACCCAAAAGGCTGAGAGGCAGGCCCAAGAATTAGAGCAGTTGAGGGCAGACAAATTGGCAGACAAATTGGCTTTTTTGTCAGCAGCACAGCAGGCCCACACCAAATTAAAAGAAGCCTCACTGCAGGTACAGGCACTCCAATGCAGGTTGCTCACTGTAGAGGAGATTCCCTCCTCTTACGGAGGTGCCCTCCATAACCTTCAACCACTGTTTCAGTCTCTGAGTCAGAGTCCATTTCCATGTTCTGGAAGCAGGGCATTACACCACGCTCCATATAACTCGGATTGGGAAGAGCTCTTTGGTTTTCCCAAAGATCACCAAGACATCGAGGAGAGGGTCTCCTGGTCCAAAACCTAGGATTAGATCATCTCTGAACAATTAGGCCCCCTAAACAAAGACACTAGGATTGTGTGGCTGAATGCTGTGGCACACACGCATCCCGCAGCCAATGGCCAAGATCTGACCCAACTGGCTTGGTTGTGCATCTTCCCTGTGGACTTGCCCACCCTAGAGTCAGCACTAGCTGCCCACAATCTGGCCACACTAGACATGTATCCCTGGATGAGGAAGATCATTCAGCTCTTGTGGCCAGGGCAGACAGCTAATGTTGTCTATATCATGGAGTGTCAGGCTCTTCGGGAAAAATCTGGAGGCTTTTGTCATCCAGAAAAAGCTGCTGGCCATCCTGCAAAAAAGGTAGAGATCAGCCTAGCTCAAGATACCTTCAGTTTTGACAACTATGGATTCAAGACACTCTTTTATGGAATGTTGGATTCCCAAACTAAAATGACCCTTGATCCTCTAGATGTGGATCAAGTTCCAAGTTCCAATTCACTGATCAACAGAGAAAAGTGGCTGTCCTACTCAGGGAGTCAGGAGCCCTCAGGAACACCAAGGTCCCCTGGAAGAACGTGGGTTTGAAGTTAGGGGAGTCTGTTCAACCGGGAAGGCAGGAGATGCAGGAACTCTGGCACCACATGGTAACTGGGGGAAGAAGGATGAGCACTTCGGTAGTGGCACTGCTGGATGGAACTGGAGGGACCAATGTGGTAACTCCACTGCCATCAATGACTGAGGTGGAGGCAAAACTCCTTCTGGACCAATGCAATGGCAAAGCCCTGGGAGCCCAAACCAGCCCCCCACAAGAAGGCAGCAGTCAGGAGGCTATGATCCTCACAAGTCAGTATACAGTGAGGAGTGGAGGCATGCGTTGGAGCTTCTGAAGCAAACAGGCATTGTCATGTCTCAGTTCCACATGCATCCAATCACTGAGTTGATTGATGCCCTCCTGAAACTGCAAGGTGCTCCAACTAAGGAAACACAGCTGATAGATACGATTCTATCAAGCCAGCCCCCAAATATGAGCCATGCGTGTTGGGGTGCCCTAGGTCCAAAGTACTTCACTAGGGCATTGTAACTCATTTGGAGCCTGACATCTGGGGAAGACCAATGGTAAAAGCAGGCATCAGGACCTCTCGGGTGAAATTCCCCACTACACTCCTAGTGGACACTGGAGCAGGCCAAAATGTCCTTCACCCCAAATATGACTCATGAGATCAAATTGTCTGAGAAAGCACAGAAAAAACTGTTACTTTTCATGATTATAGTGGCTAGAATGATTTATGCTAAAAAAATGGAAGCAGAAAGCGGCACCGAATATAGAGGAATGGTGGATGAAACTCTATGATCTAATGGAAATGGACAGATTGACAACTATGTTATAGGATAATTCAAGAAAAAGAGTCAAGGAAGTTTGGAACCCCATGTTGTCTGCATTAGAGGAAGACTGGGATAAGATAGCAATAATGGGGATAAAAGATGAATTTTCTATGGAAAAGGAAAGGTAGAGATATTAGAAAGGTAAAAGAGGTATATAAAACTATAGAGGAAAATTTAAAATCTTGAACAAATATAGTAAGGGATACAGATAATTAAAGATATTATAGATAACCTTCATAAAGAGGTTTTAAGAAATGAGGTTAGAGCTTATATAGATTTAAGATTGATAAAGATAAAGTCATGAAAAATCTGAGAATGGATGGAAGACAAAGGAGTAGAAAAATTACATATAAATAGGAACCACTCAGAAATGAAAAAGGGAAAGAGGAATGCCAGAGAATGAAACCTTGAGTTGAAAATGATCTATCAATAAATTAAGAAATTGTAAGGATAGACAAAGGTGGAGTTTTCTTTCTTTTTTAATAGTGTCTAAATTTGTTAAATTGTTGATAAGCGCTAATTAGAGAATCACCAAGGAAGTCAGAAAAGGTAAATAAGGGAAGACATTAAATGTTAAATATTTCTGGAAACATTTTTTTGTATTTGTGAAGTTGGGTTGGGAGTGTGTGTTGTGTACAACTATGTGGTTGTAAGCAGACTTAGGTAAGGAATACTACAAGAAATAATGAATAAGCTGGGACGTACAGATATTTTCTTGTATTGTATTATTCTAATGTCTTATATTCTTTGTTGTTTGTTGTTTTTTATGTCGTTGTTTGATTGAATAAAAAGAATAATAAAAAAACAAAATGTCCTTCACCCCAATCTAACTGTGAGTGGGAAGCTCACCATCAAGACCATAGCACTTTCTGGGTATAGAGGAGGCTCACACCAGGCTAAGGCACAGGAAGAAGTCCCCTTAACTGTAGATAAAGAACAGAACAACATCAGTGCCAGGGAGAGGAGGACACACAGTGAGTGGAAGTTACCTCTGAACTTCCAGCACTGTTCCCCAAAATGTGCATGACTCAGGGGTCCACTTGCAATGCCAGTACTTCCACATGACAATGGGAAATTAGCTCAATTAGGAGGCCTGCAAGAGGAGGGTAACCTAAAAAGATCTTTCCACCAATGTTTACAGGTTCTTGCAGGAAAGAACCAGCCAAAGATTCCAAATGTAAACTAAAATGGGTCTTATTGAAGAATTCAGTCACGCACACAAAAGATCCAAACACACACACACACACGCTAACTGAAGGAGAAAGGGAAGAAAGTTGATAGAGGAGTTTTAGAGAATGGGCGATAATTACTAATCCAGAGAGCAGCAAAGAAAGCAGCTACATGGCTTAGATTTGTGGCTAAGGACAGTATTTAGTTGAGAATCAGAGCAACAGCGTGGTGTTCAGCAAGCAAGATACTGCATCAAAATGCTCAAAACAGAGGGTTTTTATACCCATTATCTGCCTGGAGGGCAAGGGTGCGAATGGCTCTCTGGCTGAGCTGGCAATGGATGTTGCTACAAGGACAGTGGGATCTGGATGGAGTTAATAGTCTTAGTATTAGGTGACAACGGGTTAATGGCTATTGTAATAGCTCTGTAATTGTGGATAGGTAAGGGAACAATGAAAGGAAATGTCCAAGTGTATGTAGGCAGGACTGAAACAATCAGTGTTTTGGTGGGAACTTCTCTTTGCTGTTGTGTGGTATCAAAGATGTTACAGCTTCAACTTAAGCCTGTTATCTCTGGAGTTACTTGATAATCTGCCTGACAATGACCTTGGCAACACCTAGAGGGGATCTCCTGAGCTGCTTTGCGATCAGATGTGTTCAGACAGTAGTTTTCCTCTGTCCAGTTTGACCTTCCAGTCACCTCAGGTTCCATTTTATCTCAACGCCAGTATGTATTTGTCAATTAAACTATATTTCACCAAATTAATCATATCAAACCTGGCAATGCTCAGGCCTGTAATAGCACAAGGAAAAAGCTTTATCTTTTCATTGTTCTATAAGTTATATACTTGCAGATGTTATTCTTACAGAGGACTACTTGTTAAAAAGTCAACTTCTTGTGTCCTACTTGTTCCTCTGAGGCCACATTAAAAGTAGAGTGGCAGTTTTTAAAAGAGAGGTTTGTGTGCTCTTCTCTAAACTTTCTCCCAGCTCAGTTTTTGCTTTTCAATTGGGTCTGTAGTTTGGCATCAAGCTTGTGCAGCCTCATTCTAGTCAGTGTGGTGATAGATATGGCTAGATTCTAAGGGAACCCTGCCATTTTTTACAGTCTTTTGCTTCCCTAAATTCCTTGCTTGAATCCCATATGTGTTTCCTTTCTTTCCCAGTACAACAATGAGCATCCTTATCTGAGTTATGTGTTTTGGAGGGACTGAATCAAGTTTCCTCCACCCACACCAGGACTTTTGAAAATAATTTAGAATTGAATTGAAGGAATCCTGATCACACCTCTGTCCCATTGGTTCTCACATAGCAATGCCACCTGTTCATTTAAAAAAATGTTTATGGATTGCTCATATTTTGAAAGTTGTGCCCATGTGGAGTAGGAAATCATGTAATGATCAGAATATCCATGTTTGAGTGACTAACAGAATTTTATGTGTCTAAATAAACTGGGCCATTATATAGTGGAATGGGGGAGAGAAACACAAAGGCAAAAATAATTTATTGTATTATAGAAAGAAGTCCCATTTTGGGGTACAAAGGGGTATGTACCAAATGAATCAATAGTTAATAATCTAATCACTTTCTGTTTGGGGTTTGGACTTCAAACAGGCTGAGAGGATTCTGGGGTTGAGGCCTAAGACACGCTGGGAGGATGTATTATACTGAAATGGCAGGTCACACAGTCCACCCAGAGGCTACCGAGATGTATTTCCTCATTTGGGGAGGCACCCTTTGGAGGGCTGAGGTTGGTTTCAGCAGTCAGAGGAGGAATGTGGCCTGAGAAGGGCAAAAACTGTTCAAGACTGTCAGAAATTGCCCATCCTCTTGTACATAAATTGCTGTAGAGTGAGGTCATATACTTGTCTATTTAATGGTTGGTCCTCCTGAGTTTAATGGGGCTTACTTCCAGGTAAATATGCCAGGATTGCAGCCATACTGGCCATTAGGTTCTTGTGTTCTGTTTTATAACCTTCCATTTATGAGAAAATCATTAAATCGTTAAATTAAGTTGTTAGATTCCTGAGGTTGAGCTGTGGCAGCCAAAATCCTCCTTGATGATATCTTTCTTTGGTCCCACCAGTGCAGATAATAGGTTGACTATAGCCTTGAAATTATTGTGGCTACTATCTCTTACTAGAGCAATTGAAGTAGAACATTTAGAGAAGCACAGAGAAGCACTGATTCATGCACATTATTTCTGCATCAGTGGAAATTTCTGCACCTTCCTGAGCTTTTGTTTAAGTGCTGATATTTTACCCAATTACAAGACAATATTTCCATTTCCCTCAATTTCAGTTCCATCAACTTAATGCTTATGCCTATAGAAGCTGAAAAGCAAATGTAACTATAAGTCATCTGTGTTGTTTCCAGGGTGCCCTAAAATACAGTAGATTCCAAGAGATACCAAGACATCACTAATACACTACATTTGCAATCAAGCTGTGGGCAAAGCAGCTTCTCTCTAATACATAAAGTACTTTGACATTTGAAAGCAGACACCTGAGTTGCTCTGGATCATATAGTTCAATCATATTACTTAGTATATTTTTTTTAAAAAAATCTTCATTACACCAGAATGGTTTGTTTTTGTTATGTTACTAGTACAGGCGCTCTTTGCCCTTTTGTAAAAGGAAGGCAAATTTTGTACGCACTTAACTTTAGAAGGCAGTAGCTGCAAAGCAAGACATGGACCACAGTACACAATGTGTCTTCTTTTTTTACAAGACTATTATTTAGCAATCAGTGGTATATTGTTTCCAGAGCCAGGAAGTAACTATTTAAGATAAACAGTTACCACTAAGTAATGCCTTTCTGCAGTAACTAAGGCATAACTAAGTTACATTACAGTTGTAGCTTAGCGAAGAATATTCTCACCCCCTTTTTTGTGTGACTGTAATTTCCATTTACTTGTGTAGTTAGAGAGTGTGGCCCCATTAAATGGCGCAGGAGGATTATCTCACAGTTCATGACACTCCCTCATGCTCTGTTATGGTTACTGAGATGGCCACAAGAGAACAGGACGAGATTGTGTCTTGTATTCCAGGCCAACCGCATATAGCATTCAGATTTTTAAAAAAAAGGAATTCAGGTTATTTTATTTTTTTTAAAGGTAGCTAAAATGGTAACTACCTGAGGTGGCTTGGTATTATAGTTGTAACAATTACTTTTTCAAAGTCCGTTTCCAAGCTCTGGTTATTTTTTACACAGGGTTGATTGGCAAATTATGTTTTTTTTCTTTATCCCAGTGCATACCAAAGAATTTTTGAGGCCTACCTCTGACAGGATAAGGGCACGCTTGCTAGAGAGCCAAGATTGTCTGCCGCACCCTATTATGTTACACTTTCAAGTTGGAAACCTGTCCGTAATATGTGAAGAGGTGTGAAAGTCTGTGTGAATGAATGAGGATTTAAACTAACTTGGAAGTGGGGGAAGGAGGTGAGGAGCAAATGTGTTTTTTCCCCCCAGGGTCCAAATTGCCTTTTCCAGCACCTGTTTGCCAGCTGACAACATTCAGTGCTCCATCAGGATTGCCCAATAGCGCCCTCTGGTTGTTAATCTTTGCACGCCAAGCCAAGCCAGCTCAGGTGCCGATAGATTCCCCTCGGATCTCAGATGCTTCCACGCAAGGCCTTTATTGTGCAATGGCACTGCCTCAGGCTCAGAATTGGATGGAGCAAGGGGACACCATCATCCATTGGTAATCCTTCAATATTTTCTTGCCCATTCTGTTCTTTTCGCAAAAAAAAACCCCCAATGTTCCATTAAGGAAGAAAAAGACAGGATAGCTGCTTTGAGATTGATAGTGCTGGGCGGTATCCATTAGGCAGCACCTCTGAAAGAGCTGTAACTGTTTATAACATGTACCTTCATTTTTCCATACCCCCAATATATTTTAAACATAGACAATAATGGGTCTGCTTTGTTGTTCCCATGGGTTGGCTAAAAAAAAAAAAAAATTGCAACATTACAAACCTTCAGTGTCATCAGGCATTGAAAAGTCAGTGGCAAAAATGCAATGTTTCCCCTCTACTCTGGCATAGCAGACCTTTAAATTCACCTGTATCAGCATTCATGCTGCGGTGTAGCTCTCAAGTCCTCCCTGTCTCCCCCTTCTCTACCCCCAATTTCTCCTGTGATTCCCTCACCCACATATCTCCCATCTGCCTCTCCATTCCTATGTACCTATTTCTTTTTCTGCTTATCTCTTACCTTCTCCTGCTTCCTTTCTGCCCTTAAGGCCTTCTGACCAGCTTCTAGAGTTGGGGTGGGCAACTGAAGAGAGGGCAGGGACCCTGCGCCCTGGAAGGCTGCACCACCGTGTTTCTGTGGGCAGAATCATGCCACTTCTAGCTGCTTTTCTAGCTTCTCCCTGCTCTTCTAGCTGCTCTCTGGGCCAACTTTCAGCCTTTTGTTGTTGTGGGGAGGGCATTAGGTGAGTGAAGACATGGATAAATGCCACCTTCGCAATTTAGAGCCAGTTTGATTAGTTTTCAGGTGAAAAATCCGTGGGGCCTGGGAACTTTGGGAGGCCTCAGGGGCCAAACTTTGGCCTCAAGTAGTGTTTGTGGCCCGTGGGTGGCACTTTGCCCATCCCTGTTCTACCAAAACTAAGGCCATTTCTGCACTAGACTAGACTATTATAGCACTATGATTCTGCTTTCAATATCCTATGGAATCCTGGGGTTTGCGGTTTAGGGAGGGGCCAGCTGGCCCCTCCCTAAACTGCAAGCCCCAGGATTCCATAGGAAGTTGAAAGCGGAATCATAGTGCTATAACAGCCTAGTGCGGAAATGCCCTCAGAGACATTGTGACTTGGGAGGGAAGAGGACTGATAGGAAATATCACCTGCTAAGTCATACACTCCAGAATCTCACAGGTGAAAACCAGGACACCCATGGCCAAGCAGTGTCAGAGTGCAGTCAAAATGGCAAAGATTATTGATAGAGAGGAATGCACAAGCCAGGAGGGGCTATAGCTGTTTGCTTTTGCCTGAGCCTACTGGGAACGGCAAGGTGCCACCCCTCCTCTCCTCTTCACTCTGCTGTGTAAATTGAGTGCAAACTACTTTTGCAATTTTAACTCAGTTTGCAGTGACTGAAGTAAGCTGAGGATGCAAGGGGAAGTAGGAAGAGGAAAGAGAAATTAGAACATTTAAAAGAATGAAAAAGTGGAACAGCATATGCTTGTTTGGGACTGTCTCTGCCAAGTCTAGACAGTTGGAGGGTGTGTGTATGCCTATGTTTCTGTTCTACAAAATCCACTGAAAAAATCATGCTTGCTGGAAATAATGGGAGTTGTGGTCTATACAACTGGAGAGTAAAAGGTTGAGGAAAGTTGGTGTACTCCCTGGGTTCTACCATCCCATCTTCAGCAATAATATTTTTTTAAAAAACACAATAACAATTGAGCTTCGTCAAGACTTAGTAACTCTAAGGGTAACATCTCACTGAAATAGTAAATCTTAAATTAGTAATCACTAACTTAGGTAACAATGCTTTTATTTAGTGTATCCTGAGTATGACCAAAGCTGGAAGTATCCCAGTCTATTTCCATTTTAGGGCATCTTGAAAGGCTTTCTTGAGGGCTTCCCTATGAATCTTGCCCCCCTCCAGCATCTGTAAAGTTCATGCACCATTTGAAACCTTTTAAGATCTAAAAAAAAAGCAGCATGCTTATGGAGATCAAATTAAATGGTTCCAGGACTGGAGGAGGAAATTATTTATTACATTTCAGCTATTGTAATCTAATGTAATCTGCCTATTTTATAGCACTTTGTGTTTACTATGGATTATGGGTTTTTGACAGTTACCGCTCCCAGAATCTCCTAGCCAGCAGGACAAGTAGTCTAGAAATGTAAGTTTTTCAAGCTTTAGTATCTACCTGCATAAATGTCAGCAGTTTTTTTAATCCCCAGCATATCTGGTTGTCAGAGGTGTACTGCTGCTAAAGACATGATATTTAGCTATCATGGTTGAGAACCATTAATAGAGCTCTAGGACATGGGACAGGCCATAAAATCAGTGGCTAGAATAACCTGTCTAGTGCAAGGGCTTTCCATTTTGTAACTGATCATAAACAATGAGTCTTTAGCTGTATGCAAACAACATTTGAGTTCTGTCTTTTAATCCTCTCTTTTGTTCTCTCTGGTAGATATCAACTCCACATGTTCTGTGCTCCTTTGTGCTCAGATTCATAATCTTCCCCAGAGCATAATACTAAAGTCAAGAATTATCAGGCTACTCGCAGAGAATTTTGTCCCTTGATTGAGTTCCAGGGAAATGTTTTCAATTCTTTCTCTTGCCAAACGCATGATGTGGATCATGCTAACCATTTTTCCCAAGCCTTCTTGACCCCACCCCCTCCCTGATGCTCACCATAATAAACGAATTTGCACTAATGGTTGGGGGGAATTTGGCAGATGTTTGCAAATGAGGGGTCTACCACAAACTATGCTTCTACACTGCAAAACAGTCCCGTTTCTAGGAAGTGGTTGGTTATTTATATAATTCAAAGTATACAGACAAAATACCAGGCAGAATATTCCTTAATATAATACAATCCCTGCAGCATTGTTCATGATAACTCTTTGGGCTCACTGCAGTTTTGACAGTTCAGCTAAACATATGGCACCCTGTTTTGAAAGTTGGTTTTTGAGACTGGATCATATAGGACAGCTGGGATGAATCTGCCAAGGGTTTTAGTAGGATATTGCTGGCTTTTCATTTGTATTTAGAACTAGCTATATGCTGAAGTCAGGCTCTCATCCATCCCACATGTGGCTAGGTCAATGAGAGCAAACAGATAATATTTTTAAAATAAACTTTTGTTTTGACCTGTACTGTAAATGATGCATGGCAAACATAGATGTCGGCAAGAAAAGCACTGTTTCCTCCCTTCTCCCTTTCTTTATGAATCAAATGAACTCTTTGTCTTTTTAAGTGCATTCTTTGGTGTGGAGATTTAATCATCATAACAAGGAGCAAAATTGACAACCATTTGTAAAGCTGTAAATCTTCTTTGATGGTCAGGGAATTGATGGGGAGGCAATATCACCAGCATTAGCCAATAGATTCTTCCTTTTCCATTTTCTTCTGCTTAAGCTGAACCATGATGAAAACCTGAAGAACTATTTCTTCCAGAATTCATCTGATAACACAACACCATAGCTTCTCTTAAACAGTCTTTATCACTCAATGAAAATATTGTTATTTGTGTCTGAGGCCATTTCTGCACTACACAGTTATAGTGCTATTATCCCACTTTCAACATCCTATGGAATCCTGGGGTTTGCAGTTTAGGGAAAGGCATTGAGAATTCTCACCCAGACAGCTCTTTGGCCTCAGTAAACCACAAACCTTAGAATTTCACAGGATATTAAAAGCAGAATAATAGGACTACAAGGAGCCCTGGTGGCGCAGTGGTTAAATGCCAGTACTGCAGCCACAAGGTTGTGAGTTCAGTCCTGCCAGGCTTCAGGTTGACTCAGCTTTCCATCCTTCTGCAGGTTTGTAAAATGGGTACCCAGCTTGTTGGGGGCAAAATTAGCTAAAATACATTGTAAACCGCTTAGAGAGCACTTAGCTGATAAGCGGTATAGAAATACGCATGTTATTGCTATAACAGTGTAGTGCAGAAATGATCTCAGACACAACTGCATCCCACTTCAATGTGAGGGAAGACAGCTGAATAAAACTTGCCAAGTATGTCTCTATTACTTCCACATCCTTACTGAAGGTTTCATGCACTCTGTGTTCCATTAACATGTTCTGCTCACAAACAAAGCTTGGAAATAATGATGTAAAAATTAATTTGTTACTCCTAATTCACTTTTCAACAATGGATTTCAATTTGTTATTTGACCATTAAATGCATACAGTGTTACATTTTTGTGTAAGGATTCCCACTTCATATTATATTACTTTGAGGGGATAATTTGGGGGACACGAGCAATTTTAAATTATTTTTCTTCAACAATTCAGTGGTCTACTGTTTTACTAATTAATTTTTAAAATTTCTTTTTTATGTTTTAATGTTAAAATAATTTTTATTATTGATCTAATGTAACATTTCCAAGCTCTGACCACAGTTCTTTCTACCAATAACATAAGCATAACGATGTCTGTGTTATTTGGAAGATACTTGTGCATGGTTTCTGTCAGCAGGGCTGAACTTCAGGCACTGAAATTTGAGCTCTCATGATTTATTTAGTACTTTTGATAAAGTATGGATGTTTTTCTTCTGTGAGAAAATATACTTTTGATTAATCAATTGATATATTTCTTGAAATACAGCAATACCATTTCCTGAAGTACAGGAAGTGTGATTAGAATTGTTAATAATAGGCCTTTGAAATTTAATTGATAGATAACTGAGCTAAAGCTTTAGTCATAGGGTATGTATTTTAAGTTGTAGCTTATTACAGTGGAAAGGAATGAGAAAGCATTTCCTTCAGTTTCAGTGTCAGGTCAGGTCAGGTTAGATTGATTCACTTTCAGTTTTAACCTACATTTTCCACTGATTGACTGAAATGAAATGAAAGAGAATTTGCCAGAGCTGCTACTGCTGCAGCTGTTCTGTATTTAAGTAGGAAAAAAATAGGAAGTGGAAAATAAATTCTGACCCTGTGGTACAATATTTTGAAATTATGTAAAATACTGTTACTCTTTCACTCCCCTGTGGTGAGAGCTCTAGGGGTGCATGTATTCTACACAGGGTTTGTTTCCATGGAATTAGGTTTTTGATGGCTTAATAGTGGTTTAGTGAGATACGGGTTAATTGCTTGCACTTACACATTGAGCATAGCTAGTTCCCCACTTTTTCTATCCTCCATCAGTTTTCTAGAGTACCTTTTTGTATGCTAAAGCTACCAGAATTCAAACTTATCTGTACCACATCACCTTGATCTTGTCTCAGTCTCTCCCCAAATATTGCCAGCTTCTTTTGTGTACACAGTTTGTTGATCTCAGTCCTAGAAACGTGATAGAGAAGAAGGGATTACTTATTTCTACTTATGACTTCTGCCTTCTTGGGCCATTTTAGAACTTATTAAGACATATCATCTGACTATGAAAGGCTATCATCAGTACATCTTTTGACAGGTCTTACAAGATCTTGCATCAGAGCAACCCAAACAGATCACTCTACTTCCAGAAATCCTACAGTCAAGACAAGGCTGAACCACTTTAGGGGCTCCAGGTATCAGTTTCTCCCCCCTCCCATCCCCTTACCACACCCTGACAGCTGCTGCGCAATGGGAATCTAGCTCTCGCCAGCCCTGGTCCAACATTCCTGACCATGGCTGATTTTCCAAAGCAGCATTGAATTTGCTTTGTCATTTAAGGACAGCTTACTTCTATTTGAGGCCTATTATGATTTCTTAAATTTTTCTACAGAAGCAGCCGCTCATTTGTTAACCCCTTGCTATTGTTATAGATCTCCATTCACACAATGGCCTTTCTTCTGTTTGAACACTGAAACTTTCTAAGGAAGTGCATTAGAAAGAAATTTACAAGATCTTCAGATGAACAGTTTTAACAAAGATCAAACTCCCCTTTATAACAGAGCCAGTTGAACTGAAAGATGGAATGGCCTAGATATAAAGTCATGAATAATTTGAAAAGGCTTCCTTTTTCTTTCCCCCTTGCTGAAATCCTCTCCCCTAGTTCACATTTCTCAAGACACAGAAAGCAGTGGATTCTAGAAAAAGAAACTGAGGTGAGAAAAGACCACTTAATTTTGAATACAAGAACATAGAGTGTGGCTTTCTAATTTGCAAGGATATTTAGTAGTAGTAGTAGTATCAGCAGCAGCATCTTCATCATTATCATCCTCATCCTCATGATCACTGCATATATTGTCCTCTTCTCCCAAGAGCATGGTGAAGCTTAAACAGGTAGTCTTCCATCCAAGCAGTTTACCCAGGCCAGCTTCAGCAAAAGAATGGAGCCACAGTGCCTTTCCTTTAGACTTTTCTGGGTCTAATCTCAACACTGTGCCTATGTAGGTCAAAACAATATTAGGAAGGACAAGTAACATGGAGGGTATGTGTACTTCTATTAACTAGGATGACAAAAAAAGATTAAGAAAATATTTACAAAGATCTGTCAGCCCAACACTGGCCAGCCCAACATTGGCCAGATTCACATATAATTCTGAACTAGGGCCGTTTCCCCATTACAGTGTTAAACTGTTGCTATTTCACATTCAATGCCCTGTGGAATTCTGGGGTTTGTAGTTTACTGAGACCAAAGAGCTCTTTGGCTGAGAATTTGAAGTGCCCTTCCCTAAACTACAAACCCCAGAATTCAATAGGAGGTTGATAGTGGACTAGCAGCACTTTAACACTGTAGTGCGGAAATGGACTTGGATTTAGTGGCACACAGGTGAGTGGCAGTGAGCTCCAGGCTGGAATATGCCTTTCTTCCATCTTCCATCTTGGTCACATAAAGGCCTAGAGGGTGGATCAAAGTGGATTTCAACATGTCCCAAGTTGGGGGGAAAAAACTTCATTTTAATTATGGTAAGTCAAGCCAGTTTCAAATTGCAGTTTAAAAAGCTGGTTTGTTTCAGCTAACTGTAGTTAAAATTACTATGGTTTAGCCTTCAGGTAGCAAATGCAACCAGAGGAAGGGGAAGATGATCTGTTCCCAAGCTGTTCATGTCTTAAAAGGTTAAAGCCAGGAATTTCAGATTGGACTTTCAAATGGATTGAGTGCCAATGCAGGTAACAGAGAATATGGATAAATGTGTGCAGACCTTTCACATATATCTGATTTGTGCTTTTTTTTTTTTTTAACGCTGGTTCAAGAAGAAGGGAGATTGCACAGATTAGATGTCTGCCTGATTGGCCATCCACACAATGTGTGTGTGTGTGTGTGTTTTCCAAAGGAAATATACCCACTATGTGGCCTAGTAAATAGATTCATTGGGTGGTAATTATATTGTTTATGGCAGTTTCCTTCATTATGGTGTCCTCCATAAGAATACAAGAAAAGCCGCGTTGGATCTGACCAAAAACCTCTAAAGGTAGAAGGAATATTAGGAAATATTTGTTAAAAAAAATTAACAATCATGTTTCTCAAGTGTCTGGAAATCCTGATGAGAAGACTCTTGGACTTAAAGAATTCAGTTCAGGACTGAGTTCAGGATTCTGCACAAAATCTGTGCATCTTTTTTTCCCCTCAAAAAAGCATTTTTGTGCAGTTTGCTGTTTTCTGCACAGAAAGTGCTGCTTTCTGTACAAAAATGTAAAAATTTTGGACAAATAAGGTCTGAACTGCAAATAATCTCAACAATGTGCCTGTTGAAGATTTGCTCGCAGTGTGGAGGAAATTGGTAGAATTAATCATTGCTTTTTTTTTGATAATGAAATTAGCAAATAATTACATCCTTAAAATCCTCTCTAGTCCAGCATTTTGTTGATACAGCAACCAACCAGTTGTTTATTGGAGGCCCACTAGCAAATCATGCAGGAAAAAAACCCAGTACATTTCCCAGTGCTTTTCAAGCTGCATCACTTTCAAAAGGGGAGTTGTAATTCACACCAAACCAGATACCTCATTATTCATGGCTCACTGTTGCTGTTGGGTTTTATAGAACAGCTGGCTTGGAGAGGGGTTGAGTTGTGTCAAATGGAGAGAGAGAAGCCTTAACCCCTTGACCTCACTACAATCCTGATTGGAATTACTACCCTCCTCTTGCATTTTGCAATTGGAGGAAAACTCACAGGATGCCTGATTTCTGTTGGAACCATCTGGAAGGTAGAGTAGTCATCTAGATTGCATGGTTAGCCTTTTTAAATTTAACTTAATTTGTTCGTTTCATTACCTGGCTGCCCCTGCTTACTGCTTTTATCCTCACAACAACTCTGTGAGGTAGGTTAGCCTGGGAGACACAGTGATTGGCCCAAAGTCAATTAGACCACCCAATGAGCTTAACATGTTGCACCACACTTGTTCTCAGCATGAAATCAATGTGTATAGTTCTGTGTAAAGATGCATGTAATTCTGTGGACATAGTAGCTCTTCTGGGAGAGATTCAGACTGTAAATATATCGCAGCAGTGCCTGGATCTAGTAAGAGGTGCTTTTACTAGCCCCCACCCCCACTGCAGGAAGATTAAGCTGTACTGTTATCCTTTCTGCAATGCAGTTCTGTGGCCTTCCAGCAGTAATAATTGCTGCAGAGAAGGATGACTTCTGCTTTTACTGAACATACAGAGCAGCAAGAGGATGACCCACTTTCCAAATGATTATTATTCAACCTCAAAAGTGTTTTGAGTACTATTTCAGGCAAGTTTAAAGAAGGAAGACAAAAGGTTTCTAGGACTAGATGTACGTGCATGTGTGTGTGTTCAGGGTGGCATTTTTGTCCTATGTTTGCCCTTGACCAGGAATATTATGGTTTTAAATTTCCTGCTGGAGGATTGAGTCATTGCTCAGTGCTAATGGCAGAAAGAGATAAAGGCTTGGCTCTGATGAATGTACCTGCTATGTGAGTTGGAGGAACAAAATGAAGCCATCCACCATCAGCCCATGACATGTACCTGTGAAACAGGTATGGGGAAATCATTTCAACAAATTTCTCTAGGTGTAGCCCATGTTCTCCCAACAGTCTACTGGAGCAAGAGTTAACCATTAGCTGTGGAATAGCACGGCTTCTTTCTTCCCTGTTCCTCAAAATTTCTGCTACAGCTTAAAACTATGGCCACTATTTTGCATGGTCCATAATCTCCAAGATCTCATTCTGTTGAGGGCAGTGTAAAGGAAGAAATGGCAGCATCTACACAAAAATGGTAAAGAACTTCTAGGGGAAATTGTGCAAAGTCGAGGTAAAAAAAAATATGAATTTTTTTTTAGGAATAAAAATGTCTTCTCAAGAATTTCAGTTCTGGTCCACTGACACAAACCACTTAACTCTGTTCTGGTAGATCCAGCTCAAAATGCCACTTCAAAAATCTAAAAACAATCTACGGGTAAGCACCTTGGTGGAATTTGAGTATTCTATTCACCAAACTCCAGAGCTTAGAAGTAATGAGTTACAAGTAATATATAGTTAGCCATAACATATGGTTTCCCCTCTGTTGGTAACATCCTCCCCCAACTAAACAATGACAGAAATGGACATGACTTTACATTTGTCCCTCCACACTCATAAGGGTTAAGGGTGTAAGACCGCCACGAAACTGGAAAAATGTGAACATCTGTAGGCCATGGTGGGGAGAATGCCAGCTGCCCAGTTTTGCCTTCAAGGTGGTAGGGTTCCTTTGCAGGACAGAAGTGGGCAGCTAGTGGGGCTTACTGCCTCCTCCGCTGCTGCCCTATGCCATTTTTAATAGGTACTTAGAAGCCTTGCCTCACGTTTACCATCTATGTTCTGAGGTTTGCAGAGACTGTGAATGCAAGGCCAGACTTGTAAGTCCCTATTAAAAATAGCATAGGGCAGCAGCAAATAATCTGCAAATAACCAAATCTGCAAATATTAAACCTGTGAGTGTGGAGGGCCAATTGAACTTTCTAGTGAAACTTGTTATGTTTTCTAGTTACAATGGCATTCTTAGACACTTCTAGAGTCATTTGTGTGGAATTCTTCATGTTTAGGCAATTATGTATTCTAAGGGCTTTTTAAAAAAATTAATAATGGATAGTAAGAAGTAACACAGTAATAAATCCAACAAGTCATCAAGGGCTTACACTGCAATGAGTGTAGTGACTGTGTTCATATATATATATATATGTGTGTGTGTGTATAATATATGTATTACATATGTGTGTGTGTGTGTGTATAATGAATAATATGTATAATATATATAGTGCCTTTCATTTACATGGGAGTTCCATTCCCAACCCCCCACTATAAAACAAGAAATGCAAGTGTTGCATCCCATTGTAGTCAATGGAAACCTACATGTGTGTGCCTGCAGGGGGGCATGCTTGCTGCATCCATTGCCTATAATGGGTACAACACTTTGTGCAGTTTTGCATTTGTGTATGTAGTGATTGTGCCCTGGGAGCACTGTAAATGTAACAAGTAACAGAAACAGATTATTATTAAAAAGCAACTTTCCACACTTAGTAATTTCCATGGAGCTGGTTACATGCTGTCTAGTACCAAGAAAAAATAAATGTGTGTCTTCCAAGGACCTTTGGCAGTTTCTCTTGCAGTGTCTTAAGCTTCAAAAAATGGACTTAGTAAGGCCAGGTCTGGTAGTCAGCAGATCTCCATGTTGCTGTCTCTGATCACTGCCAAATATTGAATCTGAAAGGTATTAGTAGTAATTCTTTATGAAGTTCTTTCTCTGTCTTTCTCTTCCTGCCTGATTAAATGAATATTATTTTTCCTTAATTGATTTTACAAGTCATTTATCATAGATTTATGAGAATCAACCCACTTTAGAAAGTATTAGATAGCTTTAACGTTTGAGGCTCCTTCATTTATCATTTACTGTACTCTTCATATATACCCAGCAATCAGTTATCTCCTGAATATTAGGTTTTATTGACAGTATACATGATACAGAAGAGAGTTCTTAAAATTTTGTGTTATATTTGAATGATTGAAGACGAGTGGAAGATTAGGAACTAATAAAACTGAGGAGCTTTCTCTAAGCTACCGTCATTAAGACACAGCAGTAATAAAGCTCTTTGTTACAATTATATATTCTAGGTTCATGTCCACACTGAAGATTTCCAATCAGTTTGAAAACTAGTTTTAAATATGATTGATACATACAAAGAAATCATTGAATCAGGTCAACCCAAGATATGTTCTATCTGAAGCAGAGTAGTAAATAGTGCCCTTGGCCTTGCCAAGCCATAGTGTGTAACACCCTAGACCAACCAGTCAGGGTATTTTGGCACTGGAGGTAGAAAAACTCAGTGCCTAGCAATATCAATGTAAATTGTTAACAATTTGGTGTCCTTTCATGTCACCCATCATCTGTTACCTGGATGGCTTCCTCTCTCTGCCTAATGATTAAACCAGCCGTAGATGAGATACAGTTTTCTAAGCTTGCTGTTCAGAGGTGTATCTAGCGTAAACAGCACCTAGACCAAGCATGGAATTTGCACCCCTACCTCCAGGGCCACTTTCTCCTCCCCCTCCTCCGTTAAATCTTTGGGGTTGTTTTGTGCCCCCTCGGCACTGGTGCACAGGGTACTTGCCCTATTTGCCCCTCCTGATACACCTCTGTTACTGTTTGTTCAAACCCAGGGATGGGCAGAATGAGGCTCTCCAGATGTTTTTGGATTACAGGCATTCCTCACTATTGACTACATTGGCTAGAGCTGATGGAAATTTAAGTACCGCACTTTGCCCTTGCCTGCTCTAGCCCTTTTCTTATCATTGCAATGTAACCAACAAGTCCCATGGGACAACCAATACACAGTGCTGCCTATATGCACCGAATGTAGTCATCTATGTGCAGTCCAGGGGTGCTCCTGTCCTGCAAATGAATGTGATAGAAATGCCAGCACAAGAAATCAATATAAGCATATTTGTCTTTCTTAAATATTGCTTTCTGATACGATTTGTGCTTTGAAATTATAAAAATGTGATATATTATCATTATCTTGGCATGCCCTATTAGTCTGGTATCCAGCTCAATGATATGATTCTACTCCAAGCAGTTTATTTTAATGACATACTAATACAGTCACAGAGAGGTGGAGGAGAAGGCTTTATGAAATATTTCTACAGTTAGTGGCAAAGGTAAACATTAAACTATGGACATTATCCTCCAAGGAGAAAAAAGCATCTAGGCATATATGCAAAACAAAAACAGCAACTGTAATAATAAAATCTTAACAGAGAATCATTTATTAGCTCTCTGTAAGTGGCAATTTGCATGAAAGGCCTTAATGCATTATTGAAGCACTGTTTTCATTTCTTAGTTGCATAGATATCTATACTGCAATAGGTTCTCTTTCCTCTCTGCCAAGTTTATTATGGCCAAAAGGCCAATACACTGGAATAATAGATTTTTTTTTCTTTTACATCTATACAACATATTTCGAATATTCAAATTAGTGACAGCTGAACTCTTTCATCTTCACCTCCACGGAACACAAACTTGAATCAGATTAGCTTTGAATAATAACCTGGAAATGTTTTCTGAACTATTGAGAATTGGCTTATCCTATTTTGAAAACAATCTAAATAGATTGAGGAATTAAGCTCCCAGCTAGTTAGCTCCCAGTCCTGCTCCTAATCACTGTTGTTGTTATTTGCAACCTCTGTTCATCAACAGCCCTCCTAAGTCTTGCAGACTCAAGGTGATGGCTTCCTTGATGGAATCAAGCCACCTATGGCGTGTTCTTCCTCTTAGCCTCCAGTGAGTCATGTCATCTCCTGATGTCCAAAGTATGACAACCTCAGTTGACTCAGCTTGGCTTCTTATGAGAGTTCAGGCTTGATTTGTCTTCTTAGTGATCCATAGAACTCTCCTACATCACCACATGTCAGATAGGTTGAATTACTTCCTCTCAGCTTTCTTCACTGTCCAGCTTTTACAACCATAAATAACAATGCACCATAACCATAAATAGCCATATTTGAGTGGATCGGTGAATATATTTTTGAGTGGGAGATGAGTAAGTTTTTCAAGCTCAAGCCTTATGTGGGAAGAACTGGGTGCCACAGATACTAAAGATTTGGAAACAGTAACTTAACAAAGCACCCACCAAATGAAATATAGTTACAATACAGCAGTCACCTGTGTGTTTGTGGGTGGATAGGTGTGTAGAGAGATGATTAGTTGGTATTATTCACGCATTTATTCTCCATGTTTTACTTCTAAGTCTGTTGAGCACAAGGCTTTTTTTTCCCTTTGAGGGGTGTTGGTTGTTGGGTGTGCAAACAAGTCTGAGATAATGGCTGTGATTAATATAACAGTGTCTGTTCGTGTAACAAAGGCAGATGGCTCTCTAAAGCAAGGGAGAATGGTTCTGTGTTTCTCAAAAGGCAGTGGCATTATATGGTGAGCTTTACTCACAAGTGAAAGTTTGCAGTTTCCCTAGCACAAGTCATTGGGTTCCGCTGCTTAGCTGTGCATGCTCTGCTGCGTCAGGACAAGAATATTTTAAAAAGCATTAATTGAGTCACTGAGTTTTAACTTCTAAATTTATGTTGCGTGGAGAATTCAGTGGGAAGTGATTGAATCATTTTAAATGTACAAATGGCAAGAGTTCTAAGGAAAAAGAGAATACATTTAAAAAGTAGATTCATAAAGAAAATAAAGAACTTTTCATTTAGAATGTTACTTGCCAAACTAGCAGTCTTTTAAGGCCATTCCAACAGCAGCTATCACAGGTGAATCAGGAGTTTACTACCATTAACTATACAATGTACATGGGGTTGATAAAATTGTTCTGCTAGTGCTATTTGCTATTTTACATGCCTGACTTCTCTGAGCTTTGGATCTCGACGTACTCGCTAGTACAGTAGGTCCCCCATATCCATAAGGGATATGTTTCCAGACTTTATGCAGGTGGCAAAAAATGTAGGTAAAGTGCCAGGCTTAGCATGCCATTCCCTACTGAGGAAGAAGTGCCTGTCTCCATCCTCAGCTGGGAGAGGCACTGGAGCGGGAGCCATGCTGGGTTTCGCATGCCTTTCTCCACTTAGGAGGGAGCATCCATCTCATTCCTTGGCTAAGAGACTTGTGGTTTTTGAGATGAAGAGATGGCACTCCTTCCTTGGCTGAGAGAGGCATGGGAAACCCAGCTGTGTCTCTCCATGTGCTTCACTTGGTCAGCAGTGCAGAGCAAGGACCCCAGCCAGCAGTGGCAGCCATGGCCCTGGAGCAGATTGCAGGTAAGTGAAATATGTAGATAACTGGTCATGTGGTTATGGGGGACCTACTGTAATGCTATTTTTAAAATACAGCTATCTTTTAGCATATGTATGTGCCTATCTCTGTCTGTTTCTGCCATAACTTTAAAATGGTGAAACCTAGGAACCTAAAAGTTGACATGCATACTAAGAAGATCCTGGGAGTGTGCACTTTGAGGTTATTTGGGGGTTTTATGAGTAATTTTTGTTCATTTAATTCTCTTTGTAGGCAACAATCCCGTTTTCAGTCATTAGGTGGCACACTTTCCTGCCAGCAGCAAGGAAGCTGCAGTTGGGCTTGGCATATCCATTTCTCTTGAGGGTCTTTAAGCAGCTGCATATGAGTTAATGGTAGGGAAAACATCATGCTAGATGTGACTGGTGCTTCTCTCTATGGGCCTATGGATGCTACAAAAATAAAGGTTAGAGCAGAGGTTGTTCCACCTGGTAAGGGATGGGAGGAGGATGAACAGAACAAATCGTTGAGTGAGTCTGAGATGAAGGAAAAGAAAAAACACTTAAAAGACAGAGAGCAGAAGCAGTGGAGAGAAGGTGTGTTGAATCTGGTATGAAAGCCACCTTCAAATATCTGAAGGTCCATCACATGAAAGATGCAGTAAGCTTGTTTTCTACTACTTCAGAAGGTAGGACCTGAACCAGTGAATTCAAATTACAAGAAAAGGAGGTTCTGGCCAAACATTAGGAAAAACTTGCTTATACTAGAAGCTGTTTGTCAGTGGAACAATCTGCCTGAAAGGTGACGGAGGTTTTTAAACAGAGGTTGGAAGCCCACCTCTTAGAGTTACTTTCACAGTAGATATCCATACTTAGAGTGGGTTGGATTAGATAGTTCTCGGAGTTCCTTCCAACTCTCTGCTTGTGAAAGAAAGAACAGAGGTAGAAAGAAAGAGCAGTAGGGTTGTGTAAGAAAGAGATGACTGGATGGGTGGGTGGGTGAGTGAATGAAGAGAAACAAAGAATTTCTGGGGAACAAACAGCATCTAGGTGGCTAAAAAGAGAAGGAGCACTTATCTCCATGGGACAGAAAGAGCACCAAGACTGATGAGAAGGTAAGGATAAAGAGAGACCCCTTGGATGGAGGTGGAAGGTGGGGGGGAAGAAGGGGTACCTAGGTGGGTGGGAGTGAAAGAACCGTGGAGTGGGTAAGGATTATTTGGTTTCTAACTTGTATGAGGCTGCATAGTGATAATCGTTTATTAAATAAATTACAAATGGATGCGATACCAGGCCCAGTAAGTAATTCAGTGCTGGTAATAAGCCATTTCCCCATCCCCACCCACCCCTGACTACAATCTTCAGATTGATCTTGAGGTAGGTAATAAAAGAAGAGGGGCATCCAAAGGAGAAAATATTGTAGAAATATTTCAACTATGCTCACATTGACTGGGTAAATGTATGCTCCAATTATAACAGAACAGTAACATTTCTAGTTACCCTAAATGACTGTGTCATAATCATGGAAATGACCTGAGAGGATGTAACTCTGGTCTTGAGCCTAAGCAGTGTTTCCAAGGACCTAGTGGAAAATGTGGGTGTTGCTGGACAGGCTGAAACAATGATCACACTGCTGTCAAGTGTAAACTATATGTAAAAGTGCCAGGGGACCCCCAAATAGTCATACTGGAGTTCAGAAGGGGAATATTTTTCAACATGAAGAAAGTGGTCAGAAGGGCATGGTTTGCAGCTATGCCAGTTGATATCACTGGAAGAGGAAGGGGCCTTCAGGCCTTCAGCTTCCTTCAGTGATGCCAAGAGAGCTTCAACCCCACCCTGGGAATCTTGTTCAAGATTGCTAGGGTAGGAACAATATTTAAGCCTTCCACAGCTGCACCAATCTTGCAGGAAATTTTTGAGAAGAGAACAATGTTAAAACCCCTGTGTATGTGTGTATTGCATGTCTGCTTGCACGTATGTTTCTGTGTGCACAAGCAAATATGTGTATACTTCCCCGCAAGACAAAATTGTTGTGCGTTCTTGTTCTAGTCTGATGTTCTTCTTATCACACCAGTCCAAATGATATTCATTTTTGGATGCCTTGAGCAAAAGCTGGGGCAAACTATTTGGAAAAGTTATTATTTTGAACTACTGCTCCCAGAATTCCTCATCAAGTATGGCAACTTTCCCAGCATTTGACAGTATATTCCTGACTGATATTGCCAGCCCTCTAGCCCTTCCTCTGCTTGAGTTTTGCTGAAAGTAATGAAGAATGAATTTGCAGATACCTGGTGATTTATATCTATGTAGGACTGTATATAGATACAGATATGGATAGATATAATTGGCACACAAGTAAATGTTTCTCAGATTGGAATGTAAGAATCTTGGCAGTGTGCAGCCAGTTACATGTGCCTAAATTGTTGCAGCTCTCAATTTAAATTTGTGATAGGATTCTATTGTTTTATTTGGATCATTGGCCAAAGTGATTTATACTACTCTTTTAAAGAAAACTTGTTTTTCGAGACTAATTTTGTGATATTGATCATAAAGGTCTTGGGAAATATTTTGAAAGGCAACATAAAAGTTCATGAAGGAATAAGGGATTTAACTATCAAAAACAGGCAATCATTTATTTTCTAAAACTAGCCACTGACCATGCTGGCTTGAGATGTCCAGAAGTTGTATCCAAAAAAAAGTAGCTTTTCTTAGCTCTGTTCTAAGCTATGATGATAATCCTGTGTGGTGGATAACTATTTATCCTGTTTTACAGATGGGAAAAATGAGGTTAAAGATCATGGGCTTGATGACTAAGCAGGAATTTGAATACAGATGTTCTGAGTTCAAGACTAGCATTTCTATGAGTTACATATAAAACATGCTTTGGGACTCCTTTATACCTCCTTTACTCCTCATTCAGTAACAAAGGTATGAAAATCCATGGACACTTCCAGAACCCATACAGAAACTGACATTTTGCAGATATCATCCAAGAAACTTTGATCACCAAAGATGTTTGAAAGAGATTGAATCTAGGGGAATAGTCAAAAAATGAAAGTAACTCTGACTTCAGCCACTTTGTTCCATGAATGAAAGGGGTTATTGGGTAGAATGCTCTTTCACATTTCTGGTGCTTCTCCTTCATTTCCATATAAAACAACAGCCAGATATGATTATAGGGGCAAGCAAAGCTCAGTAACTGTTGAAACCCAAGGAATGAAAAGGACAGTGTTCTTAAGACATAAAATAAAACACTTCTCGGGTCAAAAATATAGACCTAAATCCTATATGGAAGACATTCTTTGGATGCCGCTCCTTCTGTATCCAAAATAGTACCATTTTTGGACAGGAGGGCAGTATCTGTGAGAAAGCTTGTAAAAATACAAACTTTTTTTTGTAGAGGAAGCCTGGATAATGGAGGGGGGCATCAACCAGCCCAATAAGTGCTGGGTATGAACACTGTCTGTCACAGGGAAAAGAGAGAGGAGAAATGGAGGCAGTGAGAATGCAATGGAGTATCCTGGAAGAAGGCATGTCTGGCTGGATCACCAGGAGTGCTTCACAGTTCAAGATATTGTTGCTGGACCCACCCAACTTGTATGTACCAACTCCAAAAATCCCATTCCATTTACCCAACAAGATGAAGCTATGGAGTCAGAAGATCAGTCTTTACTCTCCATGGTGCAAGCAAGGCCAAAAAAGAGATTTCACATCAACTCCAATAGTGTCAGCTAGTCTGCTCCTTTTTTTATTTTTTCTGGAATCTATTATTCCAGTTGTTGTTCTTTCACCTACTTTGGAAAAGTGTTCTGGAATCTTCACATGATGCAAAATGCTATGACCCAACTGCCAATAAGAGCTTCATCAATCCAGTAGGGGACATGTGACATCCTGTCAGTCTGTTTCCAGGCACAATTCAAAAGTCTGGTTGTGTCCTATCAAGGCCTATTCAATTTCAAATTTGTTTGGAAGACATAGGAAGACCACTTTGTTACCCCAAAAGGTGGGGGAACTTGAGGCCCACCAGCAGTGCCAGCATCTCCTTAATAATTGGGGGAATTACAGCTCAAAGGAAGCCTGCAAGAGGAAGGTAACAGCAAGATCACTTCATCTGTGTATACCACTAGTAACTGTAGGATTCCAGTTAAAGGTTTAAACAGGGTGTTTTTATTGGAAATCAACAGACGCACACACAAGAAATCAAACAGTCTCACAAACCATAAAAGGCTAGTGAAGGAAGAAGCAAGAAAGGTTGGATAGAGAGAGATTTTGGGTGTAGAAGTGATAGTTACTGATCTTGGAGCAGAGGATCCATGAGGAGTGGCTCAAACAAGAGTTAGAGGGCAGCACAAAAGAAGAAGTATTTGGAGTGCAATGTGACACCCAAAATGCTAGCAAATTACCTGGACTGGAGCTGGTGTTTTTATACTCTATTTCCTACCCTGTGGATGTGTGTTAAATGCTTTCTGGCAGAGTACACAAAATGGGTCTGGAACATACTGATTGTCTTGTTTGGAGTGACAAAACATCGATAGGAGTTGTGATAGCCTCTTAATGTCTTGGTTGGGTAAGGTGAATGGGGAAGGTCTCTGTAGGAAATGCACACTGCAGGGGTGCTTACCTGCTCTACCTGGGCAGTTTCATTTACTATTCTCGTGGTTGACTGTACTGTTGAAAGGACTATTGGAAGCCCATTAATGCTTGACTTTCCTACCTAATACTCTGGAACTTATGACCTGGCCATGCTGAGGTTATCCTTACTTAGCCCGTGCTTATAGCCAATGTCCCACTTACCACATGTTTCCCAGCCACAAGGGTCCAGTTTTTATATGAAAATGATATTTCTTGCCAATCATACCATCCCACAGGATGGGAGAATGTAAGCTGTGGTAACAACTTCTCCCGTACAGATTTCCTAATTTTTAAGATCTTCAGGAGAGGCTCTTCTCTCAGTTTCACCACCATGTTTGCTGAGGACAAGAGAAATCATCTTAAAACCAATCAATAAATACAATTAATTCTTTTGAATGAAAAGCAGAAATGATGCTCTTCAAAACCTTGCCGTGTTGAAGGTAAAATCTCACTCCTGGCCCTGAAAGAGAGAGGTCCTACCCTTACCAACAACATTCTGTAGAGGAAAGTCCTTCATCCCTGTTTATCATGATGACCATATTTTGCCACTAAAGGAAGCAGTTATCGGGTGGTAAGACATTCTTCCATTTCTAGTATCTTTTCAGCAAAGAATGACTGTAATAAGGAAGAGAACAGGTAACAAAAATTGATTGGGAAAACTAGGGCTTGGGGAAATTACTGTTTGGGGACTACAACTGCCAGGAATTTCTAGTCCAAAAAAGTAACTTTGCCAAGCTCTGGAAGTGTGAACACCTGTGCAGAGAAAGATGTTTCATTAAGTCAGCTTCAGCTTGTGGCTGTCCTATGAAAGAGAGAACTGGTCAGATTTTTCACATGCAGGGCTGTAGCTTCCTTGATTCAGTCAATGCACCTGTAATTTAGTCTTCCTGTTTTCTTACTGCCTTCAGCTTAACGTATCATGATCATTTTTTCCCAGTGAGTCATGTCAACTCATGATATGTCCAAAAGATACAGGGGCCTGCCTGCTATTCTGCCACAGTGCCTATTAACTCATCTAGTTGCATCATCTCCTGAAAAGTGATTGTCGTCCAATGCTTTTGTGTCAATGTTGCACCAGCATTCTGTTCACAAGAGAGTCCGCAGCCTCTTTCTTATTGAAGCTGGCTGAGCAAAATGAAATCTTTTTTTCTTTTAAAGACATTCCGTCAGAAAGAGAAATCCCTGTAGAAACAGAAATTAACAGAATTAGCAACAGATGCTGAAACAGCAAAAATCTGATGCCAGCTGACATTCCTCCCTCCCCAATTTCTGTCTCTCTTTCTTTCCCTGAGACCATTTAGAAAACTAATCTGGATGCCAATTGGTATTTCTAGAAACATATGTATACAAGATGTCAGTGCCACAATCTGTTCCATTTTGGACGAACGTTCATGTTTTCCTGCAAATACTTAAGCCCGCTTTGGTTAGCAGGCATGTTTTGTGCCAGGTAAACTGTGTGTGTACCATCTGGCCAATGCAAAAGCAATCTCACACCTCTTTTACTGGAACCTGACTGCAGCTAAATCATGAGGTGGTAATAGATGCAGCATTGCTTTGATTCTTTACATACCTGACTCCTGGTTTTAAAAAAACGTGCAGGGATCACCAATTTGGCAAGACATTTGGGTAGTTTCTTCAGCTGCTCACTTTTTCTCAGCTAGATAGTATATCGAATATGCAGTGCCCTGGAATGCTGTTGTAGTATTGCATTGTCTATATGGCTGTGCCATTATTAGTATTCGTATTAGTATTAGTATTAGCACTAGCATTACAATGGGCCCTCAGTATCTGTTGGAGTTTGATTCCTGGATTCCCCAAGGATACCAATATTTGGGGATGCTCAAGTCCCATAATATTCAATGGTGCAGTAAAATGGCAACCCTTATATAAAATGGCAAAATCAACCTTCATTCTTTGGATTTTTAAAAATGTTTTTGAACTGTGATAGGTTGAATCTGTGGATGTGGAGGGCAGAGTGTACTAACTAGAGCCAAGGTGATGGTTCTTCTGATGGATCTCCTTTTGCCAGTGGAATGAAGAGTGGGATAATCCTTCCTCCCCACTGCATCCAGAACTGATTCCAGAGGGCTGAGAAATCCACCAGAGTGGTTTTCATAGAGAGAAGGAGAGGGGAAGAAGGCTTAACTGTGCTATCAGTTGCCTGACAGTGTAATACTAGGGTCAGGACTTCGTTGCTATTCCATTTTCAATGGTATGTTCATTAGCTGTACCATTCAAGTTCAGTGAATGAGGAAACAGGATAAACTGCAAACAGATATTAAGAGCACAATCCAGCCAAATGGGAAGGTCCATGTGAGTTCACTAGCACAATAAAGCTCACATGCTGTTGTTACTAGACCTGGAACAAATTGCCTAATGCCATTTAATATCTATTGGATGGCAGCAACATGCTAGAAGAAGGTGGAGTTGCCATGGCTTGCACCTATTAGGCTTGATGCTCATGCTCAGCAGTGTGGTCATAGAATCATAGAGTTGGAAGGGGTCCGATGGACCGTCAGGGCCAACCTTCTGCTCAATGCAAGACCCCCATCTATAGCATCCCAAGCAGACAACTGTTCGGTCTCTGTTGGAAGACATCCAGAAAAGGAGACCTCACCACCTTTCTAGCCAATTGGTTCCATTGCTGAACCACTCTCACTGTCAAGAAATTCCTTCTAATATTTGGTCAAAATCTACTTTCCTGTAACTTAAAAGCATTAGACCTAGTTCTACCCCTGAGGCAGCAGAGAACATTTCTGGACCATCCTCTTTGTGGCAGTCCTTCAAGTATGTAAAGACTGTGATCATATCACCCCTTAGGCTTCTCTTCACCAAGGTGGTCATACTCAGCTCCTTCAACCTGTCCTCATATGCTCTGTTCTCTTATCGTCTCCTATCATCCTCATTGCCCTTCTCTGAACTCACTCCAAATTGGTTATATCCTTCTTAAAATGAGGCATCCAGAACTGAAAGCAGTACTCTATGTCAGGGGCACGGCCCCGGCTGGGCCTGTTGCTGCCCCTGAGGCCGCCGCTGAAGCGACGGCGGATGCCGCGGAGGCCACTGCGGCCGACGGGGCCTGCGCGGAGTCTGCCGCAGCCGACGGCGCCTGCGCGGAGGCTGCCGCGGCTGACGGGCCTTCTCTGGAGGCCGCCGCGGCCGACGGCGCGGGCCTGCCGGCCGCGGGAGAGGCTGCCGGGCCTGGAGCCACTTACCTCGAGGCTGCAGGCTCGGATCACTCGACGTCGGCCGGCCTGCCGGGGTGGGCAGGACCCGGGCCTGCTCCCGGGGCTCCGGCCACCCGCGGCCCCGATCTGTGGAAGGCCTGGGAGTCTGCCTGCGGCCCCGATCCGGAGGAGGCTGATGCCTTCGCCTCGCCTCCTCCTTTCCAGCAGCGGCGGCAGGCCAAGGAGGCGGTTCGCCGGTCTCGACGCCTGCTGGAGAGGAGGCGACGGGCAGAGAGCTCGCAGCTGTGAGACACAGCACAGCTGCGAGCCCTCAGCCACATGGCCACACCTGATTGGCCGGCACCTGGCTTGGAGGGCAGCCACATGGCCACGCCTGATTGGCCGGTGCCTGGCTTGGAGGGCAGCCACATGGCCACGCCTGATTGGCCGGTGCCTGGCTTGGAGGGCAGCCACATGGCCACGCCTGATTGGCCGGTGCCTGGCTTGGAGGGCAGCCACATGGCCACGCCTGATTGGCCGGTACCTGGCTTGGAAGGCAGCCACATGGCCACGCCTGACTGGCCGGTGCCTGGCTTGGAGGGCTATTTGAGGCAGGCGCCGGACTGGGGAAGGCACGGAGCAACAACTGTCGGTCAACTGTGGTCCTGCTGTCCGTGCCTTGTTCCTGACTGTGCTTGAGACCAGTCCTCCTGTTCGCCTTGTTGAAGTAACCTGCCTTATGTACTTTAACAGCCTGTGTTTATTTCTGTTAAGACTGTGTAGAAGCCTGCTTGCTTTGTACTTTTGAGTTTTGACTGCATTAAAGCCCTGCACCTCTAACCAACTCCCCTGCCTCTGCCTGACCACCGCCTGGCACTGACACTCTATATGAGGCATGATCAATGCAGAATATGGTGGGACTATTATTTCCCTTGACTTGGAAACTGTGTTTTTATTAATGCAGGATAAGATAGCATTTGTCTTCTTTAATGCAACATCACACTGCTGGCTTGTGTTCAACTTATCATCAATACTAATCTTTTTACATGCAGTACTGCTAAGCCCTGTATCCTCAATCCTATACCTGTGCCTTTGAGGTTTGTGACCTAAATGTAGAATTTTGCATTTGTCTTTGTTGAATTTCATTTTATTAATTTCAACCCAGTTTTCTAGTTTATCAAGGTACATTTTAATTCTGTTCCAGTTTCCCAATGTGTTAGCTACCCCTTGAAGTTTTGTATCACCCAGAGATTTGATAAAGATTCCGTCCATCCCATCATCTAAACCATTGGTAAAAACATTGACGAGCATCAGTCCAAGTACCGAACACTTCAGCATTCTACTTGAGACCTCCTTCCAATGTGAAGCACAGCTGCTGATGACCATCTGAACACCACTTGATGGTGTTTCCATCTATTTAGTCAGTTTGCTAAACAAAATATTATAGAGGACCGTATCAAATGCTTTGCTGAAAAACAGATAAATGACATCCACAGCATTCCCACTATCTACTAAAGTAGTGACCTGATTTTAAAAAAGACATAAAGCTAATTTGGCTGGATTTGTTCTTGGCAAATCCATGCTGGCTTCTACTAATAACTGTACTTGAAAACAGACTCCAGCATAATCCATTCTAATATTTTGTCTAGAACTGAGGTAAGGCCAGCTGTCATTTAATTAGTTTTTTTTATTTTTTGCCTTCGCTGAAGAGAGGGACAGTATTTGCCAATCTCCAGCCCTCCAGCATCTCATCTGTTCTCCAAGATTTCTCAAATATACTGGCAAGTGGTTCTCTGGGTATGTCAGCAAATTCCTTCAGTACTCTTGGGTGCTGTTCATCTGGTCCTGCAGATTTGAACTCATTTGGGTTAATTAGGTGATTCCTGACTAGCTCCCTAACAATCCTGATTTCCAACTCAGATTCCTTACCAAGGTCTCTGCTATTGCATAGAAACACATAGTCCTCTTTTGGGAAGAAAAACTGAAGCAGAATAGATATTGAGCAGTTCTGCCTTTTTGTTGTGATCTGTTTGCATTTTACCATCCTTGCCAAGCAGTAATGCCACCACTTCCCTTTGTCATTCTCTTGCTTTGAGCATATTTGAAAAACCCGTTTTTATTGCTCCTTGCTTGCCTAGCCAGTCTCAGCTCAATTTGAGCTGTAGCATTATTTACATTATTTCTGCAAGCTTGGGCTACACATCTGTATTCTTCCTTGGTGATTCATCCTTTCTTTCATTCTTTATACATACTTTTTTTTTTCTTTTCACTTCCTCCTTGAGTTTGCTGTGCAGCCACATTGGCTTTTTCAGATGCTTTCCATTTTTCCTCTTCCATGGAATTATTTGCTTTGCACTTTTAGCAGTTCCTTCTTCATGAAATCCCATCCATGGTGGTTGTCTTTTTCCTTTAGCACCTTTAGCCATGTGATTCTATCCAGTATTTCCCTGAGCTTGATAAAATCAGCTTTCTGTAGACCAAGGTTTGTGTTTGACTATACTCTTCTTTGGCCTGTCCCATAGTCATGAATTCTAGCATTACATGGTCACTCCCCTCAACACCAACTGTTTTGATTCCTGTAACCAAATCCTTTCTATTGGTTGGTATCAAGTCCATGATTTCTGATCTCCTTATTCCTTCCTCTACATTTGGAAAGAAGAAATTATCTATAAGTCATATCAGGAAATTATTGGAGAGCCTATGCTTAGCACCGTTAATCTCCCAGAAGATATTAGAATAACTGAAGTCCCCCATAACTACCAGTTCTTGTTTCTTGGAGAATTCTGAGATTTGTTTCAGAAAGCATCATCCACCATCTCATCTTGGTTTGGTGACCCCTACTAAACTCCTATCACAGTGTTGTTTTTATTTCTTTTTTCATTTATTTTTACCCAAATACTTCCCACTGGTCCAGTTTGACACTCATATGGATTTCCGTACAACTGAATTTGTCTTTGACATATAATGCAACTCCCCCTCTTTCTCTTCACCATCTATTCTTTTTGAACAAATTGTATCCTTCACCAATCATGGTAATCACCCCACCTGGTTTTATACCTATAAAGTCATATTTACCTCCCTGTACTAGGACTTCAAACTCATTTGTTTTCCAAACTCTGTTCATTGGTGTTGCTTGTTCTCATCTTTTATTCTACTGCAAGTTTTACTGCGGCTCCCATTCTTTCCTTCCATTTTTCCTCTTGAAGTCACATCCTTGTGTTTAGAGATTGCTTTTGGACAGATGTTTAAGCTATCATCTCCAACTGCCCCCCAAGGATTTCGTTTAAAGACTTCTTGTTCAGATTCGCCATGCTTTTGCCAAAGACATTCTTCCCAGTCTTTGTGAGGTATAGCTCATCAGTAACCAGTAATCCTTCATCTAAGAAGAGAAGACAATGGTGTATGCCCACATGGTTGCAGGTGGGTCACAGGAATATTATTATTAGTATTAGTATTATTACCATCATCTTTATTTACACCCTGCTTTTTTCTCAGGTTGGAACTCAAAGCAATTTACAACAATTAAAAAAAACATAGTTAAAAACCTTGGAATACAAAAGCTAAAATACAATTAAACAATCAAGAAGAATTAAAATACATAATAAAAAATGCATGCATCCATAAATTCAGGAACTTCAGCACAATTAATATCTCCCGTTCTTAATGAGAAAGGATGTTCCTTAGTGGTAGGGCATGTGCAGAACATGTCAGGTTTAGTCCCTAGACCTGGGACAAACTTTCTTGCAACCAATGAGTGCAAATCACAATGAGCTAGAGGGACCACTGATCTAGCTGAGTCAGAAGGCACCTTGCTATGTTCCAACATTAACAGGATGTGATAATGTTATCTTTATCGGTCTGTACTGGGAGAGAAGACAAGGTGATGGGGAGAAGTAGGCAAGTTTGCCCTCTCCCAAAATGGATGATGAACACATACACCCCTTTGGATGTAGGATGCTTTTTCCCACCATGTAGTCCACTTTGGTAAATGTGGGACCCAATCCAGAGAGTAATCTTTATGGAGATTCTTTCATAGGTGATCTTTGTTGTGCTAGGACAATTTCTTTCATAGGTGATCTTTGTTGTGTTAGGACAATTTCCAAGAGCCATTCTGCCCAGAATAATCCAGTTCTCTAACCTTGTTTGGAAAGTAGCACTTCAAATTTCAAATTGCAGGTTTGAAACGTCAGCTAGAAGAGATAAAGGAGGCATCCCTTTGGTGTGCTTCTTTTCTGCTGGGGATTGGAATTTGAGGGAGACAGAGCCAAGCATCCCACCAGTAATCATGTAGTATATGATCACAACCAGCCCTGTACCATATAATGATTCTGAGTGGGTAGTATTGTTCCTGGTAGCCGTCCTACATTCTACATTCTCTTATTGTGCAACAGTTGTGCACATTGTAAAGGGAACATTGTGTTATGTTTTGATTTGATTTACTTTGTTGGCCAACTAATCCAGTTTTAACCAACCTGCGTAACTCAACCTTTTAACCAACCTATGGCTTTCAAAGGGAAATAATCTTTTGAAAGGATTCTTATATAAATGTATACAGCAACACATCACTGCCATCTTCGTTTATACCACTTCACTATAGAAGTTGAAAGTGAAGACACAAAAGGAATTCAGGGCTACCTAAAGCTCTCCCTCTGTGGGCCCTTCTTGAAAGCTTTAGCTCAGCCAAGTGGAGACACCTGCTGTTTATTGTTGCAACTTCACTAACAATGCATCAAAGGTTCAGAAAGTTGGAATTAACTGCACTTTTCCTTTTTTTTTTTTTTTAAATACTGCCAGGAGGAGAAGTATGACACATCAAAGTATCTGGGAAACTAATCCACTCAGGTCAGGTGCTTCCCTAAATTTAGCATGTGTCTCAGAGCATAACTAGATGAGTAATTATTTAAATTGTATTTATTTAAAATAGACAACACAGATGCACTGTATACAGGGCTATCCAGTGATCAAAGAACTTTCAGTTGAATCACCGTTTGCCTTTTAACTGCTGAATTAATTTTTAAATGTATATATTGCCCAAACTTCAACATATAGGTTGTCTGTTGTTTTAGATACTGAAGGTCTTAGTCCTAACTGAAACAAAATCAAAATTCATCTCTACTGGTTGCTCCCTCTCCTATCTTTGATCTCTCCCCTGTTGCCAGCATTTAATTTGAAACTTTCTGGAGCCAGTGATTTGCAATATCATGTTGCTTACGTTGGGAATATATCTTGTGGTTTTATGTACAAAGATCCAATGTGGTATATGGGTTACAGCATCAGATTTAGGACTAAGGAGACACAGGTTCATAGCCCCTTTCACCCACATAGATCACTGGCTGATCTTTGGCCAGTCACTATTCTCTCCACCTAACCTACCTCATACGGTTGTTGTGAAAATAAAATGAGGGAGAGCCATGAATGGCACCACATCACATCAAATGAATAGCTCAGTAAAGTCTTATGGACATTGGCAACATAGAACCACAGAAATGTAGAGCTGAATAAGCAGAAAGCTCCTATTGATTGCTAGGACAAATTTTCTGTCATATTTCATCCCTCTCCCTCCCCTTATAGCATGAATACTCAAGATCCAAAATAGTCTCCAAGAAATGTGAGGAGTGTGTCTTTAAATTAAGGACCTTCAATTAAAACTGCACATGTACACATACATCTATATACATACACAGATTAATTAGCTTAAATTTGATCATTCAACTAGACCATAGTGCAATCCTATACAAGTTTACTCAGATGTATGTCCCACTGAGTTCAAAGGGAATTACTTCCAGCTTAGCATACACAGGATTGCAACCTAAACCATTCATTGCCTTATTTGGTCAGATGTTAAGCTAAAAGGCTAACTTTTGTGTAATATCTCTTTTGTAATACTTAATAAGTAGCTTGTGTAATGCAGTTCTAAAGGGGGAGGGGAATTTATATAAGGCGAAAAGAATATTAAAGTTTCATTGCAAAAGAAAATACTGCAGCTGCCAAGGCTTGATTAGTCATAAAATCCATGGTATTATCAGGCTCCATCAATACCTTCCTTTTAATTACTAATCTAACAAGAAAGACATCAAAGGTCCCTTTTGATATAGATATAGATATATCTCTTAAGTAAAGTATTATATTCTGAACTGATCAGTTAAAACATTAAACACGTTAAAATAAAAATCACATTTGTGAAAATGCACATTTTGTTTTGCTTCAAAGTTCACAGATGACGGCCACACTCCATTATATTAACTTGCACTGAGTAACCTTTCATGCATTCCTAAATTGCCATGTAATCTAAAACCTTGTTGTCAGCTGCTCAGAATTGGAAAGTCCCCTGAAACGATCATAATGATTATAGGCTAGGCTGGAGAACAGAACTTGTTTGTATTATTGTAAAAATATCCTTCTCAAATAACTTATCTCTTCTTGACATACAAAAATATAACGATTAAAAGAAAAAAGTCAATGTTAACTTTTGATTTATTCATTCTCTCCCGATCTCCTCTTTGCTTACTTTTGGACAAAAGATTTCATTACAGAACCTTTAAAAAAAAAAAATCAGGACTGGAGAAAGCTCAGTGTAAAATTCTATTGCTTTCCTTCCTGTAGAGACTTGACTGTAAATTGCTGAGCCAAAGTTATCTTACAGAGATTTCATTGTCATATCTACTTACATCATCTTAATGCGATTTTATTTTACTTTGTCAAAGTCGTATTAATGGAAATGTGTTCTTGATGTCAAACAGGCCTCCTTTTTTATGCAAAACAGGATTCAGCTGACTCTAATAAAAACAGCTTGCAGTGTACTAAACTGTAACAGCAATAGGCTGAATATAGTTTTGTTTTGTTTCCCAAGTCAAGACTGTGTCAGAGAGCGCTATAAGGAGATTTCTCTTTTTTCTCTGTACAATAATTGCTTGGGTGGGGTTACATTATGATCTCTAAATGAATAGTATCGCTTAGAACAAACACTTCTTGTATCTTTTATCTTCCCCCTGCGTACAGGGCTAAGCTTTTCTTTTGAAAAACGCCAAAGCTACTTTTCCAGATAAGTCATCAAAATGTTTCCAAAGTATTTTAACTGCCAGATTAACTATATCTGGAAAACAAAGAAAGATTGCTTACATTCTTGAAGCAGAAAGCCTGCCAATGTGTAGCAACAAGCAACAAATTAATTTCTTTTGCAACCATGGCTGGGCAGTGGTGGGGGGTGGGTGAGATGGAGAACTCATTCAAAAGGGTATGCCTAGATTTAAAGAGAAAGCAATTTACTTGCTCAAAAAAAAGGGGCAAGCTAGTGGTGTTCCTGGGGTTCATTAAAAAAAGGAAGATTAGAAACGGCAAACAGGTTTTCCTGAAAGACAGCTTGTCTACAACTTGTCTGGTCTACCTGATTGCATTGTGCAACCACAAAGTGTTGGTTGTCTCCTAGGCCCTTTTCATATGGCATTTTCCATGCGAAAGGGTGCCTGGAGCATCATGCGATTGTGAGGAGCGATCTGCACGACGCACTCACAATCGTGTGACGTTCCAGGGGCTGACAGGAGCACCTTTTCATTTTCAACTAGAAGCTGAAAATGGTGCACAATTGCGCATTGCTCCCGGGCCCCACACACACTTACCTGGCGTGCGGAGCCTCCAGAGCCGCGCCGGTTGTGCTTCCTGTCCCAGCACAGCCTGGGAAACTCCCAGGCTGCGCTGTGGAAGGAAGAGACAGGGCTCTTGTGCAAGCAGGCAGCTTGTGCAGAGCCAAAGGACCCCAGACGCAAGAGCGTCTCGCGGGAGGCTGCTCGCATGATCCCCACACCCCAGCGCTGGAAGAAGGTAAGGTGCGGAAAGGGCCATAGAATGGTCTCTCTGTTTACATAAATCCACAAGGTTCAAGTAGGCCCTAATGGTACCTTGCCCTGAAAGAATTCAGGACACTTCTCAAAATAGTCTGCAGGAGGCAAGGATTCTGCTACAGGGTCTCTGCAGCAGATGATCAGTGTGGGAAGAAAGGGCTCCCTGAAGGTAGGAAGTTTTGGAAAATGCTGCCCTGAGGAATAAGAAGATGATTAAATTTATTCACTTTTTAAAAATTCTACTGTGCTAATATATTCCATTAATTAAGGGTCACAATGACCTTCTGGCAATTTTTGAAATCTGTGAATTCTAATTTCCCCCCACCCCTTCTAATTCTGCCTCCCCCACAGAGTTGACTATAATCTGTTTCAGGTTAAAGATTGTTTATGTCAGCAGTGTTCAGGGTACATAGCTCTGAAATGCTTTAATAAATTTATCAACTGGAAAATATTGCAAACATTTCATTTCCTTTGATATAGACACAAGAGCCTGCCTCCTCCTCTCCCCCCTCCAGCAGACTACATTGCAAATTCCTGCTTCTATGAATCACTCTAAGTTATATTTGCTTTAACTTTCCTGTGGTTCTACAAACAGATTTTATATGGCTGGACTTCAAAGATGGTAGAAATAAAGGTTAGAAATGTGATAGGAGACGTCTATTATTAGGCACAAAACTTTAAAACACTTTGCGTTTTAAACCTTAAAAAACATGAATAATTTTTTTTTAAAAAAAGTATATTCATAGCATTTTCACTACTTTGGCATTTATCATGGAGGACTGTTTAGAGCAGAAATACTTTCCATGAACCACATTTGGCTCAGATGTCTCCCTCTAATATTTAATTTAGGAGGGGGGAAAGAATTATATTATAATAGGCTTCTCATATGTCAAAACCAAAATACTCTACTTGATGTTTCTTTCAATCTAAAATTAATGTTTTACCATGATTCTGTCCCCCAAAGTACTTAGGGGGTAAGGAGGAGGGGGTGATAAAATCTTCATTTTGAGTAGGAAGTGAAGGGAGGCAGAAGCATGCTGCAACCCACTACTGACATCAAATGATTTAAAAAAAAAATAAGCTGAATGTGTGCTTCAAAGAATTTATTAGCTTCATCCAGAGTTGCGTACATGGCAGGAATGTTAATTGTAAAAATCTGCAATGTAGCAATTCTGGTAAGCTCAAGAACAGCATTTAACAAAAGATCAAATTTGCACACTTTCTTCCTGCTCCCAACAACACCGTTTATGTTTTTATTTGCTTGGTTTCTTAGGCCAAGAATATACTTTCACAAATCAAATTAGTCAGACGTGCGATGGAGGTCTTTAGGGAATTAAGGAACTAGTGCTAAGCTGATGTGTTCCTTTAGGGACACAATTTAACATTGGTAACATTTTGTTCTTTGGTTTGTGCGCTAATGCAGGAGATCAAGAGTTCGTTGAAAGCATATTAACAGTCAGACCAAAATAAGCAATGTTTCAAAACACGGAACTTACAGTTCTTATTCTGTTCATGGGAGGAGGAGAGCAGGGCAGTGTCAATGCTGAGAAGCACACTTAAAAAAAATACTGTTTTCCTTGCTTAAGTTGATGAAAAATTATATTAGCCCACAGTGTCACCTATTTTAACTTGCTTTGGTTTGTTCATGCAAGCCTGTTTCATAATTAATTGGGGGTAATTTTTATGGGTTTGTCACAAGCTTTGGTGTACCAGCTGAGATGCAATGGCATAAATGATCAATAAAAGCTAAGAGGTATAATTGAACATTGCTAATAAAATGGGCTGCATTTGGCTTAACTGCATTTCCGTTTTCTCTGCAGAGACCAAGCTTAGCCACTATTCACTGGCCAAAATTCCCAGAATCCGTAAGCAGAGCTTTGTTTGTAGAGTACCCTGCTGTGGAAGTGGGGGTTAGAGCTGATGTTTGCTCATTGCCCCTTCCTCCTAAAGCTCCCTGAAAATTTGCTCTTGAGGATTGACATATTGTCTGGAAACATCATGGGAGGGGACAGAAGAAGTTGGAAGGGTAAATAGTAAAAATGAACTCCACATCCTCTCCTGTGAGTGGGAGACCTCATCACAGAAAGACTACCATTTTGTGGGGAGGGGAACCTGTATAAAACTTTTACAAAATAAAAAAAATCACTCTGTTGTCCATGAAACGTTCAGGGCCAGACCTTGTGATAGGAATCTTTTCAGAAGATTCCCTTTATTCCAGAAAATTAGTCTCTGAAATTTTTAATTCCATAGCGCCCAGTGGCTTAGAAAAAGAACTAGAAAGTTCTTGTTTCACTTTTAACTTGGTTGTCAATTCAGTAACTGGCTGTAGGCATGATAAATGTGTTTTTCTTGCCTACCAAACCCTTTTTAAGTAGTCTTTTCTATTTTCAGTGAACACAGATATGGACATGAAGTATCAGTCTCCACTCCTGACACAGTGTATTGAGTATAAGGTATAAGTATTCAGTATAAGAGCTTGGAAAAGTGACCTTTTTTTTCCCCCTTTTGCAAACGTTTATTTACCCAATTACTTCTATTACCAGTTCTGACCTACGGTCTCCACCCACTCAAATCCCCCCCACAAGCCAACCAGGGCAAGACCTCCAGGTGCTCAGAAGACAAGGGAGCCTTTCCTGTTACTAGTCCCCTCCTCAGAATAGGATGAGAAAGGGGATGGCCTCCTCCCTGCATCAGTGAGTAATGGAGGAAGAGGGGAAGTGGTGGTACAGGAACCAAAACACAACACAACTAACATTAACTGGAAAAGGACAGCATGGGAGATGGGGGTTAAGGCACCTCAATAACATGACATAACTGCAAGGTCTAAAGGGACAGAGGAAGGGGCCACAGAAGCAGAGGGTTTCCCACGCCCTGGTGAACACAAAAAAATGGGGAGAGGGTCCTAAAAGGGTACAAAAAAGTTATTCATGTTTTGAGTCACTTTAACCGTGACAGGTGGGGGAAGGAGGCAGACCCTCCCTCCACACTAACAATGACTTTTGCAGAATACAACTCCCTGCACACTAACAGTGACTTTTGCAGAATACAACTTCCACAATCCTGAGCTAGCATAAAGAGCAAAACCCTGGAAAAGTACAGCACACTGTTTATATATTTATGTCTGCTTATACTGAAATGTATATCCCACTTTTTTAGGCAGACACCCACTTGACATGGCTTACAGTATAACAAAGGAATATAATACTATGCAACATGCTAGTTTCTACCATAGAATAATACAGCTAAGCTGGAGAATCTATGGCCATCATATCCAGTGAGGAAGAAAGATGGGAGAAGTAGCTCATTACCATCTGGAGAGCCATAGGTACCTCAGTTTTGACAGACAGCTTTCAACAGAAGCATTGTTGAATGTTTAAATGCAGAAGTGACCTCAGGTTTTTCCTACCTGAGGCAGGAGTTCTGCTGCCACCATTGTGTCCCACAGTCCTTTTGCCTCACCTGCTTCAGGTTGCGATGGAAACTGCTAGAACTGTTTTGTTGATACAGAACAACAACACCTGCATTTTTGGGCTGTCCTTGTGGTCTGTCTTGTTGGGGGCTTATATGGACTACAATGTCAGTAAGGAAATGCATACTTTGCTTTTAGATCACAGTAGACAATATTTTGCGCCAGAACCATACAGACTGTCAAAAAATAGAAATGAACAATTCTGGTTTTGAAAAATGAGAGGGCTGACCTTTTTGTATTTTTTGGTTGGACAATTGAGGATGATCCCATTCAAAAGATGAATTGCCTCCCCTGAACATTTAGTGGGGCAGAAAAAGGGCAATTTGGGAGAATCTAGAGGCACTAAAGGCAGCAAAAGCAGATTTGCGGGATGCATGCAGTGCTAGGACTGTACTTTGCCCACCCCTCTTCTAGATGGGGTATGGCCAGGTCCATATCAGGGTAACTTCTCTCTCTCCATTTATATATAGAAAGAAAGCTGCTGTTTATATATGCACACATCCTCCAGATATTGTTGAACTCCATTTCCCATTAACTCTGGCCAACATGGCCAGTGATCAAGGAGGGGACTTGGAATTTGCCACCACTGGAAGGGCATAGGTTCCCTGTACCTGTTCCAAGATTATACCTTGCAGAGCTTCAAAACACCTCTAAGTTTTTAGAACTACTGATTTTGAATATGTTTATTGGTTACCGTTCTGTCCTGTTTTAACTTCAGAGACCTCAAGACAGTGGCATGGTTTCCATTTTTATCTTCACAACAACCCTGTGAGGTACATTCTACCGAGAGGTAGTGACTGACCCAAGGTCACCCCATTATTTTATGTCAGAAATGGGCACCTGTATTAGGCTCAGGGGCCAATTCCACTCCCTAACTGAGCCCCCCCCCGTGCCTCTTTTGAGGGCTATATCCTGGTCAAAATACTGACCGGACAAGCTCTCATATCACTTCCTGTTACCATTTCTGCTGCAATATGGCTGAAAAAGGGGGCACGGGGCAAGCTGGAGTGAATGTTGATCGACGTTTTCACATATTGGAGAAGCTGGAATAATTTGGGGGTAGAATTGCACTAAAATGGGGAGTGGGGGATTTGGTGGACTGGCAGGAGGTTTCATGGGACACATGCTCTGGACTGAACTTTCCCCACCCCTGTTTTACGGCCAAACAGGGACCTGAATCAAAGCTTTTCAATTCTATTCTAAACCCTCTTAATCACTATAACATAGTAAAGTATGTGTGCGTGGAGGAGAGGGAGGGGAGAGCATTTCTCATCCACTTAATTAACTAGTTGATCCCTGTTTTCCTGTGTAATTGAAATAAAATGAGTCGGCTTCATCCCCACAAGCAACCTCCCCATTTCCATGTTTCTTTTCCTGGGCACCATGCCTTTGCTGATAGGTTTAGATGAGAATCTCCTGGCCGTAAAAGAAGACCTGACATTTCAGCTGCACTCCTCTCTAGCGCTGCTCATCCCAGAAACTGGAGAATTGTTGGTCCAAGGAGTGGAGGTAAGTATGTGCTTCTCCTACCATTTCAATCTGGTTACATGGGCAGTAACAATACTACACCAGCTCCTACAGTCAGTGTGACAGTGAAGAGCCTACAATGAAGGTAACAACACAAAGCATCCTCTGCATAATTTGCAGTCTTGCTGGCATCCCAGTCAGGTCACACATAGCGTTCCCATTGGGCAGAGATCTCATCAGGCAGAAGATGCGGGGCCGTGGTAGCAAAAGATAAGGAGGAAAGAGCTGCATATCATGTGATCTGCCTTATGTTTCCTACTATTGGGCTGCCTTTTAGGTGTAGGGGCAGATGCTGTCCTATTGCCACAGTGGAAGAAAAAATAAACTGCAATTCCAGTTAGCAGGACTATATTTAGTTTGATAAATAAAAATTGAATGGGAGAAGAGACTCCATCTTGGTTTTGCCCTTCAGGCAATGAAATGTCTGGAGCCAGCCATGTGTCTGGCTACTGGCATAACAAATATTGCAGGTTTGAGCATCACTGTGGCCTAATAGAGAGAAATTACACTGGAAGTCTGAGTCCCAGTTCTGCTAAACCAGGATCTTGCTTATTGGCCTTTGACAACTCACTGTGGTCTTCATTCAGTTCCTTATCTATGAAAAGAGAATAACAATGACTTAGTTCACAGAACTATGAGTTTAAAGTTGTTCAAATTTTATGGGTTTTTTTTACAAATTTATATATTACTTATTTTATTTTATTTGGGCACACCAGTTGTCTTCAAAATAGAGTGGTAGACTAGATAGATAGAGTGTGTTTGGTGGTAGTAATAATAATAACAACAACAACACAAATGGAAACCAGATATATAATTTCTTTTTATGCTATATCTCCCTCTGAAAATAAACATACTGAGTATTCCTTCAGCCCCTATTATTTACATCAGAAAAGTGTTCTAGGCACACCCAAGTATTTTACAGAGGTTTAGTACAGCCATTAACTACCTTTTAACCTTCCCCTCCCATTCCCCCTTGCCCATTATTTCTGGTTTCGGGCCAATCTAGTTTAATAGGTTACTTGTTGCAGGCCTGCCATCAGTTCACAGAGACCATGCCGCTTTGTTTGCAGTAAGGCTTGGGTCCTCATGGAAGACCCTTGTGCACCAAGGCGTAACAGGCCCCATCCAGGCCAGCATAGCTGTCAGAAGCAGCCTGGGAGGGTGCTAATATTGCCAGGGAGAACAGAGAACTCAAAATTGAAATAGTTTATTCCAAAGCATGTTGGGCTCAATAAGATGATAGTTTCTGGGCAACGGATATCAGTCATTCATTTGCCAAGCCAGGGTTCTTATATAACCCTAATTCTCTCTACAAATTAGGTTAGTAAAAGGAAGTGTAAACATCAAACAACACTCCCATGTGAGCCATTAAACATTAACTTTTTGCAGATTTTTTAAAAATCTGATTTACAATCTGGCACTATAATGTGTGAGGAGCAACAAAGTAATGTTAAAATAATTGATGAAACCGGAATTGTGGCTCTGAGGGACAAAGGAAAGAGAAAGAAAGAAAGAAAGAAAGAAAGAAAGAAAGAAAGAAAGAAAGAAAGAAAGAAAGAAAGAAAGAAAGAAATGTGCCAACCAGATTTCCTTTTCACAAAGACTGGCTGAAAATCAAGCACACACATATAAACACATTCCAGCACTATGCCACTTCTTTACTCTGAATTATATAGGTTAGATTTTTCCTAACCTTGTAAAAATATAATCTCCATAATTATGAAGACGAATTATATTAATAAATTGGAAATCAGCTGGAAACCCCTAAAGAAAGTGATGGCAAGATGTTGCTTACAAAAACGTAAGAAGACCCAAGTTGGATCAGACCAAAGGCACATCTCGTCCAATACTGTGTTGACAAAGTGGCCAACAGGATGCCAGTCAGAAGTCCACAAAGCAGGATTTGAATGCAGCAGCACCATTCAATGTGTGTTCCCTGGTAACTGGTATTCTAAAGCCCGCTGCATCAGATCCTAGAGGTAATGCATAATCGTCAAGACTGATAGCCATTGACAGCCTTCACCTCCATGAATCTGTTTGATTCCTTTTTACAACCATCTCATTAGGTTGGTGTCATTACTTGTGGTAGTGAATTACATTGGTCAGAATCCTGTTGGTGTCTTGCGCATACGTAGCTTCCCTTATGGAAGTGGTTGGATGTCTGCATGTCTGATGCAGGAGGTCTGCATTCAGTTCAAGGTGGCAGAAGTGGAGTTGGGCATGCAGTGCAATAGTATGTGAAGAGGTACACTGGATTGTGTGCTGGGTTCAATGTTTGGCTGCACATTCAGTAAGGAAGTAAAATTTCACAGATTTCATTCTTTCAGGCAAGAATTAACATTTTACCATTTCCTTCACACTATGAGACAATAATCAGAAGCTATGTAGTTTTGAAGACTATTTGTATTTTGGGACTTATTCTGTGCAAACAAAAAATGCATGATATTTCATGTGCAGAAAATTCTGTTCCCTATGCATGGAACTTGTTTTCTGAGCAGAAATGCTATTTTTATATGCAAAACACCAGCGTGCATCTTTTTGTATAGAATAAGTCCCAATTTGCAAATGCATACCCGTCTAGCATTCTCCGCATCAAGGTTTCCTGATGCTTGAGAAGCCCATTTTTGATCCTTTAAAAAAATGTTTTTAAGTACTCTTTCTATCCCTGGCATTCAGTTGTGCATTGAGTTGTGTGTGCAGTTCTGCATTCAGTTTTATAACATTACCATTCAATACAAAGATTACATAGCTCTATAAATGCATATTCCACATACAGAGAGGCACACTATGCAACCCCAATGTAGGTTCCTGGCCATAATTCAACCATGTGCTCTCAGAAGAGGTATTTCCTTTTATCTGTCCTGTGTATCCCACCATTCAGCACAATTGAATGTCCCTATCTGCTTCCATTATTGGGGGGAGGACAGAGAGAGAGACAGTGCTCCTATTCTGCTTTCTTGCCACCATACATAATACCACATCTATCATATCCCTCCTGCTTGTTCCCCCCTAAGGAGCCACAGGCATACATCTCTCCTTTGTGAGAACTGTCCATCTCTATTCTCTGTTTTTTAATCAGTGATTTCTCCATAAGGTTCAGTTACTTACTCCATGAATACTAGATTTCTTCAGGAACCTTTGATTAGAGACTTAATCAAAAGTCGTTTGAGAGTCCAATTAAGCAATATTTACCTGGTCATTGCTATCCTGTGCTTTTGACACAAAGAATTCTAAATGGTTTGTGAGACAGAACCCACTTTTTTTTCCCCAGTAGATCTTGCCTTGCTATGTGCTTGATAATTTTATTGTTATTAAGCTCGCCTAGAACATAGAAAAAGCTACTGAGATATCCTTTCCCAGATCCTCCTGGATCTCTTTTATAAAGCTGACATTTCACTAGTAACTCTTTGGTGCTCTCGTACAGAAGTTGATCTTATGGTACATATTTTTTATTATTATTATTTTATTTTTTGTGGAAGATTAGGTAGATCTTGTTGGAATCTTTAAGAAGTCTTGGACACTATTATTATGCATGAACTTGTTCAGTTTGTCAATGAGGTCTAAAATCTCAACATTTCTCACCATTATCTGCTTCAGTTTCTCAGATTTTCTACTTGAAAATATTAGTTCAGGCATGGTTATCTGCCCTACATCTGCTGCAGTGAGGACAGATGGAAAGAACTCATTTAGTTTCTCTGCAGGCTCATTATACTCCTTTAGTACTCTTTTAACTCCCTTGTCATGCAGTGGTTCAGCACTTCTCTATCTAGTTTCCAGTTTCTGATCTGTTTCAATAATTTTTTAAATTGCTGGTCTTAAAGTCATTAGCAGTACATTCCTCAACCCTCTCCTTTTTTATTCCTTTTAGGTATTTACATTTTTGTGTTTACAATTTTGGCCATTTCCTCACTACACTCTTATAGTGCGATTATTCCACTTTCAACATCCTATGGAATCCTGGGGTTTGCAGTTTAGGGAGAGGCCAACCATTCTTATGCTCTGTGTTCAGGCAAGGCCTCCATTTCCTGAAAGTAGTCTCCTTCCTTAGTTCACCTTCACATTGCTTGATAACCAAGCTGGTGACTTCCTGAACTTCATGATATTTTTTTCTGACCTACAGTATATATTTTACCTGCTTTTGTTTCTGTGTTTTCAAATAACCCTCAAGCATTCTGGAGAGATTTGACACTCCTGACTTTCCTTTTCAACCATTTAATTCCCATATTCCAGAAAAGTATCTTCTCTTGACATCCACTATTTGAATTCTTCAAAGGAGACCCTATTGCATGTCCCAACATCTCATGAAGTTTGGTTGGTGGGCACACATAATAGGTCTTTCCCCGTAACAGCCAGTGGCATAGGGACGGGGGGGCAAGGGGGGCAGTGCGCCCTGGGCGGCACTATTTTAGGTGCACCACCCATGCACACCGTCATCCTGCCCACATGCCTCCGCCCCTGCCCCTACCGCACTCGTGCTAAGCTATGCCACTGGTAGCAGCATCTCAACTATGGAACTACCTACCCAGAGAAGTTAGGCTGGCCCCATCAATCTTAAGTTTCTGGCTGGTAGCCAAAAGAGTGCTGTTCTGAATGGCATTCAATGTTTGAAATTGCTCTCTTGACTGTTTCAAAACTGGATTCTAGGATTGTTTTTAGACTGCCTTTATGAAAAAAATAAATAGTATTTTAATGTGTTTTTATAATGTTTTTAACTTTGTATTGTTTTAATTGGTTTTTATTTGTCCATCGCCTCAGAAGCTCTTGTGGGCTGGGAGGCAAGACAGAAATACTATAAATATAGTGCTTCCAGACCACATCCATGAATGTGGATGTTATCATAGCAGAGCTAAAACTCATACATTGTTGCCAATCTGGTGAATGCCATGAGCAGATAAAAATAAGCATTTTTTGGCTGTGTTGGAGCATTTATTAAATTTTTGTTCACACAGACAAATGGATCTGAGCCACCATTTAAATATTCTATAATCCCTACAATATTATGCCACTTTAGGACACTGTGGGAAATTAAAATGGTAACTCAGAGTCAGACATCTGGAGCTCATCAGGGCCCACCAATACAAGAAAAGTGTTAGGCCCCACTTAAACCCCAAACCAAACCTAGTATGTGGGATTACATCTACTTTTTGGTGCAACTTTTGGATTTTCAAATTAGTATAATAGAATTTTCACCTTTAACTCTGGGTGTGGAGTTAATATTTTAAGCCACTCTGGGTTGCAAGGACGCTGGATTTGAAGAATCCATGCCTGGCTTCTGGAATGGCCAGTCACAGCCCTACTGGACCTTTTGATTCTATTTTATTTTTAGTCCTGCTTGTCTCCCATTATGGGACCCAAGGCCTTGACACCTGGATCCCAAAACTTTATTCTGATCAACCAGTATGATGCAGTAGGAAGGTATACTGCTCTATGAGAGCAGAAGGCCAGGGCATATTATTGGTTTTTACCCAGATTGAGGTTTGTATTAGCATAGCAATAAAGAAAAGTGGGCCTGTTGTCACTGTCCTTAGGCCCTTTCCACATGGTGTAGTCACTGTGTAGCTGCGATGGCTTGAGGAGGTGTGCATCCGCACGTCATCGCTATTAAGTTGATGTTAAGTTGCTGGCGCACTTTTGCATGTTGCTAAAGCATCATATTTGAGCAATGGAAAAAATGCGTTTTCACTCCGTGAGACTGCTTCTACTACGTTTCTACAACTACATGCAGAACCGTTGAAGCGCATTCTCACAGGAATGGGCAGGTTCGGGGTGGGCCCAGCTCGGCACATGTGACATCGTGTCTGCGTAGAGACATCCTTCCCAAGATTTTTTTTAAAAAAGGGATCCAATGAAATGGGCAGGGGCAGGTCATAGGCAGAGCAGGGGAGTGGTGACAAACACTGTAGTGTGGAACGAGAAAGCAGCCCTCGCCGCCTCAAGCGGAGGACGGTGCAGAATGCCATGTCACAGAAACGTCACAGAAACGCAGCCATAAACTCTGCTCCTATGACGCCATGAGGCAGTTCTGCCATCCCGTGTGGAAAGGCCCTTAGTGAAGACAGTTCTTTGGCAGCCTACTTTAGAAAACAGACACAGTTATTTATCATAGCGGGCCAATGGGCATTCATATCTTTTAACGCAACTGATTGGTGACACGCTTGTTTGTGGCCTCTCCAGCCAAGCCTGTTGCTTGGCAAATGGATGATTGTTCATTTTGTGATGTCACTTCCTGGAAACAGCATAGCAACACCAGAGTATGATCCTTTTCTTTTTTAAAAACGGTGGATTGAGTTGCTACCTGACCAGAATGAACTGGCAACAACAAAACAGAGAATTGTATCTAACCCAGCTGACGATCTTCTTTGACTGTTGTTTCTAGCTGCCACACTTCGCGCACCTTTCAACAGCTGTGTCCACCTTTGTGTTTCAGGTAATTGAGCTTCCAACACCAATTAGCACAGAAATAAATAACCTATTGATGAAGCAGTAGATAATTATGTACATGCAAAGCCATCAAGCAACAGCTGTGAGCATTAGACTAAAAAAAAAAATCAATAACACTTCACAGTACCAGTAGACCAGAGCCTAAGGGGAATCATTAGAGATAAATGGGAACTTTTTTAGGTTCCTTTTTTATTAGAATTTGCCCAAATTTACAAAGTTGGAATGTGAAAGAAAACAAAACTATTAGATTTGCCCATCATTATGGATGGGCGAGAATTTCATTTCAGTTTATTTTTTATCGGGTTTTACCAAAATTTGTAAATGAGAAAAGTGAAAGTGACAGATTTGTCGTTGAGGGGAGAAAGGGATATGGGAGCAGTGTGAAGTGTGCAGCATAGGGGAGCAAATGAAAGGATGTAGATCTGTTGGACCCATGGATTTCTGAGCCCTCAAACACATCCCTGACACAGGAAAAGATTCAAACGAATACCCCTGGTGGTCTGACTCCTTTCCCTCCCATTGCTTGCAGTGGGTTTTGTTTCCAAATAAGCCCGACTTTTATTTGCCAGGCCAAACCAGAGCAATAGGCTCATTCATCTCATTGAGACAATGTGTTTCCTTTGGTGACGTGGAGTATTTTCAAAAAATTACTCAGTTGGAACACCAAGAGAAAGAAACAAATTAGAACAGAGAAGCATATGTGTTTTGAAGATACTCAATCTCATGTTGAATATGTATGTGCTGTGTTTTTGGAGTAAAATTAATTTTGCAAAAATAATCTATAAACATGTTATTAAATGCTTATTCAGTCCTGATGAAAGGCACACTCTAAGACTGCCCAGAAATAAAATGGAGATGTCTAGAATATCTTAGAAAAAACTAGGGACTTACACACCACATTTGCAAAAAGCAATGAGAATTGTTGTCACTCTTATGAATGGTCATGGTCTCATACCTTCCTTGTATAATACATGCAATGACATGTTAAAACAAAAGGAGAATAGGCAGGGCTGAGCATATCATTTGGCAGAACGACGGGACTATATCAGGCAGCAGATTTTGGATATCATGAAAGAGCAACCAATGTTTACACACAGCATACTTTAGTTAACAAAGCCTCTGAAAATCTCCTTTTTGTAAAGTTTTTTTTTGGAAAGTTTTTATGCCTACCACTTAGAATCATAGAATCATACAGTTGGAGGAGACCCCAGGGGCCATCGAGTCCAACCCCCTGCTATGCAAGAACACCCATAAAAGCATTCCCAACAGATGGCCATCCAGCCGCTGCTTAAAAACCTCCAAGAAGGAGATGCCACCACACTCTGAGGCAGTATATTCCACTGCCAGATAGCTCTGACCATCAAGAAGTTCTTCCTGAGGTTCAAGTAGAATGTCCTTTCCTGTAGCTTGAATCCAGTGCTCCTTATCCTAGTGTCTGGAGCAGCAAAAAACAAGCCCGTTTCCTCCTTGGCATGACATCTCTTCAAATATTTAAATGTGGCTATCATGTCCCCTCTTAACCTTCTCTTCTGAAGACTAAACATCTCCAACTCCCTAAGCCATTGCTCATACAGCATGGCTTCCAGGCCCTTCACCATTTTGGTTGCCCTCCTCTGGACACGTTCCAGCTTGTCGATATCCTTCTTGAATTGAGGTGCTGGACACAGTATTCCTGATGAGGTCTAACCAATGCAGAATAGAGTGGTACCATTACCTCCCTTGATCCAGACGCCATACTCCTATTGATGCAACCAAGAATCGTGTTGGCTTTCTTGGCTGCTGCGTCACATTGCTGACTCATGTTCAGCTTGTGATCTACCAAGACTCCTAGATCCCTTTCACATGTACTACTATCCAGCCATGTGTCCCCCATCCTATATTTGTGCATTCCATTTTTTTTTTTGCCTAAGTGTAGGACTTTACATTTCTCTTTGTTGAAATTCATTTTGTTATCTTTGGTCCAGCTCTCCAATCTGTGAAGGTCATTTTGAAATTTGAACCTGTCCTCTGGGGTATTAGCAACCCCTCCCAATTTGGTGTCATCTGCAAATTTGATCAGCGTGCCCTCTACTCCTTCATCCAAGTCATTGATGAAGATATTGAATAGCACTGGGCCCCGGACAGAAACCTGTGGCACTCCACTAGTCACTTCTCTCCAAGATGAAAACCAGCCATTGGTGAGCACCCTTTGGGTTCGTTCGACCAACCAATTACCAATCCACCTAACAGCAGCCCCATCCAGCCTGCATTTTACTAGCTTCTTTGCAAGAATGTCATGGGGAACTTTGTCAAAGGCCTTACTGAAGTCAAGATATGCTACGTCTACAGCATTCCCTTCATCTATCAAGCTTGTAAGCCTATCATAAAAAGAGATAAGATTTGTCTAGTATGACTTAGTTCTGAGAAATCCATGTTGACTTTTAGTGATTACGGCATTGCTTTCTAAGTAATTACAAACTGACTGTTTAATGATCTGCTCTAGGATCTTTCCTGGTATTGATGTCAGGCTGACCGGGTGATCATTATTTGGGTGCTCTTTTTCCCCTTCTTGAAGATGGGGATGACATTTGCCCTCCTCCAGTTTTCTGGGACTTCTCCTGTTCTCCAAGAGTTCTCAAAGATTATTGCAAGTGGTTCAGAAATGACTTCTGCCAGTTCTCTTAATATCCTTGGATGTAATTCATCTGGCCCTGGAGACTTGAATTCATCTAGTTTAGCCAAATATTCCTGTACTACTTCTCTACTTATTCTGTGCTGCATTTCTCCCCCTTCCTCACCTGCTCCCCATCCCCCAGATTGAGTACTTCTGTCCTTTTGGGAGAAAACTGAGGCAAAGAAGGTGTTGAGTAGTTCTGCCTTCTCTCTTCCCTCCGTTATTAATTGGCCATCTTCTCCACGCAGTGACCCTATCATCTCCTTGTTTTTCTTTTTGTTGCAAACATATCTAAAAAAGCCCTTGTTATTGTTTTTAATGTCTCTGGCAAGCCTGAGTTCATTCTGCACTTTAGCTTTTCTGACCTTCTCCCTACGTCTCCTGGCTATACTTCTCTCATCTTTCCCTGCCTAGCTGGAAGGTTTTTTTAGTAGCATCAGCATTGCAAGACTGGCAAAGGAGGGCTGGAGAAACACAGACTTTTGATTGTAGCTTCATGTCTGCAAAAAAAAACAATATAATAAAATTCGAGCTGCAAAAGAATAGGATTCTGCTCTAGCCAGTCGTGCTGTAGCTTTGTGTACCAGCCTACTACAGGCAAAGTAAACAGCACCTAACCCCAGAGTCCTTAACTGAACATGCATGAATAACAAAACAGACTGGAAAGGGGAGAGAAGATAAGCCTCCTTCACCAGCTCCCCACAGTAAGCATAGATCTATAAATGTGGCCACAGAAATGGAAATCCTAAGAAAAGTGGAGGCTGGTGAAAGAAAAACTCTTCCTTGTACAAAGGTGTATCTAGGGTGGGGAAACTGAGGTGCATGCCCTGGGCACCAATCGTAGGGGGATGCAAAAAAGCCAACCCCCCAAACCCCTCATCCTTCCACCCAGGTCTGGTCTGCCACCACCCCACTGGGGTCGTTCCTGGCCTGGTGCAGAGGCAGCAGACAGCAGTGGCAATAGCAGCAGCCCTCCCACCCAAGCCTGACCTGCTACCACCCCTGCCAGGGTCTTCCTCTGCCTGGGGTAGTGGCAACAGGAGAAGCAGCACCTAGGGGCACAACTTCCACACTTGCCTTAGGCACTATTGAACCTAGATATACCACTGTCCTTGTATGCATTTTGGAAGAAACCTTCAAGCGGTAGCTAGAACATTTGCCATGTTTTTGTTTACCTATGCAAGGCTTATCTGACCCAGTTATTTCATTTCACAAATGTATGCTGTTAGTTTTGAATAAAAAGTTTGCTGAAACATGTTGAAGTACACTCCCCCCCCCTTTTTTTTTGTGGTATAGGAATCTGTACTTATGCTTTCTGTGATTTCTGCCTCTGGTACCAAATTTTCTCTTTCTTTGAGGCAAGCAAATGTGCTCTAACCAAAGATTGCAAGATATTCGAAATCCAGGAACAGCTGTTCATATATGATACCTTGGGAATTGTTCCTTTATCCACACTTTGCCTTAGTGTGAATATATAAAAGAAGCCTACCAATTTTCCTTCCCATTTATTTTATTTCTTTTAAACTCACCCTTTAGGACAAGCCCTCACAAAGTGACTTAACAGTAAAAATGTTAACAGCGGCAATACATATGTGTGCTGTGACAAGAGAAAGAAAGAAAGAAAGAAAGAAAGAAAGAAAGAAAGAAAGAAAGAAAGAAAGAAAGAAAGAAAGCATTCTCATTACTTCTTCTAGCATCTAACTAGGAAGAGAAAAATTCAGCTGCACACATGTAGAGAGGATGATTCAGTTAAGAGTGTACACTCGTGTCTTAGTGGAAAAGCTGCCTCTACTAATTTGTTTATCAGAATACTTTCTGCTCTGTGGGTAAGGTACTATAACACTGACTGGAAGTTTTATATGAAAATTGACAGCTAATTCAAAATAAAGCCAGCAAAAATCCCAGTCATCAAATAATGGTTCTAACCTCAGCACCCCATTTATACCTATTGCATTAGGATAACTCTAGAATATTAGAGCCAGTGTGTGTCTTTATTACACCACTATAACACTCTGATACCCCTCTAAGTGCCATGTTTCCATTAAACAGAATCCTAGAATTTCATGAGGCACAAGAACTCACTGGCTGAGAAGTCTAAATATTCCTCCCTCGACTGCAAGTCCCAGGATTCCAGAAGATGGAACCATGACAGTTAAAGTAGATTCAGAATGCTATAACTGTGCAGTGTGAAATGGCCCTAGGTATTTCATTAAACTACAAAACCCCATATCCCAAACGATGAAACAGTTAAAATGACAGTTAAAATTGTTTCAAAAAGCTACATTGCTATAATAGTGTAATGCAGATCTCAGCTTGCACTTTTAGAAATAATGCCATAAACTCATTCTTGGAGTGTGCCCGCTCAAAATACTGGGGTGTCTGTATGGAATGGATAGCTGAAGACTTCTCTGATTTCTCTCTCTCTCTCTCTCTCTCTCACACACACACACACACACACTTCCTGTAAGTGGAAAAGACAGGTCAAGCTGAAAATTGTAGCCTAGCTCTCTGTGACCCTTTAGTTTTCTATATTCCGAGAATATTTAACATAGGGGAATATTTGCCAGAAGAAATCAGAACTAACTCAGAGCCTCAAATGCTATTCTGGTTTTGTTGCTTAAAAAAAGGAAGAATCGAATGGAAGTATGCCAATGTAAACACCAGCAATAACAATAATACTAACAAAGAAAGGAGGGAAGAACATCTTCACCTTGATCTTTAGCCAAATGGGCTCATAGAATGGTTTACAAATATCAGGAGTAAGGCAGTCCTTGTCCTCAGGTTTACAGTCAAAAAGACATGACAATGAAAAACAAATTGATATGGAAGAGGAAATTAGATTTTCAATTGTTCCCACGTTAGGTAAGGCGATACCTTTTAACAGGATCAATTTTCACTGATGTAAGGGCTTGCGGCATCCTGTCACCAGCAGGGATTGACCTAATTGAGAGTATCAGCTTGCCTACTTTGACAGCCAGAAATGATGGCTGCATGAGAACCTTAAAGTTCAGAGTTTGCTTATTGACTTCTGCAAAACACTAAAGGATAGTATACTGTTTGAAAAAACAGGTTGTTCATAAATCAGCCATTATATTAAGGAATCAAACAGGATGCCAGATAAGGTGGTATTTCCCCCCCATATATTTCATGAAGCCAGAGACTGCTCCATAAATGGCACTCCCATATTGAAATCCTCTTTGCAATGTGTAGGGCAAGGGTGGGCATATCTGAGGCTTACAAGAGCTACTTTACTTTTAAGGAAAACTTTGATGTCTACCAAAAAGAAGAATATTCAAGTTAATATCTGGAGATAGACTAAGAATTAGAAGCAGCCCAAGACATTTTCCTGTCTGAAGCAAAGAACAAGATGGTGGCTTTTCTCCCATTCCACAGGCTGATGGGACTGCCAGTTGAATCATACTTCAATACTGGAATGGACATTGGATCTTTCATCACACCCAAGGGCAGCAGTCAAATTGAGGGGACCAAGAGAGGCCATGTGGCACACCCAGACTTATTCTTCAACAGAGACGAAGGGATGGAATGGAAAAACAAATGCTACTTCCCCTACCCTACGTTATCTGAAGCAATGGCTTCACTCTTCCTAATGGTAGAGCCAGTCCCACTATAAATTAAGGAAAATGATACCTCCGAGCTCAGCTCAGGAACAATGTGGCTTAGTAAGAACTAAACTCCTAACACCTTTCATACTCAGAATATATTCAGTTTGCCCTAATCCAGCATCTCCCCTCCAGAACCTAGTTCTTACGTATAAAGGAGTTTCTTCATTCATGGTATCAGACAACTGGTGCCAGAAACCCTTACCATCTATTGCATAACGCCAGCAGATCTTCCCAGAGATCCTTCCCACTTGTACAAGACAAGCTGTGTGCTTTTCACTGTACTGGAGGTTACACAGCAGGTTGGCATCATTGGCTGCCAAGATGGGAGAAATGCATGTGCATTCAATGACACCTGGCCGTGGGATGGGGGAAGAGGAAAAATGCACCACAGGGATGCCATTTTTCACGATAGTTATAGTGAGTGTCACATGTAGTTCATTCCCAGGAGCGGTTTTTAAATGATGGGCAGAAGTCTATTCAGATTTCACCATGACCTCAGCCACAAACACACTAGTTGGCCTTGAGCCATTTTTCTCCCAGCTTTTGCCCCCCCCCCACAAACATACAATATGGAGAAAATAACACTGACCTGTTTTAGAGGGCTGTTGCAAGGATTACTGAGGTAATGTATGTGAAGTGATTTAAAGTGCTATTAAAATGCTAATTTTTTTTCACTCAAATGAATATTCCCTTAACTGGAATCATATCTGACATACATTCAAGGCCTTGGTTTCCAAGGTAACCAGTGTTTTAGGAGAAGGAGCACCCTGAATCTCCAACCATTTTTGAAACAGGTTGTATCCCCCACAACCCAAATTCTCCTTAAATGGAAGTTACTGTCTTTGTGACGTTGTTGAGTCAGTACAATTTGGCCAGCGAACACATGAAATCTTGAGGCTGCAATCCTAATCCCGCTTAGCAAGAGTAAGCAAAATTTATTTCAATGAACTACCTTTTCTACAGAAAAGGCTACAGTAGAGCTGCTAATATTTCAGGGCCCATTGAACTGACCAGAGCAAGACCAGCTTTTGGCAAAGTGAGGCATCACCTCAGAAAACAGATGCTGGCAATCCTGTCCTGTCACTCCCAACAATAAAGTCATGGAAGGGGGCAAAATGAGGCATTGGCCCCCCAAAGAAAAATTCTCCCCCCTCCCCGCCATGAAATGTTCCTTCATTCCTCAAATTTCTAGCCCTGCACAGAGTAAGATGTTGAAAATCATTTGCCCCTGTATCTCTTATATTTGCTGTGTTCGCATTCCCTTGGTAAGTTTCCCTGCCCCTATTCTCTCACTTCTAAGAAAATACAGATTGTCAGTATCTTAGATTCAGAGTCCTGTCTTTTTTGCTTCGTTATATACTGTGTACAGTGATGGTGCTGATTTCTATAAGAGCACAACTTTCCCAGTTACTTCAGTGCAGACATGCATCTTAGCATGGCAAATAATATAATAAAAATCCATTTCTGTCAAGGCCAGTATTTTCTGAATAAGCAAGCCACCCGCCCCCGCCCCCCCATGCCCCTTTTCTCTGTTTTCTTTCCTCCAGGGAGCAATTGCGATAGTCATTAGTTGTCTTATTCATCATTTAAGTACAGCATCATCCAGCGCTCCCTTGGAAATGAACGTACATGACACAATTACACAACAGAAGAACTATGGGCTATTCAGCACAGTTAAACATAATCAGGAGAGGTATATAATGAAGAAGGAAAGTGAGAGCATCTGTCTCTCCGGAGGATTAAAATAAATACTGTCCTCTCTAGAGGCTTGGTTGCTTAATGGTTAGTACTCAAGGCCTCTTATGCTCCTGGGAATGTGTCCAAAGAAGAGAGTATGTTAACAGTGCCAGGGTGCAGAGGCAAGAAGGCTTATGAGGAATGACTTAGAGAATTGGGCATGTTTAGCTTTGTGAAGAGAAGACTGAGAGGTGATACAGAAACTGTCTTTAAATGTCTGAAGGGATGTCATGCAGAAGATGGTCCAAGCTTGTTTTCTGCTGCACTAGAGACTAAAGCACAAACCAATGGATTCAAATTACAGGAAAAATAATTCCACCTAAATGTTAGGAAGAATTTCTTTACTGTAAGAGCTGTCTAATAATGGAACTGACTGCTTCCAAGGGTGCTGGGCTTTCCATCTTTGGAGATTTTTAAGCAGAGGTTGAATGAGCATCTTTCGGAATGTGAACAACCTGAAACTTGATCCAGAGAAGATGGAGGTGCTCCTGGTTAGTCAAAAGACAGATCAGGGAATAGGGAGTCAGTCTGGATGGGGTTATACCCACCAACCCCCAAAGACACAGGTCCATAGCCTGGTTGTGCTCCTGGATTCAGCTCTGAAACTAGAAGGCCAGGTTTCACTGGTGGCCAGGAGTGCATTTGCACAGCTAAAGCTTGTGTGCCAGCTGTGCCCATTCCTTGAGATGTCAGATCTGGCCTTGAGGCACATTCCTTAGTTACATTCCAGTTGAGAATGCCTTTGAAGAATGTTGGAAATTTCAACTGATCCAAAGAACTACAGTCAGATTGCTAACTGGAGCTGGCTACAGAGAACACACAACTCTGTGTTGCAGCAGCTTCACTGGCTGGTGGCATTTGATGAGTGACTGTATAAGGCCTGTCCTACCTAAGCAATGTGCTGGATACTGCTAAATTGTCATGATCGGTGTGTGTGTATGTGTCCTACAGTATATATTTAGTCTGGTTTTAAATTCAATATTGTTTTTAACTTTTGTATTCTATGATTTTTTTTAACAACGTGCTTTTAACTTTAGTAGTAGTAATCATCATCATCATGATACTGACACACATCTATTAATAGGTACCATATTTGCCAGCGTATGAGACTTTTTTCCCTAAAAAATGCCTTCTGAAAATGGGGTGCATCTTATACACTAGTAAATATGGGCAATTCCTGCCAGGCCTAAATGCAAAGGAAAATGAGGCAGGGGGAAGGAAAGCTCATGCTGAATACTGAGGAAAAGGGTCAGGATTTGCATCTCTGTGGATCCTGTTGCGTTCAACTCCACTCCTGGAACTTTCTAAATGCCCTTAATAAACTGATTCTTTATATAGCACCCTTTCATTTCATCTGAGGAAGTGGATTAATATCTAGAGAAGTTGGTACAGTACTAAATTCAATCAGTCTTAAAGATACTGCTACATTTCTTCCACTCCCCCTTCTCCTCCTTTTTATAGTGCAACAGACTAGCACAGCTACTTTGAAAACTACTTCAAAGAACTGACTTAAAGTGGGGCTTGAAAGCGAAAACACATCGGCAGCCCCTTTAAGAAAGGAAGAGCCCACTTCACTGCAGCCCCTCCCTCCTTCCTCCCATTCACCCTTCCTGGCAGGGTCTTCACCCTGGAGCCAACCACCTGTGGGATGGGGGAAGAAGGAATTGCTGTGCTGTGGCACAGTGCATTTTCTCAGCTTCCTTCCCCCCCCCCACTACAGTTGGTTGGTTCCAGCTCAGCCAAGGCATTTGAACAGAGCCTGGGAGCAGAGATGGGAAATGGCGGGAGAGGATGTGTCAGATGAGGTACCTGCAAAATCCTATTGGTTTCCATTTGTGGCAGGGAAGGAGTGGGATGAAGGCTCCCTCTCCAACCTGAAGAGAAAGGAGAGGAGGGGTAGGTTTGGTTTCTTCAGGAGGAGCTGCTTGCTCCTTTTCCATCTTACAGGATGGGGAGTGTTGCGCCTGTTTTCTGCCTCAGCCACCTTACTAGTGGGAGTGGAGGAGGAAAATGAGACAAGAAGAAGGAACAATTTTTTTCGTAAAAAATAAGGTCTGAAAATGAGGTACGTCTTATAAGCTGGTGCGTCTAATACGCCAGCAAATACGGTAATAAATAGCTATCATGGGAAGTACGTATTGACAGTTTTATCCTCCATGACTTCCATACATTCAAGTTAGGGGTGGGAATCATGTAGCCCTCCAGTATTGTTGAACTGCAACTCCCAGTAGACCCAGTCAGCATAGCCAAAGATGAGGAATGCTGGGAGCTGTGGTCCAACAACCTGTGGTTAGCAGGGAGCTGCATGATTCTGACCCCTGCCTTAAGAGGCAGAAGTGAAGAGCAGAAGAATTTGCTCTGCTGCTCGAACCCTTTTAGCTTAATTTGACATGTTTGTAAGAGCCAACAGAAGGGGAAATAATGTTCCCACAAGTATTGGTATTTGTAAGTTAAATGGTGCATTTTAAATATGTTTAAAATAGCCATCCATGTTAATTAACTTATACTGGTAAATATAGTAACATCCATTAGTTCCTGGGCCAATTTGCAAATGGTAGTAAAATTACTTTCTATCTTATTGCTAGAGGACTAAGAAAATTAGACATGTGAACTTTTGCCACATGTTGGAATTTGTATGATCTTTGGCATTTGATCTGTGGTGGCCACTTCATGCATGCAGATTATCACTGGATAGTGTGATTCTCAACAAATGTAAATAGTTGTGTAAACTTACTTTCTCATGCAAGTTTTATAATGAACTCCTATGCATGTTTCCTCAGAGGTAAGTCCCATAGATTTTACTGTGACTAACTCCCAAGGAGTATAGTAGTGCAGGATCACAGCAGTTGGGGACGGAAGGTTCCTGATCCCATTTAATTCCTTATCCCATTTAAACACAAACTGGGATCCTGATTCTCTTGGCAGTTTTTTTTTCTTGCTCTTCTCCTGAAGTCTTCACTTAGGTTGAAAATATATTTAACTAGACCTTTGCTTGGCTGAAAAGTTGAGGTCCAGGCTTAAAGTTTATATGAGGCCCAATTCTCTTCTTGGTCAAATTGTAAAATTTGTGATCCGTGTACATTAATTACAGTGGTGTGTGAGTATGTAAGTGTGCATACCACACACACACACACACACACACATTCACACTGTTACATAATGTCTTGGACCAGTCCTGAAGTGTCATATTTGGAATCATTCTTTTAGGTGCACTTGTTCACCCTTCTTTGGCACTGATGCTACACAGCTGGAAAGGTTAGGAAGGCCATATACCCTGATAGATGCAATGAATTTGCTCTGAGCAAAGGGGGTTACTCACATATTTACCGAGTAATGGAGATTTGGTTCCAACTGAATGTATGTTCATACAGAGAAAAATCTCTTTGTAGTTTGTAAGGGAAGAGGTTTGGGTCCTCAGGTGCCTCTTCCCTTCCTTCCTTCCTTCCTTCCTTCCTTCCTTCCTTCCTTCAGTGGGAACCATGCATTGAGAATTGCCAGGACCAACTCCCATGGCCTTTCAAATAAAAGCCAGCTACACAACTGCAACTGTCAAAAGCAACAGGCACTGTCAAAAGGTCTGTTCCAACGCTTTCACTATTGTCAGCCACCACTAACCATTCACCTTCTGATTGTACCTGGTTTCTTCTAATAGTAACATGGAATATAGAAGCTGCTGGGAATGGAAGTCATGGTTCCCTACTGCTGTTTGAAAAAAACATGTGCCTCTGGGTGTGTGAGTGAATGAGCGAGTGAGGTGTGGGCTTGTTTTAGACAAGTTGTCAGAGCCTGAATGCCAAAATGGATGGTGGCAAGGCAATATTTTTCTCATGCTAAGCTTATAGGTCAATACCTATAGAGGGAATCAGAGAAGCTTTCACTTAGGCCAGGCTAACTGCAGTTCCTAGTAGATGCAGCTGACATAAACCGATGATGAGAAATGCTGGAAATTGCAGTTCAGTACCACGCGGAGAGTCACATTATTCCATCCCTGATTTCGGTCAAGTATGTATAATCTTCTGCTCTCCAGTTGTGTTGGACTAAAACTTCCATAATCTCTTACTATTCGCCATGTTAGCAGGGGCTTCTGGGAGCTGAAGTATGAAACACCCACAGAGCCACATCTACAGGGTCACATACAGGACCAGAGCTTCCTCACTTCCAGTCTAGGGCAAAAGACCACAAGAATATTTTTGAACAGGTTTTTCCCTTCACATTTTTCTTCCATCTTCAAACTAATATCCAAAGCTAAATTTACAACAAGCCATGATTTGAACAAATATTGAAAACTGGAGTTGCTTCACAGACATGTTTGTATGGTTTGTCATTACGTGATTCTGGAGGGCCTGAGCTCCTTCTGTGAAGTATTGTGCTTTAGTGGATAGGAATGCTTCCTGTGTGCAATCAGAGCTAGGAATGCCAGAGCTCAGGGCCTAGACCCCCTTCTATGGTCATTAGGGGGAAGTGGGGAGGGGGAGAGAGTGCTGCATTGAAAAGTGTGTATATCTATATTTTCTTCATTACTTAGACCTAATGTTTTTTTAAAGTCGAAGGCTTTCATGGCCGGAATCTGTAGGTTGTTGTGGGTTTTCCGGGTTTTGAGGCCGTGTTCTATTAGTATTTTCTCCTCTGAAGATGCCAGCCACAGATGCAGGTGAAATGTCAGGAGACTATAGTAATAGAACATGGCCTCAAAGCCAGGAAAACCCACAACAACCTAATGTTTTTTATTTGGATGGCATACTCTGTGCAACTAGTTGGTGTTTAAGGCCATTTCTGCATTAGACTGTTATAGTGCTGTTATTCCATTCTCAACATCCTATGGAATCCTGAGGTTTGCAGTTTAGGCAGGAGCCTTTGAGCCCCCCCCCAAACTACAAACCCCAGGGTTCCATAGGATGTTGAAAGTGGAATAATGGCACTATGACAGTCTAGTGTGGAAATGGCCTAAGTTATCATACTTAAGGACATGACCATGTATTCTCCATCAGAAGGTCCCCTTCCTGTGAGGTCAGAAGGGGTCATCCCTAGGTCTCAGGTTTTGGCCCTGAATTCTCAGAGCCTGAGATAGTCCTGACCTGACAACAGTGCAATGATGGTTCATTCATATCGTCCATTTCATGTTGTAGTTAAGCAATAAGCACATGGCTAGTTCTGGAAGAAAGTGCCTCAAGTGCTTCTTTTCCAAGGGAATCTTCCCTCTCAGCAGCTCCAATCAGACCACATAACTCTTTAAAAACCCACCTCTGGTCCTCTTCCTTCTCCAACAGCCACTGCCTGGCCAGGTAAGGACAGCTCGCAGCCCGATTTCTCAGCACCACAAACCCTCTCCTGATGCCCCCCACCTACCCAAGGAAGGAGATGGGCAACAGGATGTATAGGGACACCATGCTGCCCATCTATTTCCCTCTCCTTTGCCTGACCTGGGTTTGACCCTGAGTGCTTGCTCTCTCCACTGTGGCCCCCTTCCTACAGACACAAATACACTTTGATATTTGCAATTTTCCTACTTTTGCAAGAGTTCTCTGCCCCAGCCCTACCGACTGTGGAATGCCAGTGGTACAGATGTGATTTGGAAACGGATATTTTCCAGGGCCAGAAATCACTTGCACCAGATTGTCTGGCTTCATCCTTGGCATGCTTGAGCTTCTTTTTTTGGAAGTCAGCATTCTTTTTGGTGAGAGCCAAGAGAAACAGATGTTATCACGGTTATGATATGTCTGGTGAGAGCACTAGATATCCTTTTGATATCAAATAATTCAGCCTTTGCTTGACCTTTCTCTGCCACCCTACTCCATGTGTTTGCAGAGGTCCCCTGGACAAGCACGTAAGGGCGCGGCCATTAATAGTTATACATTACAAACCCCATTCAGGCAGGCAACTTAAGCCTCTCTGTTGCTTTAGGGAAAAACCTCCCTGAAAATCGGCTCTGCTCGGCGCATATCCACACAAAGCCACTCAGCCAAGAGCCAAGCCATTCCTTTGAATCAGGCTGTTAACAAACTGGCCACGCTGTTGTCTTAAGAGCTAAGCTAATCATGCAAAACCTGACCTTTTCCAACTCCTTTGTCCAACTCTAAATTCCCTTTGTTCTCACCGAGCATAACATGGCCTGTAGGTAAAATCCACCCTATAAAAGGTCCCCACTTTTGGGACCACCTCGGACTACTTTGGACTTCCATCCCACCTTGCTGCCGGTAGTCTGAAGGAACTCCCCTCAGCGAGCCCCGCTAAGCTTTCTTCTCCAGAACCCCGCTTCTCTCCAGGACTACGAGACCAGGTGTCGTATTGCCCTTCCCGAAAAGCTCTCCGTTTCTATTTCTCAGTTAGTTACGGTAGTTTATATCTTGTCTTGCGTGTTTCTTGTCTTTAATAAAATATTATTTGTTACTTTGAAAACCTTGTCTAGCCACTCTCTGACCTGACGCTGTATACATTGGGTTAAAGATCCTTGTTAAAGTTACCCTGCCTCTCGTTTAGCTGAGAGAGTGCTCGAGTTAAATTCCCCCAACTTGTGCTTTTATTTGGTAATTTGGGTGCCCCTCCCAGGACCCCCAACATACAGGGTAACACAGACACCTTGTGTTAGATTCCATAGCCTTATAGGTCTGTAGTAGAGTGTGTCCAATGATTAGACTAGATCAGTCTAGGACTGGAGAGACCCAAATTCAGATTCCTGTTCAGCCATGAAGATCACTGGAGGGCCTTGAGCCTGTGTCACACAGTTTCAATCTGCTGAACTCACACAGTTCTTGTGAGCACGAAAAAGGGAGGGGGGACATTTATATTATCACTTTGAGTTTCTTGGAAGAACGGTGGAAGAGAAATGTAGTAAATAACATGGCATAATATACTTGTAAAAATTTTCCAGATTCAAATCACAGCATTTTCACTTTTACTTTAAAATGGTGAAGAAGGGAAGGATCTCCAGCTGTGAGGCTCACAGACAGCCACATCTTAGAATTGTAGTCAAAATGAAGTAGGCAGTACTGAGCTGAATTTGCAGGAAAAGTCAGTTTGAGCTTAAATCCACTGCTTGGTTTAATAGTCAAAATTCCAGTGGCTGGCTTTTCTGTTTTAATTTCATGCTTTCATTTAGATTATGTATCCTTCCAATTTAGAAAAACTCCCCCGTCCATACATGCAGACACACAGATAGACATCCAATTATCATCATGTTGTTTACTTAAGACTGAGTATAAAACTTGTGTACCAGGAACAGCAATTCATGTTCACAGTTGCCTTAAGTACACACAGAATGGCATTCAGAAAATTCTATTTACTGCTTTAGACTGTCTGTATAACAGGACTCCACCCCCGCTCCTCTCCCGTAGCCATCATTTTTTTAAAAACTAAAAACAGTTTGAGGTAAATTATTTGACATGAGATAAATGTGAAATAGGCTGTGCTGCTTATTTCCTGTGCATTATTTGGAAAATGGAATGACCTTTTAAAGCCACTAACAGGCATGCTTCCTTTCTGTGAGCTATGAATAAAAACTGGGGGTAGCTTCTTTTTGTTGTTGTTTCCATAAAAAATGAACTGTATTTTTTCAAGTCTGTGGCTGTTGGTTGTTTGGTCCTTTTTTAAAAAAAAATAAAAGTATTTTTCAAAAAGGGATGTGTATGTATGTATGTGTGTGTGTATATACATACATACATACACACATACATGCATACATAGATATAAGGATGCCTCAGCAGATCTCTTATGGGATATGGTAGCAAAAGGAGCTTTGCTTTGAAATGACAATTCAGCTCTTGATGTTAAAGGTAAAAGATACTTGGTGTCCTTCATTCAAGTGTACACATGATTATCAAACCTAACAAGGCATCATTTTATGTAACTAGCAAACTGCGCCCTGAGCTAGTATAAAAAGCATACCTGATTAAATCTGTCTCTTTCTGAACAGCTATTTAATCACTTTTCTTTTCATGCTACATGAAATAATAATAATAATAATAATAATAATAATAATAATAATAATAATGGCTTTTAATTAAATAACTATACAAGATGACATTTGAGATGATAATGCTGTTCCTTCTATTACCATGGATGTTACTAATATGATGTGACGGAGTGTTATTTGCTACCACTCACAATCCCATTTGGGTTTTTTTCCCCATCCTCATCAGTCTCCTGAGTAATTTGAGGATTTTTATGAGCTCTGCCTCTGATGTCACTTGTTTTGCCCACTGGTTTTGTCCCCGTGGAACAAAAATAAAATGAAACAAAATCTGCCCAAATTAACAACAGTGTGTGCATTTTGATTAGTAGCTGGTCAGATGGAAGAAACCAAAAGAATTTCCTGTGCCATTCATGGACTAAGAAAACAGCCTTTAGCCTAAATGCAGTTCACAGATCAGAAATACTCCTTTGAGAGCTGTACAGTAGGAATGTGGGCATGGCATATCAATTTAAATATTGAATAAACAAATAGATGAAATAAATATGTGAATATTTCAAGACCCTTTGATCGTATGGGAGTTAATCATGACTAGCTTCCTCTATATTTGAGCCCAATAGGTAAACAGTAAGGCTGCTGGAATCAATGGGCTAAACAGCATAATTCTGTACATAGCTACACAGAAGTAAGTCCTGCTGAGCTCAGTGGGGCTTACTCATAGCTAAGTAGCCATATGATTTGCAATCTAGTGAGACTAGTGAATTCCGTAATCTACAATCAACAACTAGTTTTCTTCCTAGAGAATAGTTTTGCAATTAAGACTGGACTCTGGGGCCAAAGTCCAGAGCTCCATACCAGGGGAGGAGGGGGTGGCAAGCACAAAGTGGTAGGCAATGATGGCAGAACAAACAGGCTCAGCATCAGCACTGCATCTGCTGAGACCAACAGAAGCTGATGGTCCTCAGTGCAAGATCTCTCTCTTTTCTTTTGCTCCATTTTATATGCAAGAGAATGGCTAGGCAAGCAACATTTTTGATATTTATACACAAAACCCTCACTATCATTTCTATAACACAAAGATGCTTATTCCCAAGTGAATGTGCTTAGCGTCAAGGCATCATTTTATTCCTGCAGTCAGGATGCTGCTGTGGTATGACTTAAGTGAATTTAAAATGAGAAATTCAAAGTAATTGTGTCAGAGTAATTGTACTTAAAAAAAAAAAAGAGTTAGTGAACTTCTCCTTCTCCTCTTGACAATGCAGGGATGAGTAAACTGAACCACTTTTGTGGCACCCCAGTTTTTTGGGCTTATTTTCTCCTTCCTTGTGATCAGTAGTGACTCCTTGAGGCCTGCAGGGTCATGGAGGCAATTTCCCTCGATTCTTCTTTCAGTTGTTTTAGGCCCAGGGGGATTTTTTTTTTTTCAAAACCAGAAATTACTTCTTGAGTGTTCCTATTTAGCAATTAACAAAAATATAAACAGAAAAACAAAAACCCATGTTGGCCTAAAATAGTTCAGGGCCTCATGCCAAAATATAGAAAAATCCCATTGCTTCCCAGGGAACAAGGAGCCTTCTAGAGTATAAAATGGAGGGGCTGGGTGGGGGTACAGCCCTCTCAGGTCAAGTGTGTGTGTGTGTGCACACAGACCACCGAGGTCCTTTTGAGGAAGCCCTTAGTGTCTGCACTGAGCAGAACTGCCAAGGGCAAAAATGAGCATTATGGAACCTTGCCACCACTGAGACAAGCAGTGGAGGAATGAGGAATCTGGGTCCTAACTGAGCCCTGCCTTACTGCTGCTTTTTCGGACTGAGGGGCGCCTTCTCCAAGTCCAGGCAAAGGGCTCAAACTCAGAGCCAATTGTCATCACACACAACACACAAACTGCTCAAATAATCTGCTGCCGCCACACATGACATGCTAACTGTTCCAAATATTGGTTGTTGCCACACATGATGCACTAACCATAAGTCCCTCAGGGAGCTACCCTGCAGAGATACGACATAAGAGGGCTCGAGGCTTCCTACCCACCCTACCAATTTTACAAAAACCTAGAAGTGGCACACAGCCCATGCAAAGTGAGGTTACAAGCTTCTGCTTGTTAAAACTCCATAACCTTAAGTGTTAGTGTTTGGGGTGTGTATGTTCCTGTGTTTCTCTAACTCGTCAGATCCCACACTATGATAGACCCAAAAGTAGGGAGTGATTATTGGGACAGTCACATGCCCAGCCCTGGAGATCTACAGTGGCTCATGGATGGCAAACCGAGTTTGTGGTAATATGGGGCGGCTACTGGACACAGACCAAGACAGAAAATGGAATAGATTCCAACTCACAGTAGCTCTTATGGCTGAATCTCACAGATCCTCACTCACATGTGTTCCTAACAGAATTCAGCTGGAACCTCTACAGGTTTCCCTACACTTGATTCCCTGAACTGCATGAAAACTCACAATTTAGGTGTGCAGGGTGTTGCCTGTCTTGCTGCACTAAACTTCTTGTCCCTAAACATGGGTGCCTCTGGGGTCTACACACAATGCCAGTGCCTCCATGAAATCGTAGGGAATATTCACTCAAAGAGGAGGCCTGCAAGAGGGGAGTAACCTTACATGATCTTTTACACCTATGTCTACTGGTACTAGTACAGGGAACAGCCAGCAGGAGAACTAAAGCTTATTTGTTTTATTGGGAGAATTAACAATCACACACACAAGACTCATGCAGTCTCACACTCACACAAGGCTAATTTAAGGAAAAGGGAGGAAAAGTTTGGGTAGCGAAAGTATAGGGCGACATGGGTGATATTTACCGATCCAGCAGAGAAGTAAAGAAGCAATGTGGCTTAGACTAGGTGTCCAAGGGCAGTAGACAAACGGGAATTGGAGCAGCAAAGTAACAACCAGCAACCAATGTACTATGAGTTGGCTAGCCCCAAACTGGAGTTTAAACACTTTTTTTCTTGCCTAGAGGGCCAATGTGTTAATGGCTCTTTGGCAGAGTAAACAATGGAGTCTAGAGGGTGAAGACTGGGTTCCAGAATGAGCTAATGCTCTTAGTGTTAGGTGACAAAAGGGCTAATGGTGGCCTTGATAGCTCCTTGATTGAAGGAAAGATGTGGAGACGAAAGGGGAGTTTGTTGGTCACAGGGAAAGGGGCTAAGACAATCAGCTGTCTTGTGAGGATATCACAGATGTTATTGTCTCTAAAAGTTGAGTCGTTGATGGCTAACCGTAAGTTCATCATTGCTGGAATTTCCCTGATTGTTTCCTGACTATGACCTGGCTATGCCTTGAGGTCTTATCTGACCTGATTTTGCAATACATATGTTCTGCCAGGTTTTCCTCTCAGCCAGCATGGCCATGAAGCTGTAGCAATGTGTAATTTATATTTATGTCAATTAATACTTGTCAAATCATATCAAAACATGGGGGTGTATGACCTGGTAACAGCTTCCTGGCTAAATCTGTCCCTACATGCTATGTACAATAAATGCAACAAATAAAATAGGCCAGCACTTTCTCTGCCCACAGCTTCAGTTACTATCTACTGTTATCTTGAAGCAATGGATGTCTCAAGCTTTTTGAAATGGTGGTTCAGCACTGTGTCAAGGCAACAAGTTAAAAAAAAAAGCATCATGACTCAAGTTAAATACATTAGGGAGTGGGGTGGTGAAAGGCCAAAAAGAAGTAGCACTTCTGTGTTGGAAATTTGGCCAAAGAATTTGAATTGGGATTGATCTTACAGTCCACTGTCCACTGTCCAGTTATACAGCCTTGGGAAAAGGCAAGTGTCTATGGTTACTTTTGGCATTGTTTCATGGTGATTAGTTTTATGAAAAGCTTCTGAATAACTGGGTCCAAACTGAAAGTTTGGCAAAACAGAACTTTACTTAGCTGGGAAGTCAAACAGAGAGAGAGAGAGAATCTACACCACACAGTTATAACACTTTGATTCCTTTTTAACTGCCATGGCTCCATCCTGCAGAACCTTGGGATCTGCAATTGGCAAGTTACTGAGAATTTCCTGCAAGACAATTCCAGTGCTGCAATTTAGGGGGTTGCAAAGAATGCTAAGCACCCCAGTGATCTAAGATCCTATAAGATAGAGCCATGACAGTTAAAGTGGAATCAAAGTGCTATAACTGTTATCATTGCCTGACTGACGAAAGGTGGGGCTACTCTTAATTTATGTAGTTTATGTGATTTGTTTTTTTAAATTATTTAATTATTATTTGATTGTTTGAATTATTTAATTATTATTTGATTGTTTGAATTATTTAATTATTATTTGATTGTTTAATTTTTGTTCTAACTTTTGCATATCAAGATGTTTAACTTTTTTTAAAGTACTGTAAGCTGCTTTGAGTCCTTCACAGGAAAAAAGTGGGATACAAATAAAGATTAACAACAATCATAGCAGCAACAACAACAACTGTGTGGGTAGGGATACACTGACACTTATGCACCTGAATGAAAGCAATTTTGTTATGCAGGAGACAGGAATTAAGAGAGGACTTTGTAGGCCTCAGTTAGTTGTTTGCCAACATCTCAACTCATTAGTAACTGCTGCTGTTAATCAATGCTGCACCCTGGGTGACTTCTGCTGGTACATGGGCTATTCTAAAAGTTTACGAAGAGACTTAAACATTTGGATGTGTCTCTTCCGGTGTGATCTACAGCTCTCAGAGTCCCAAAAAGTGTTGCATGTCTGAGTGCCTGCTTCCTCCCAACTACTCAGCTATTTTTGAAAATATTACAGAAACACTGCCCATATCTTCAGTACTCTTTCTTTATGGAAAAACTGGCCAAAGTGGGTTGATCTGCTGTTTGGAAAAATGCTGACATAAAGGAAGAGAGGAAGGGGGAAACAGCTAGATAATGGGTGTATCAATCTTCCCAGCTGTTTTGGTAAAGAGAAGTTTTCACAAAAGTGGGCCAAGCAAATAGGATGCAAACAGTGACTGTTCACAGAATCAATGCTTCTTCATGCAAACAAAAGGAGCAGATAGTGTGAAAACCTGCAAGTGTGCACATAACCCTATAACCTTGATGATGAGTGAGTATTCTTGTGGGGAATATTTTTTTCAGCTGTGAGAAAAAATGGATTTAGAAACTTTCAGTTTAAATGGTTTCCTGTCTCCTAGGTATTTTTAACCACAAATGTTTTTCATTGTGAGCCATGAAAATAGCTTGACTTAATTAATTAACACTTTCAGTGCTAAAGAGTGGGGAATGGCTAAGATATTGATTTTCTAAAATAGCCTGAGTTGGACTAACATGTAGTTAGCCTGACCACAGTTGAATCTTGACTGTATCTTATTTCCCTCATGTAATCTACTGCTTTTCAGTTGTTGTCATTGCTGTGTTTTATGGTTTTACTCTGCTTTATGGACTTGTTAAACTGCAACATTTTTTTTCTTCTTCCTCTGAAAATAGCTTTTTATGAGAAGCTTAAGTAAAAACCTTGGAATGCTGAAAAAGGAAAGTACAGAAACATTACAACATTGTGCAAATTTCTTTTGGCCTGAAAAAGCCAGCAAATATTCACACACAGAAACATAGCCAACGCCTGCAGGATAAAATCCAATTTATGATTAAACTGGAATTTACATTCCTGTGTTGCTGGTTTTTTTCTTCCTCTCCCCCAACTACCACAGAGAACTAAGGATGTTATGTTGATGGAGGCATCAGAAATACATATATATATATAGTCACAAAAAATGACCATTATGTGTGTGACCTGTGGGGACAGTGGCTTTTTTCTTGCATGCGGAGAAGTATAATATGTCTTTCTTTGCTCTACATGCTAAGACATGTTGCATACCCTCCAACATTTCATAGATGGAAACCAAAACACATGTGACCAAGCAACATCTGAGTGTGGTCAAGAATGCAATTCCTATTAATGGAGGAAGAACAGAGAAGTAGGAGAGGCTGCAGAAGTTTGCTTTACCAAAATTCATGAAATTTCTCCATATTCAGAATGAATAATTCAGCAAAACTCTGCCCCTCCTTTCCTCCCCCCTCAGCTGAGTGCAAACTACTTTTGCACTTTAAGCTGAGTTTGCAGCAACTGAAGTAAATTGAGGACAAACGGGGAAAACGGGAGGAGGAGAGAGAATCTGGAACATTTTAAAAGCAGCTGAAAAAGTGGGACAATATAAAATTAATTTGGACTGGGTCTATGCCAAATCCAGACTATTTGAAAGGTATGACAATGGCCATTTCCACATGGGGTGAGGGAATCACCCCGTGCCGGTACTTACCGGACTTCTTGGCTCCACGCTTGGGTCCAGGCTGGTCTGGAGCAGTGCGTGGCCACCGCTCCGCACTGCTCCGAGGATGAAAATGGCGGCTTCTGGTTGGTCGAGGCTCTCCATCAACCGCTGAAGCTCGCCAGCCTAAAGTCCACCCCTGGCGGATCGCAGGCTCGCATTGGTGCGAGCCTGCAAATCTGCACCGGAGCGCGGGCATGAGTGGCATGCTCCGTGCTTTTGAAAGACCTGTTTCAAGCAGTCTTTCAAAAGCATGCTGGATGACCACGTCAGGTGGTTCCGAAGTGGGCTGAGGTGCGGAACTACACTAAGTAGGTCCGACCCAGTCCACTCCCAGGTGCAAACGTCCTCCCTGGAGGACGCTCTGCACCATTTCTTTAAGCCCGTGCGGAAATGGCCCTTGTCACCCTTCATGCTGGATGGAGCTTCTGAGACCAGAAATCTAGCTGCAGGCCAGAACCCTTTGGTGAGAACACAGAAAAGGACTTCTCAGTGGCTGCTCTCAGGGTGTGGAATTCCTTCCTGTGGGAATTTAGACTGGCTCCTGCTCTCCCCTTCTTTCACCAGCAGGTAAAGACCTTTTTATTTAAAGAGACACTGAAGTAAGTGAGGGTTTGCAGAAGTGTCTTTTTAAAGGAGACGTTGCTGTATTTTTATCTTACTTTTAAGTTTTAAAAGACTTTATACTTTTCAAATCAGTGGTTGTTTAATGATACCTTGTTTAAATGTATTTTAATGCCCATCAGATATTTAGCTCTATCTTAACTCTGTTGTAAACAGCCTTGGGTCCCATGTTGGAGAAAAAAGGCAGGATATTAAGCACTCATATACATCTGAACACCTCTTCTGTTGAGAATCATGGCTTTAGCACTTTATTTACTCTGTAAAAGTGCATTGCAACTGTTTACCTACATGTGTAGAAGAGGACTGGAAATCACGCAGCCCTCCAGATTCTATTGGATTGCACTTCCCAGCATCTCTAGCCAGTTTAGCCAGTTGTGAGGGATGTTGAGAGTTGCAATTCTCCTTAAAAATTTAAATGTGAAAAACTTCCCTTTTCATATTACTCTATGTTTAAAGTTTTGGAACAATTTAGGGTAATAGATAGAAGCTATTAAGCTGTTTGGTACAAAAAAGTAATTCAGCAAGATTTTAAAATTATATGTTGTTCTAATATCCTTTTGTGCCAAGTCCCATCTAAACAGCTTAACTGGAGATTAGGATTTGTATTTTAAATGTAATAGAATTATGACCATGTTACTGAGTGCAAAGCACTTTTTTTTAATCTGCTGGGTATCCACATGAAGCTGGTCAATAAAAATGTTAACCAGTGTTGAGTTAGGTAAGAGATTTCATCTGAAGACTGGTATGACATCTCATTCCCTTACCCAGTAAACTATCTCCAAACCCCTTTTCATGATTGGAAGTTATTGCACATATAAGGCTAAAACACTGAGATTGTCCCAAAGGAGATAAATAACATTTTATGAATTGTGTTACCAAGCCAAATGCGTCCAAAACGAACACTCATACTGAGTTCTAAGGGATGGTGAATAAGTCGAACCTCTTTCTATATGTATTCAGGAACGCTGGCTATCAAAGTCAAGAAAGCACCAACCTTTTGCCCTATGTGGTTTTTATGATCAAGTGGGAACTGCAAACATGTCTAGAGTTGCCAGATGAGGTACTGTGTAAATATCCAGTTCTTTTCATTCTGAATATGGAGAAATTTCATGAATTTTGGTAAACTCTTCAAAAATGAACTGAAATCTTTTCCTATTTGGATTGGGAATTTTCAACAGGTACAGCCACTCCCAGCATTAGGAGGATCATGGTGTTCCTGCTTCACATATAGAAGTTACAGATGAGGTGTCCTCTGAGAAAAAGAGGTGTCAGCAAGGCAAATTCAGCACCAATGTGGCTGAGCAGAGGGGGACTGAACCCCAAACTTTTAAGAATTAAGCATGCAAAGCCCAGAACCTGAGCAGGCAAGTCTGCTGGTTTTGCTTCCTCTCACATTTGAACTCTTTTAATCTCAAGTTCTTTCTACCCTCAATATAAAGAAATTTGTGAATTTTGATAAATTGAAATTCTCACTCATCCTTAATGCGTGGCTTTCAGAAGCTGGTGAAAGTCAAGCCCAATATCACCATGTTTTCCACAGCGTCTAACAATGGGAGTATGGGAAACCCACAAGGTTGGCTCTAGAATAAATAATACCATGGGCAAGACATCACTTTGCTACCCACAAACACAGGCCATTTCCGCACTGCACTGTTATAGTGTATTTTTCCACTTTCAACATCCTATGGAATCCTGGGATTTGCAGTTTAGGGAGAGGCACTTAGAATTCTCAGCCAGTGAGCTCTTTGGCCTCAGTAAACTACAAACCCCAGAATTACACAGGATGTTGAAAGTGGAATAATGGCGCTATAACAGTGTAGGGTGGAAATGGCCACAGTCTGCCTTACTTTAAAAATATTTTTATAATACTTATAGAGTTTATATAGCATTCTTAATGTTTTCTTCTTTACTAAAGTGCTTTATAGTATTTGTGGTATAAGTTGTATGTATAACAGTTTGATAAACAATGAAAATTGCTTTTTGCTTATTTTTTTAAAAACTAAAGCAGACAATTTCACACTAGAAATTGAAAAAACAATATGCTTTTGGCTTCTGTCAGGCAGTGTTCCATAGCCTGAGCTACAGAGGAACTAACCAAGATGCTAAATCCTATGCCCCAAACAATTTGAGAGCATGAACAGTTTCTTTAAAACATTCGGACTAAAACCCAGAGTAAGCCTCCCTTGTTTGCTACTGCAACTGCCCCTACACATTGAAGACTAGGAAGTGATTGGAGAGCCAGTGTGACATACTGTTTAGAACACTGACTGGGTTCAGGTTTCTGCTGAATAATGAAACTCACATGAAACTCACTAACATTGAGCTTCTCTCTCTGCCTGACCTACCTCACAAGGTTGTTGTGGGAATAACATGGGAGAGATGCTGTATCTAGCATATTGAGCTCATTGAATGAAAATATGCTAAATCAAGAAGCTCAATGCATTGACCTTTGAGCCAAGCTCAATCCCCTCACCTGTTATTTTTGATATGTAAGATTGATGGCTGCTTCATAGCTTCTTTATTGCTTTTCTTCTCAGCCAATGAAATGCAAATATGGGTAGCAGTAGGGCTTCATTGGTTTGCAGAAATATCTGCTAGCTGTTTGTAAAAGGAGAACCCTAAAGAGTGACCCACGTGTGCCAAATTGAAAACAAAACAGTAAGCAAATGTGAAGCAATTTGTGCCCAATGGAAATGTACAAATTAACCAAAGATTTTTTAATCAGCATGTGGGAAGAAAATTGTTGTAAATTTGCCAAAGTCATTAAGACTTGAGAGGTGAATGTCTGTGAGTTCAATAAAATTGCACACCTTGTGCTGCAAGAAAATGCAGCATCTCTGTATAGAGAGGATCATGGGTCCTAATGACATACACCCTTTGATGGGGGTATCAAATTATCGGAAGGTACATCTATAACACTGCAGAATACCAACATTTTGGCACAGGCATTGCCCAACACATCTTGGTGGCTATAAACATTCTGGAAATAGGATCTTTTGCATTTTCTCCCTGAAAATTCATGACATGGTATCAGAATGGCAGCCAGCGCTGGAGTGCAACAGATTAAGCCAAGGCACAGAGGGGAGGTTTGAGGAGTTCCACTGCACACAGTTGAAGCAGCCTCACACAAGCCACCCATAGGGGACTTCCCTCCAGATGTAGTGTCGTGATCCTCACATCATACAAAAATTCTGTGTCCAGGCACAACTGGTGTTTTCTAGCATGCTGAGATCCAGCTGGTAGTCACATGGTCTTGGAGCTGAATGTGCATCTCCTCTAAGTGTAGCAAAAGACACAGCCAGTTCAAACTGGCCCGGATGAAAAGGGCCTAGATAAGCCTCTGCTTAGGTGTGCATCCAAATGACATCCATACCTGTGCTGGTTCAATGTAGCACATTTATCTTCCTCACAGGGATCCTCTTGCTAGACCAAAGCAAATGTTTTACAAATGTTAACAGGCATAATTTTCTGAGACCCAACAGATAGAACAAGTGTTGTGGCTTCTGTGTTCTGGCTGCAGCATTTACAGATCATGGCTGACATCTTTTATTTATTTTTGTTTTTATATATATATTTATTTATTTAATCCATACCCAACCTGGCATGAGACCCAAAATGGCTGCCAGCCAGTGTGGATTGGAGGGGCAGTGGAACAGCATGGATCAGAAGAACAGTGTGTTAGGCGGATAAGCGTGTTGAGATGTAGGAAGAGCCCTATGGAAGGCACTATACCAACAGCTCCCTGCAGGCTGAAAATATCCCCAGAGTGATCCATAAGAAAAGCCTTGGTTCCCATCTTGCCTCTGCCATGTATTCCCTGGACAATGTTGCAAACCCTGGTGGCTGATGGCTTCCAGTTTGGTGGAGTGGTGAATCCACTGTGGGTCTTAATCTGAACTTTAAAGATTGCGGTTACCACACCTTACACACACACCCATTCTGTGAGATAGCAAAATTAGTGAGACATATCAATTCATAAAACTGGACAATTATGACTGTAAAAGCATGAAGTAGCAGGACACTGGCTATGAGTGTGGGCCAAGCCTGGATGACCTTAGCATAGCTAAGTCATAAATTAAAGAGGATTAGACAGAAACTCCTAACATTAGTGGGTTTGGGTTAATCCTCTCAACGATCTAACCTTTAAATACAATAGTAAACAAAACTGTCCAGGTATGGCAGCAAGCACTCCTCCTGTGCAGATTTCCCACAGAACTTCCCCATTCACGTTACCCAACCAAGACATTAGAAGGCTATCAGGACTCCGATTGATGTTTTGTCTCCCAAAGTAAGACAATCAGATCATTCCAGACCCCTTTGTTTGCTCTGCAAGAAAGCCATTAATTTACACCCTTTCAGGGTGGGAAATAAGAGTATAAAAATACCAGCTCCAGCCCATGTAATTTGCTAACACTTTGGACTTCACGCTACACCCCAGATTCTTGTTCTTTTGTGCTGCCCTCAAACTCTTGTGTGAGCCACTCCTCTTCAATCTTCTGTTCCAGGACCAGTAAATATTACCCCTTCCACCCAAAATCTCTCTCTATCCAGACTTTCGTACCTTTTCCTTCAATAGCTTTGTATAGTTTGTAGGATTGCTTGATTTCTTGTGTGTCTGTTCATTTCAAATAAAACACCCTTTTAACTTTTAACTGGAGTCCTCTCTATTGCTAGTTCTGGTATACACAGGGGAAAAGATCCTGCTATTGCCCTCTTCTCACAGGCCTCCTTTGAACTGATCATTCCCCCTATTTCTGAGGAGATGCTGGCATTGCCGGTGGACCCCAAGGTCCCCCACCTTTTACAGTAACAGTGCTCCTACTGCCAGTGACCCCATGGATGAGAGAATTCCAAGAGCCACTGTCGTCAAGGGCCCTGCTCAGGTGGTGCAAACACAGGGCTGTGGCTTTCCTCAGTGAGTCTATCCACCTGTAGTGTGGTCTCCCTCTTTTCCTACTGCTTCCCACTTTCTGAAGCATTATAATCTTTTCTAATGAGCCATGCCATCTTACGATGAAGTCTCTCTCACCCTTCTGTTATACGGTATGGTAGTTTTGGTGAGTATCCATATTGCACAGTTATAGCAATTTGGTACCACTGTTAAGTCCAGTGGCTCCATCCTGTGGAGTCTTGGGATCTGTAGTTTGTTGCTGTCCTTAGAATTCTCTAGTGCTACAGCACTAATAATTTTCACAAACCTAGACATCCCTTGATGCCATTGGATGGAGCAGTGACAGTTAAAATGGTACTGACCTGCTAGAACTGTATAGTTGTGGCTACACCCTCTGTCTACTACACAAGAGCAAGGCTGTAAAGATTCCCAAAACAACTATGTAAAGTAGCTGATAAAACTGAACACACTTGTGAACCTAAAAATAACAACTACTTTTTTTTACTTTTTTGTTTTTTTCCCTGTATAATCAATAAAAATTTAATAATAAAAAAAATAACAACTACAAGGTCTTGAAGGCTGAGTCAGATTGTTGACTGTACAATAATCAGCTAAAACCTAATGCCATTGGATGATATTTTATTGAACTCTGGGATGGGTTCGAAATGAGATGAAGGCAGGGCGGGTCCGCATCCACATGGAACCAGTGGGAAAGGGGGACCCACTTGGCGACCCTGGGGCGAGGGGAAGGCGACGCCGCTCCATTGCTAGACACGCTTCCAACGCTAGAGGTCGCAGGGGGGGAAGTGCTGACCTGAGACCTGAATCAGCAGACTTGTTGCTTTTTTCTGCCGCCGCAGCTGGATCTTGCGCTATGTGAATACTGAATGATCGTTACGCACGTCCCTCCCCGCGGTGGCTACAACCATGAATAAGAGCTGACATGTCAGAAACGCTTTTTTTTTTTTTTTTTGGTTTCCTCCTTTATTAGGCCGGGGAAGGGAGGGGACTCTAGATCCTCCCGAGCGATCGAGCCTTGTCATCCTTCCCCGAATCTGCTTCTCATTGGGTGGGAAGCGGGTGGAGGGGTGGGATTAGAATCTTGCGCTGTCAGAGATTCGGTAATAGATTCTTCGGGTTGGAAACAATGGGCAGCGCTTGCTTGGCCAACAGTAGCGAACCGGCGATTATTGTCACTCCGGCCATTTCCGCACTAGCCTGTTATAGCGCGATGATTCCACTTTCAACCTCCTCTGGAATCCTGGGGTTTGCAGTTCCGGCCGGCCCCTCCCGAAACTGCAAACCCCAGGATTCCAGAGGAGGTTGAAAGTGGAATCATCGCGCTATAACAGGCTAGTGCGGAAATGCCCTCCGTTCAATCCGCCCCAGGCGGGGGATGATCTTTCTTTCCCCTCCCCGGCGCACGCCGCTCGCCTTCGCTCTCGCTTTCTTCCTCCCGATCGTGCCCGGGGACGCGTCTGACATGTTGATGGAGATCGCCGGCTGTATCATTCTCTCTTCTGATCTCTTACGGGGAGGGGGAGCAGTTCTTTATACCGAGTGGCAGAAGGAGGGGTGGGGGGAGGCTTATTTCAGACCATGCAAAAAAAACGGGCTGGGGGAAAAGGGAATGAATGCTACGTTCCCTTTTCTGTTCGCGTTGTCCCACCTTTATCTCGAGGAATTTGACGCCCCCAGTAAGGGAAGACCTTGCGATTGCAGGGTCGAGCCGCTGGCGGTGGTGTGTATCGACCAGCAGAGAAATTTGCTGACTAACAGCGCGATCTTGGGCAGGTCTACTCAGAAGTAAGTCTCTCTGAGTTCAGTAACCCCCATCACCACCCCCTCAGCGACCCAGGATTGCGGCCTCAAAGTAATTCCTTAAACCTGGAAGGACTACTGAAGGCAAGTTAAAAAATAAATAAAAATGCTTATAGGTTTTGTTTTTTTTAAACAGAAAATCAAATAAACCAGAGGCGGGGGTGATGAGGGAATGTTCTAAAAGACTGAAGCTTGCACATTCGCTATAACTGCCCTAATCTCTTATTAGTGTAGTAAATACATACAAGGAAGAAACACGCCTCTTTTTAAATCAGTTTTTCCTTACTAACCCGAAAGATGGAAATCCTACACGCACATCAAAAGGCTATAGGTTTTGGAAAAGCACCAGAGAGGCAGGGTTGTCTTTTCTGGTCCCATACTACCAATACTAATAGGTTGGCAGTTGGTAAACGTTGGCAGACTTGGGCCATTTCCACATTACACTGTTCTAGCACTATTGTTCCACTTTAAACATCCTGTGGAATTCTGGGGTTTGTAGTTTACTGAGGCCCAAGAGCTCTCTGGCTGAGAATTCTCAATGCCTCTCCCTAAACTGCAAACCCCAGGATTCCATAGGCTGTTGAAAGTGGAATAATAGCACTGTAACAGTGTCCTGTGGAAAGGGGCCTTAGTCCTGGTTAGAGACCTGTTGGAAAGCAATGGGACAGGATAGGATGATTTTTAAGCGCCATTGGTTCCACCCCAAACATGACTATGGCTGGATCCAGCCCATTGCTGTTGTTATGAGGCCTGTGGGGGGTAGGCTAGCTTCCTCAAGAAGAAATGACAGGGAATATCCAAACTGGGGGTGGGCAGGCAGTGTGGGGCTGGGGAGACGTGCGTGGTCAAATGTTTTTTACTGAACCCTTAGATTTCCTACCCCAGTTGTTCTCACCTTTTGGACTAACCAATTTCTAGATTGCACACCCAGAATCCCTGACAATTGGCCATGCTGGATGGGACTTCTGGGAACTGAAGTCCAAAACCCCTAGACTCTAAGATTGAGAATCACTGCTAGGCTCCCCTTTCTCTGGAAAAAAGAAAAAGCAAGTTGCCTTTCCTAGAAGGAGCAGACATTCAGCTTTTAAATAGGTAGTAGAGGCACTCCTGCCCCTTTAACATGAAAAAATGCTCATTTTTTCAAACTAGAAGTGGCCTTTCAGACATTTCTGGGATTTGGAGAAGGAACCCCGGGCAATCCATGTGGTCCCCAGAAGTTTCCAAGGTCAGATAACTGTCCCCCACCACTGCCACCACAGTTGCCTGACTGTCAAAACAAATGATTTGAGGCCTTTCTAGACCTGAAGTGAAATGAAAGACTCTCATTCCTGCTTCTCTGGGGTAGCCATCACCATTTCTGGCTCTCTGCAGCTCCAAGATCCCAGGAGTGGGGCTGCTCTGACCCTCTAGATCTTTTTGCCCTATAACTCCCCTCTGCCCTAGGCGCCATCTGCCCAGCTGTGGCATTTTGGCAATTGCATTCCAAAACCATCTGGAGAGCCACAGTTGCCCACCTCTACTACTGAGCTGGGGACAAGCCCTGCTGAATTATGAGCATAGTTGTAGAAGACCTTGCCCTGCAAATTTTTATTTTTTATTTTTTATTTTATTTATTTATTTGTATCCCGCCTCTCCATATGGATCCAGGCGGCGAACAACTTACAAATAGCATGTATTTTGAAACATTTCTATATGCTTCTGCAGGCCATTTCCACACTAAACTGTTAAGAGTGCTATTATAGAATCATAGAATCATAGAAATTCAGAGTTGGAAGAGACCACACAGGCCATCCAGTCCAACCCCCTGCCATGCAGGAACACCCTCAAATCAATCCCGACAGATGGCCATCAAGCCTCTGCTTAAAAACCTCCAAGGAAGGAGACTCCACTGCACTCCGAGGCAGCAGATTCCACTGCCAGACAGCCCTGACTGTCAGGAAGTTCTTCCTGAGGTTCAGGTGGAATCTCCTTTCCTGCAGCTTGAATCCATTGCTCCTTGTCCTGGTCTTTGGAGCAGCAGAAAACAAGTCCCCTCCTTCCTCTACGTGGCTTCCCTTCAAATATTTAAACATGGCTATCATGTCCCCTCTTGACCTCCTCTTCTGCAGACTAAACATACCCAGCTCTCTAAGTCTATCCTCATAGGGCATGGCTTCCAGGCCTCTCACCATTTTGGTCGCCCTCCTCTGGACTTGCTCCAGCTTGTCAATATCCTTCTTGAATTGGGGTGCCCAGAACTGGACACAGTATTCAAGATGGGGTCTAACCAAAGCAGAGTAGAGTGGTACCAGTACCTCCCTCGATCTAGACACCATACTCCTATTGATGCAGCCAAGAATTGCATTGGCTTTCTTGGCTGCCGCATCACACTGCTGACTCATGTTCAGCTTGTGGTCCATGAAGACCCCTAGATCCCTTTCACACATACTGCTATCCAGCCACGTGTCCCCCATCCTATATTAGTCCACTTTCAATGTCTTATGGAATCCTGGGGTTTGCAGTTTAGAGAGGGGCATTTAAGAATTCTCAGCCAAAGAGCTCTTTGGGCTCAGTAAACCACAAACCCCAGCATTTCATAGGATGTTGAAAGTGGAATAATAGCACTATCAGGCAGGTCTTCACTGTCCCAAATGCAGTGTGCTTTCCTTTGCGCCATCAGCCACCGCCGCCCCCCCCCACGCCGGCAATTATTATTTACATTAGGAGAAAGAGGCCTCTGCAGTGCTGGAGGACCCAGCCTTGTCTTCTTCTAAATCTCGGCCCCCCTTTTCCCCCGTCCCTGTCTGGAGTCTTACATCTGCCGAGGTGATTGATGGAGCCTTGAAACCCAACGTTATTACTCTCTCGCAAGCCGAAATCAAACAGGCTATTAACTACATTACTTCAAAGAACACAGTCCTCAATACAATCTACTTATCTTAATTGAAACTTTCTCTGCATGGGTATTTGTAGAGGAGATAATTTACAGGTGCGTGGCGGGCAGCGTCGTCGTCAGGCGTCACTCTTCGGGGGGGCGGCGGCGGTTGAAGTGACCGCACGACCCAAGAGAGGGGAGGTTGGGAAAAGGGATGTGGGGGGAGAGAATAGTACATTTTGAGTAAGGGACTGATCTAGTCTTAAGGTGAGAATTGGTTTGTAAGGAGGAGTGTGATCATGAAGATCGGAAGCGGCTTCGGAGTAGCCAGAGGCCCCTCCCGAAACTGCAAACCCCAGGATCCCATAGGATGTTGAAAGTGGAATAATAGCGCTATAACAGTCTAGTGCGGAAATGGCCTCTGCTTCCCCAGTTGCGGATTACGCCGCTGGAGCCCTTTGGCGGACCCCTAAGGCCAGGCAGACAGTGATACAGTGTTTCCAATTAGCTACAGTCACTTTAGGACTCCGGCTTCCCAAGGAATCCGGAGTTGCAGCTCCGCCGCCGTGTAAAAGGTTGCGCGTTGGAAGCAGAAGAAAGGGGTGGGGGTGGGGGTGGGGTGGGATATAGGATGTTAATAACACACAATGCATGAATACCCGGAGGGTTTCGCCGCCCCCCCAGCTTTAAAATTAAGTTTCCTGTGTGTATTCACCCCACACACACACACACATTTATATATGGTGCTTCTGCGACTGCATTGCTTATACAGGAAACTGACTCAGAGTCCAATCTTCAATACGATCTTGTTGGGGGGGGAGCCAGTCTGCAATTCCAGTTCCTCAAAAACCAGCTAAGATGTTTACCAGAACAATGCAGAGACTGGGGGGGGAGACACACATATTAAACAAAAGGAGAGGAAGAAATAAGGGCGACCTGAACGCCCTTGGTTATTTCAGAGTAGACCCATTGAAATCAATGGCGTTACTCTCGCGTAAAGGGATCGGCTGAGTGTCATTCAGCGCGAGAAGGCGCGGGTCTTAGCGTCTACTCGTGAGTAAGCCCATGCCGCTTACTCCCGAGTAAACGCATCTAAGAACCGCCTTCCTAAGCCGCAAGGAATACGCCCCTCTGAAGTTTCGGGGAGACGAGCGTAGGATCGGGTCGCACACTTGCGTGGGATCGCAGTTCCAGCGTGCGATCCTGTCGGAAGACAGGATACGGCCGAAGCCACCGATCCTGGTGGGCAGAGGCACGCCTGGCTCTGCAGAGGCGCAGGCGGGCAGCTCCGTGGAAGCGCCAGCGATCCGGCTCAACGGGTTTGTGAATCGGGCCATTAATGCCGCCGCCGCAGCGCGCTCAGAGGGCGGGGCGGAGAGGGAGGCCGAGACGCCGCCGCCGCTTTAAAAAGAGAGAGAGAGAGAAGCCTCTGCATTCGGCGGAGTTGCGCTGGCCCTTTAAATTATTAAAATAGTTTTCGACAGCTCTCCGCTCTTTGGCAGGGGGACTTTTATTACTTATTGTAATTTGAAGCTCTGCCATGTTCCCACTCTCCCCCCCCGCGCTTTATTTCCTCGCCTGTACGATGGGAACGGGCGAGCGATCTTGTTTTCTAGGACTGCCTTTTTAAAAGCGGGGGGACTGGATTAGATAAGGGCCATTTCCGCACTGGCCTGTTATAGCGCGATGATTCCACTTTCAACCTCCTCTGGAATCCTGGGGTTTGCAGTTTCGGGAGGGGCCGGTCGGCCCCTCCCGAAACTGCAAACCCCAGGATTCCAGAGGAGGTTGAAAGTGGAATCATCGCGCTATAACAGGCCAGTGCGGAAATGGTCAAGGTTAAGTACCCTAATTCGCAGTGCGATAAGAACCAGCTTTATGAACGGGTGGGATCAAGTTGATCGCGGGCAGGGGGGGCAGATCTTCGCTGCAAACCTCCAGCTACTCGCGATCCTTTTGCCCTCTTATCTCCTCCCCCCTCCGAGTGTATTAACTTCAGGCACGTGAATATCTTTCTTTTTTTTCTCTCCTTGCCATAATCCTGTTCCAACGAGTCGCCGTGACTTCAGAGGGCGAACCGTTGCGAAAGCGTTAAAAATAGCTCTGCCCGTCGTTTCGACATCCTGTAATTTTTATCGCGGATCAGATTACAACTGTCATACTGTACAGACCTCTTTTTTTTTTTTATTTCCCTGTATAGTAGTACATCGTGCTTACTTTTCTTTCTTTTTTTGGAAGATCGACTCCGCCAGTTTCGGTGCCAGCCGTGTAAAAGCAAAAAAAAAAAAAAAACACGTGGGGGGGAAGAGAGAAAGAGAATGCACCATTTTCTATCAACACTGCGAAAAAAATAATAATAATAAAGCGTCCTTCTATAGGCTGCCGCTGGAAAAGCAGAGATTGCTGCTGCTGCCGCTACTGGATCAGTTTTGCTATTTGATTGCAAACACCCCCCCCTCCATTTTCTCTTTTTTCCCCCTTTCTGTGACTCTTAAGTTTCTCGGGCTTTGCGTAATAACTCTGCAGGCAGAAACCGCCAGAACAATCAGTAAATAAATACCCCCATTGCAAGCAGCTGATTGTCTTACGGCTCGGGCTGATCTTCCCTCCTCCTCCTCCCCCAGTCCCGGCTAGTTTTAATTTTGGGGGTCGCATTTCCCCCGTTTCTCCCAGGGAGGGGTCCCTCCCGCGCCCCTCGCCCCGCAGCCTTGCAAACTGCTCACTGCAAGGGGGAGATCGCGACCCTCTTTCAAAAATAAATAAATAAAATAAAATAATAAAAGTCACTCTCGTCCTGTACCCTTCGGTTATATAAACACATTAGTATTGGAGCGCGCCCTTGCTCGGAGATCTGCATTGTAAACACGTAACTGGCAGAAGCGTGTGTGAGCGTGTGCGTGTAGAGATGCCCACCGACTCCCAAATTAACGTGCCGGAGCCGTTCCCGTTGCTCCTCCCGTATCGATTTATCACGCCGCCTTTATTGTTCTGTGACCCCCCCTTTTTTTTATTTTATTAAATAAAGGCGATCGCTGCCTGGTCGATCTATTATTGCTCGCAGGGATCCCGTGATCGCTGGGCTCCGCGGTGCCTTGGCTCACCACTCCTTTCCCCCCCCTTTTTTTGCAAAAGAGAACAAATGCATTAATATTTATATGTTTATATAATCGATAACCCACTTTCTTCCCCCCACTCCGTCTCTTCGCCCCCCTCCCGGGTTCAAATGCAAGCACCCGGGCAGCTAATTTAACCGATCGAGTTCCTCGGGGAAGGGAGGGGGGAAGCGGGAATATGGCAGTGAGGGAGCGTAATTTAACTATCAAACAAATCTACATGTCTAATAAAAGCAAATCTGCTAAAGAGAATTAGAAAGAAGAACAGCGCCTCTGACTCTCTGCAGGAAATGTTCTTTATATTAGACATATACAAGCAGGTCCTGTCAGCTGAGCACCGCAGCGAGGCCGCCTTTCGGGCCGGCAAAAATGGACCGGGGGTTCCGGCCGGCACCGGAGGGGCTCCGGAGGGGGACCGCCTTCTCCCTGCGGAGATCGGCCCGCTGAAGGGTTTTAAAACCCGCTTTTGACGCGATCCGGCCGCCTCCGCGCCCGGCTCGGCTCGGGCACGGAGCGGTACCGCCTGGGCAGGGGGCCCGCGGGCGGGCGAAGAGCCCCGCGTTCCCCGCGCGGCTGGGAAATCGGGGGTCCCGAGAAGCTCCGGGGGGCTCTTCTGGCTATTTTGGGCGCGCCGGGGCGGCGGGGTCCGGGTTTTATATTGGGGCTCGGCGGCGGCTGGGGCCGGAGCTCGCTTTTCCCTGCCAGGACCTGATGCAATCCATTCAAGCCAACAAGTTTGGAGAGAATGTTGAGTTCAATCAATTCAGAACGTCGCGATGGAGCCCAATTCAGTCCAGGTATTCGGTTCTCCTCTCCCCCTCGCCTCCGCGCCCCGGACCCCGGCGCCCCGCACCCCCCGGGCGCCCACCCCCGCCTCCCCCAAACTTTCCAAGAACTTTCCCCTCGCGATTGCAATTTTTGCCCCCAATTTCTTTTTTTTTTAATGCCTTCGCTGATCATATATAGGGAGGCAGCGATTATTATAATATGGTGCCGTGCCCGGGATCGGATATTTCTCCTTCCCCCGGCGGGAGGGGACCCACCTGTCTCTCCAAACGACCCCCCCACCTCAAATTAAGAGGCTGGGATATTATTTCCACCTTGACTCGGGTCTGATTGATAAAATGTGTCCCTCCAGATCCGGCTGTGTGTGAGCGAGTGAGCGAGCGAGCGTTTAAAAATTGAACTGATCGATCGATCTCCAATGGCTGATTATATATATATATATATATTTTCCCTTCTCGCCCCCCCCCCGCACCTTCCCCATCCCTGTTTATTCCCTTCCAGTGGGTCGGCTCTCCGTGTGGCTTGCACGGACCCTACATTTTCTACAAGGCTTTTCAATTCCACCTTGAAGGCAGACCGAGAATTTTGTCCCTTGGCGATTTTTTCTTTGTACGATGCAAGCCCGAGGACCCGATTTGCATAGCGGAGCTCCAGCTGCTGTGGGAAGAAAGGACTTCCCGGCAACTTTTATCCAGCTCCAAACTTTATTTCCTACCAGAAGATACTCCCCAAGGCAGGAGCAGTGACCACGGCGAGGTAGTAAACATATATTTCTCTCTGTGTGTGTTTGTGTGTGTCTGTCTCTCTCTGTACGTGGGCGCCTGTCACTCTCTACGGGTGTGTATCTCTCCCTCGATCGCTGTGTGTGTGTGTGTGTGTGTGTGTTGCCGTCCCCCCTCCTTGACTTGCAATGTTTATTAAAGAACAAGCTTGCAATGTTCCCTTCTTCTGCCGGCACCGGGGCTCCTGTTGTTTTTAAAGGGCTCGCGGGTGCGAGACTGTCATCTTTAAAAGACACCGAGCGAGCAGAATATGTTACCTATATATATATATATATATATGTACATATTTAAAGCCGCGATCCAATAACTTGGTGCCTCCGCGGTGAAGGTGATCTTTACTTACATCACCCCCTCTTCCTCCTCCTCCTCCTCCTCCTCCTCTCCCCCTCCTTCCAGCGTCCCTCGTCACATGGTTGCTGCTCATTCCCTTCATTTCAGCATTTCAGAGCTTGTGTTGTATTATTAACCCCCCGTCCCGCTTCCCTTTCCTGCCATCGTCGGTGGATTTAAATATCATTCATCCTCGGAAGATTTTTTTTAAAAAATTTTTTTTTTTTTAAATATATCTGGAGGATGTCTGCATGTGCCTGTACTTAGGCATGTATATATATATATATGCGTGCACTTCTTTTGGAAGGGGTGTCTTCGGATATTGTTGTTTGTGGGGGGGGGGGCTGGGGAGGCGGAAATTACGAAATGGGGGCGGGCGGGAGGGAGATCAAAAGCGATTTTCGCTGGCACAGAATAAAGTGATCGATGACAGGAACTGGGAATAATGCATTTAAATAACTTGCAGATATATGCCCGGGCGGGTTTTCAAAGCACTCCGGTGTGTAATAAGCAGCACAAACACGTTAAGCATTAACAGCCAGCTCGCCTTTCCTTCCTCCTGAAAGGGGCTCGGTTTACACAATTGCCAGCCACATTATGGACACTTTCCGGGGGAGGGCGTGTTGGGGGGGTAGGTGAGGGGGGAGCCCCCTCTCTCCCATCAGGCTGAGAATCCTACGTGCGTTTACTTGGAAGCCTCCCTGAAGCCAGAGGGGCCAGGCTCCCACGTAAAGATGCATAGGATCGGACTGCGCGGTCGCGCCGAGGTCTGAACCGGGAGAAAAGCCGCGGCGGCAGCGATGCCTGGCCGTCCAGGGCGCTTTCTTTGGAGGAGGCGGCCGCGAAGGCGCGGGCGGCGCGTGGGGATGCGAGTGCGTGAGAATACAGTGGCGGGTCGTTCCGGCGGCGAAAGTGTTGCTTTCGGGAGGGCGCCCCGTGAGGGCGAAGGGAGAGCGGCATCCCGATCACGGTGTTTGGGGGGCGGGAGGGAGAGGGATGGGGGGGCGGGGGGTGGATTCTGCTGGCGATCGAGTCAGCTGACGCTGCGCCGCGTTCCCGGGGAGGAACCAGACGAGCGGCGCTGTGTTTATGCGGCGGGCGGGCGGGCGGGCGAGCGAGCGGCCCGGGGAGGCGCGGCGTCCTCGGAAGAATAACAATAGCCACCGAGGGAGCGAGGGAAGGGGAGGCGGGGGGGGGCTGAGCCTGTCCTTGGGAGCAGCCGAGATGGGCTTTGGGGAGGCGGCGGCGGCATCAGCAGCCCCGGCCGCCGCCCTGCTGGAGCTTTCGAGGTTCAGCCCGAGCCCTCCACGTCCAGCCCCGGGTCAAGCTGCCAGGTCCTTCCATCGATCGATCGATCGATCGATCGGCTGATGGAGTCAATTGCCGCCCCCCGCCCCATCCCACCCCGCCGCCGCCGCCGCCTCTGGCCGCCCAGCTCCGAGATCGAGTTCCTCCTTCGCCGCCGCGCGCTCCTTAATCTCTCTACCTTGTGCAATGTGTCCCCTTTAATATGACACACGCCCGCTGGCTGGCCGGGGAGGGGGGAGCAGCGGCCAGACGTGCCGCATTATTTATGACCCGCGAATCTTCCCTTGCAACATTTTTCTTTCGCCCTGTAAAGTGCTTCCTCCTTCAATATATCGAATTCTTTATCCGTGCCCTTTGCTTGCCTGCTTCCCCCGCCGCCTGCATTTCGAGACGTTTAGGGATTATCTTTTGGGGGGGGGGTCCAGAGAGCCTTGCACAGGTTGGACCCTACTTTTGCAAAGAGATCGCCTCGGCCTTCCCATTCTCCTCCCCCCTCCCTCCCTCCCTCCCTTTCAACTTTCCCCTGCAGCTGTCTCTCCACCCCCTCCTTCTTTCACAAGTACTTATTATTTGCTTTTCAAATTTATTACTTCAACATGGTCTGTGATCTGGAAAGGGGAAGGATTAAATATCCTCCCCGCTCCCCCCACCCCACCCCACTCCGGTTCTCCCTTGAAAAGGCTACAGGAATAATAGACAGGCCACTAAACCAGACAGGAAACCCTTGAAAATGTTATTAAATCATTTTGTAGAACCAACTGGGGGAAGGGGGTGTCCAAGATACAGGGCTAAATCCGGTGGCTTGCTCTAACTAGAGAAGACCCTCTATAGCCATTGTGAATGGTCGTCAACACTTGTGTAAGTTCTATGGATTCAATGGGCCTACTCTGTTTGGGAAGAGCAAATGGATTATTCACACATATGTAACAATAATTTCTGACTTCCAGTCTGATTCCAAGCATGTCTGCTTAGTGCACAGTGATATTTACTTCCTGAGTAAGTGTGCATAGTAATAACAGGTCTTGCCATTTTAATATTGCATTTTACAACTTAGAGCACCAGGCCTTATTGGTGAGTAACCCCATTGTTTACAAAGAGACTGCCTTGTTTAAGAGGAATCAGGCTGCAGTCCTAGGTATACATAGCAATAAGTAGGCAGTATTTGAGCAAAGCAGAGCTTACTTGCCATTTCCGCACTAGCCTGTTATAACACTATTATTCCACTTTCAACATCCTATGGAATCCTGGGGTTGGCAGTTTAGGGAGGGGCCTTTGAGGCCCCTCCCTAAACTGCAAACCCCAGGATACCATAGGATGTTGAAAGTGGAATAATAGCGCTATAACAGGCTAGTGCGGAAATGGCCTGAGTAAACATGCATAGGATGAGTTCATGTAAATAACAGAACTGGAGAGAAAACACCTCCAGAATATCTTGTAGTTAATATTTATAAGCCACTCCAGTTGTGAGTCTTGTTTAAAAATAAAATGAAAGGGTGGGGGATGGGCCGCAAATCATTTTAATATGCCTTAATGACCATCTCGTGTTGCTCTGGTAGGAACATCAGAGAAAATTAATCCAACCATTATGAGCCAGAGTGCTCTTTCGATACACCAGTCCTCATCTGCATGTACATGCCTCAAACATTATGCATTTTTTAACAGTGTGTGTGCGCGTTTTAAAAATGCAAACTGTTGGCAATTAGCTGTATGATCATACTGGTGTGTTTCATTATGGGCCTTAACGATGTTTCTTTGAATGATCCAGCCATGAGAAAATCTTTCTGTATTTGTGCATTTATTTCAATGGACCTAGTGGCCCGCCTTGCCTGGACCTGGAGCAGGTAGAAAAGTTTCCCTCTCGCCCTCCCTTTCCCTGATGTAGTGTGGAGTTTTACACCCTAGTGATGTCATTTCCCCCCAGTCACTTCAGTTAGTCATTCATTAGCAGCGGCATCAGCAGCAGCATTAGCAGCAGAGAAACAGCAAAGACTCAGCCAGACTTGCTTGGCCGAAAGCCTACAGAAACTCGCACTTAGAGCCAAGGCCTAGAGAGGGCAACCTAACACTCCCATTAAGGACTGTACTTTGTTTTCACTTTACTCCATTAACTTGTTTATAGACGCTGAAATGATTTTCTTTTTTAATCATTGATTTAATTCTTTCTTTTTTAAAAAGATGATAAGATTCTGTTCAGAAATATTCAGTGCAGAGGTGAAACAGGGGATGGGGGAGGCCTGTGTGTGTGTATGTGTGTGTGTGTTGTGACTTGCTGATTGGCAGTTCCTTACTTAAGGGAAAGATTTCAGCATTCTTTCACAGTCCAGAGGGCAGTTATTTCAAGTAACTTAACCACAGCAATAAGTCTTTTATGTAAATGACATCAACAGCTATTTCTGTAGCTTGAGAGATGAGGCTGTATTTTTTTTTTTTTTTAAGAGAGAGAAAAATCTCACATAACCCTTTGTCAGTCTGTGTGCTGGATATGGAAATTGCATTTGAGGATAATTTATAGGGGAAATAACAGGCGAGGCCTTAAGGAAAAAGACCATGTAACATATTTTAATTATATGTTGAATGCAGTGAAGAAAGTGTGGTCAGGCTTCTTACCCTCCCTGCTTCTTAATATGGATTGTAAATCTGCAGTGTCAGAGGTTTTCTGTGAGGTCAAAGATCAACAGAGGCACTTGCTCTGAGTAAAACTGATGTTTAGCAGAGCCCTGGATGTTATCACAGCCTGGCAATCAGCTTCCTCAGAGTTCAGTGATGCTTGCTGGTAGGTATTTTGTTTGTCTGATGAAGGCTGAAAATAAGTGGATATTTATACATTTCTCGGAACTGGAGCATCCAAGCTGTGCCTGCTTTTAGGATGAAGCAGCTAAGGTGATGTGTTTTGACAGCTTCATACAATATGCATTTCCTTGAAGGATGTTGGTTCTGTATGGGAACCTGTCCGTTACACTGCACAACAGATGCATGCCTGTCTGTTCTGCCCTTTGTACCTGTGGCAATATAAGGTGTCTTCATCAGAGAGGGCAGCTTTTGTCTGTAAGCTTCATGGGGAAGACTGCTTGTGGTATGAAGTAGTTCTTCTAAAAGTCAGATGCTGAATTTATTGACTCAGAAATATAATTTTGCTAAATCCAATGAGATATGACAACCCGAGGAAGTGTAAGGTTTGTACAGGACCCTGCACTTTGATCAGAAGTAAGTTCCATCATTCAGTATGGTTTGCTTTCAGATAATGATGTGTAGACTTGTGGCCTTAGTAAGATGTTCCTGTCAGTGACATCTTTCAACAGATTTTGCTGTATGTCTGATATGATCAGAGCTGGTTTTAAATAGCAGCCTTTCAGGTTTTACAGTCCCTCATCCCAAATGTATAACCAACTGAGCTTGTAAAGTTCAGAAAGGCTCCAGTCTAGCACACAGCTTTTAAGTCTCTGAGTATGAAGGTTTAATCCCATGTTACCTGTATGTAATAAACCTGCCCCTTATAGTTTCTATTCATAATCAAGGAGAAGGAGGAGACAGTTTCAAAGGAGGGAGTAAATTCAGGAAGGGAGAAGGAAGATATGGGGAGGGGACTAAATGCTTCTCTCACAATCCACTACTGATAGCCCTTACTTAAAAATACTTTTGCTTTGCAGTACCTTCTATTAAGAAACCTGGGCCTACCATTCAGCAAAGTGTGGCAGCCACTTCAGGGGCAGATGTTGGAGGGCAGCAGTGGGGTGCTGAGGGGGCAGAGATGTGTAAGACATGCAGCCTGCCTTGCATTCTCCCCCTTTCTTGACAGATATGGTGGAGGATGCTTCCTGCTGCCAGTAGTGAAATAAGGCTTAGCTATCAGTGTGACTGGCATTTGCACAGTGGATAGTGGATTTAGGTAGAGTGCCTTCATGTCCTTCAGCTCACTCTGGCTCTTGCCCACTAGGAAGTTTCAGTGAGGGAGGTTTAAGAAGGGAGAATGTTGTGGGTGTGGTTACCACTGCAGTTTACTGCAGGAGGTGCTCCTACCAAAGTGGAATTTGCATGTGATCATCAGTAATTTGGTGTTAAATTGCAACTGGAAAGCCTAACCATGGGTTGTCAAGACAACCCAGTGTTCTTAAGGACATTTTGGCATTCACACAGAGCGGCCTAGAGCACTTTTGGGTCATGTCCTCTGCTGATTTCTTCTAAGTATGGCTTTTGACTTTGGCAGTACTATGCCTTTTAGAGAGCCATATGACCCAAGGGGGAGCACTGATGACGTGACATTGGGTTGCATCTTATGGTGATGGGGAGAGCCATTCAGAGGTTCAGAAGGTCCTCTTTTTTTCTGTACAGCTAGCTAACAAAAGTACAACTGAATTGATTGCAGCATATCAATCAGGCCAATCTCTTCCCCCACAAATGAGTACATTGTGATAGGGCCAGGGTAGGAAGGTAAACAGAAGAATAATACACTTCATACACGATAGTTTGGACAGCAAATTTGCTATCCTGTCTAGTGAAATAAGTTGCTAGTCTTATAATTGTGATGGGTGTCCATCAAGTTCCAGAATATTTTCATAGACCATTACCTCTTTTTTAATTAGCTTTTTTTTTAAAAAAAAAATCACAAATCTTTGTAATTTAGTTACCTTATCTTCCCACAGTTCAACATGGAAAACTGGGATGTGAAACTTATCTGCATTTCTGTTTCCACATGAAATAAATGAATATCCTACTGCATAAATGTCATTACATCTGACTTCACTTTTTTTAAGAGCGCACCTACAAATCAAACTTTTCTGTAAGTGTGATGGACCAGTTTGTTTTTTGATTGTGAAATAGACAAGACATTTTTACTTTTACAGTTCTGTCTTACAGTCTTGCTGCTAAGTAACAAAAACTGATCAAATCCTTATTCAATAGAGACTTATTAGCACCTATAAATAAAGACAGAAAACCAAAAACAAGGGATACTTTATCTTCTGGTTGATGAATGTTCCCATTTTGAAGAACATCTCCCACAGAATTGGAGTGTTGGAGACAAAGCCACCACATATGCATATATGTCCCCCTATTTCCTCTGAATAATTAGTGTCTGTCTGATATTACCTTATTGGTATAGTTTACCTTGACAGGTGTTAAGTACTCTCAGTTCAGAAGTTTAAGTTTGTGACCTTCATCTCTGGGATCTGTTTTGTATGTTATGTTATTTTGAATAGGTGTTGTTGAGTGCTTCATGCCTCTTTGGTTATTAACTTACAGCTCTTGAGCATGATGTGCTAAATCTGAAACATGTGGCTAGTCCTGGTACTCGTAAATGTATATCAGTTTTTCCATACCTGGATGGAAGAAGCCGAAACTGAGAAAGTATAGTATGACCTCGGGAGCTACTGCTTGCATGGATAGATCATTGTTGTTGTTGTGTGCCTTCAAGTTTTTTCTGACCTATGGTGACCCTAAGGCATACCTATTATGGGATTTTCTGGGGCTGAGAATGTGTGACGCACCCAAGGTCACGCAGTGGATTTCCATGGCTGAACGGGGAATTGATCCTTCATTTCTAGGGTCATGGTTCAATGCTCAACCACTACACCATGCTGGTTCTCATGGACAGATCATAGCTGAGGTAAATGAAAGATATGAGTATACAGTCAAGTGGGAAGTCTTTGGTTCATACTTCCAAGAATCTCAGCTGCTTTGCATGATTTGGAACTTAGAACAATAGCACTAGCCTACTTTACAAGATTATTGTGAGAATTTTCCAGATGAGGCATTGGATGTGGAATTATTTGCATAATCAGAATCCCTGCATAAATGAAAGTCATTCCATTTTCTGCTTCCTGGGACTCCCAGTTTTCAGCCAGTGTGACAGCTACATGTGAAGGTCAGGGAGGATGTTTAATGGAAAGCCATTGTGTGTTGGTGGCATTTTTTGACCAATTTAAAATTATCCTTCCTATTTTTTTTTCTGGTGTCCTGGTACTTGGTGGCAGTTGGGGCACTCAAAAGGGATTAGGATGGCATGCAACCCATAGATCTCACTTTATCCATCCCTGGTATAACTGCTAAGTGTTCTTAGTCAAGGTGATTCTCTGAAACTTGTAATGTGGAATGGATCAGACTGATTTAGTCCAATTTGGAATGGTTCTGTATCAGACTGTGTTGGGTCTGGTGGGTTCCAGAGAAACATGCACTTTGAAAAAGCAGTCTAGCACTTTGTACTTTACTCAATTGAAATGGACATTTCAATGGGATGTTGGGGGAACAAGCCCAGGAAAGGAGTTTCCTCACTCTTCCATGGGGAACACATCATTATGTGGTGTGAGCAGGAGAGGTGGGGTGAATTTGAAATTACCTTTTGCTGTCCTTTGTGGATACATTCTGGCAATCTTTCTGTGTCGGAATTTGAGTGTTTGAGGTCTTTAGACTTGTGCTGTCATTAATTTAAACTTCTAGCCTGTCTTGGAAGACAGGGTTCCCTCCTTCACTCATCTGCCATAACCAGCAGATAAAACACTTTTCAGATACACCACTTCCGCTTTTCAACCCTCATCCAGGAGCCTTTCATACTGCACAGTAAAATATAGAATAGTCCCTGTATACCGAAAACTAGAAGGTCACAGAAAGGGCTAGGCTAGAACCTTTAAAGTTAACCTCTCTTTTCCACTGGCAGGGAGTTCTAGGGGAAAGAACAAACAAATAGGGAAACAAACAAGCACACTGGGTAACCGGTGAGCCATCTACTCCACATACCAATATTCTGAATAGGCACAGCCCAAGAATGGCTTTACTGTATTTTTTCTGATAGTGCAAGATCTGTAAAACACAATTGCAGCAATATAACAGTTTGATAACACTTTAACTACCATGGCTCCGTCCTGTGGAACACTGGGCTTTGTAGTTTGGTGAGAGACTTACGGCCGTTTCACACTACACAATTACAGTGTCTCCTCTCCGTATACGTGGGGGTTCTGTTGCAGAAATGTCTGTGTAAAACAAAAAAAATGTGAAGTGTTGCATCCCATTATAGTCAACAATGCTACGTGTGCATTGTTTAGATTGTTTACAACTCTTCATATGACAGGGTAGCAAAACGACTATCTTGTAGTGTATTCTGTAAAAATATGTGATTCTGGGCAACTTAAATATCCTGTCCTAAAGACTGAGGGTTAAAGGGAGACTGGGGAAAAATACATTTTAATGTAGCAGCCATATCTAATAAGTGCTTGCTAAAATTAATTCAAATTTGAAAATCAAGCAGATTAGTAATTACTGTATTAGAGATGCATGTTTGACATTCATCATAAGCTATTCCTAAAAACTGGTAATTGCATAATTGCTCCTTGAAACTTTATCTTTGGATTTTTGTATTTATTTATTTATTTATTTATTTATTTATTGGGGCTGGCTACAGAGATGAGAAAGGGCAACCAAAGTGATTGGCAAATCAACGTTGCATGTTGTAATTGGCCACCAGCCTGTGGCCCGTTCACACCATAGAATTATAGCATTATTATTCCATTTTAACTGCCATAATTCTGTCTTATGGAATCCTGGGATTTGCCATTAAGGGAGAGGCATTTAAAATTCTTAGCCAAAGAGCTCCAGTGCATCACCAGACTAGAAACCTTAGGATTCCATAGGTTGGAACCATAGCAGTTAAAGCAGAATAATAGTACTGTAGTTGTGTAGTGTGAATGGGCCCCTGGCTACAGTGACCCCATAATCACTCCTGCTTTCCTCACCCCCATATTCAGTCACCTCCCTCCCACTCCAATGCGTCATTGTTCAGAAGCAAGCCTCACTGAGTCCAGCGGGGCTTACTTGCAAGTCAGCAGTATCACAGCTAATCTTTCTTTTTGCCCTTTACTGGCTTCCCTCAGTGTGAACTGAGTGTGAACAGAACTCAGTGTGAACAGCATTCATTTTAAGCAAGTTAAGAATGATAATAGACCCTTCCAAAATATTGCTGCTGAAATTCCAGATTCCCCTTGCTCAGACTGCTCCTGCTCAGACGGCGCTGAGCGGAAAGCCTCCAAGGTACTGCGGTCTAAAGCGGCAAGTTTCTGATTGTTCTTCTCCCCCACCAGCAGCAGTATGTGCTTTGCAACAGATTGATAGTGTTTCTCCAGTATCTAAGTCAGGAATCTCTCTTGGCTCTGCCTAGATGTTGAGGATTGAACTGGAAGTATTCTGCACGCAAAGTACATATTTTGCTACCAAGTTAGAGTGTTTTGACCACAGTCCTAGAGCCTGTGGGAAGCTTCTGCCTAACCAGCTGCTCATCATAAGCCTCTATACAATCAGTTACAGAGCTTACCATTTACACACCTCTTAAAAACTATGATTTCATAAAGAACAAAAGTGGATATATTGTTTTTCTAATCTTTATTGACATAGTACAAGAGCTTTTGACGTTCTGTAGTTTGTGTACATTGTCTGTGGAAGAATCCGTAACATTGCCCTTGAGTTACACTGTTGTTAAGTAAGGATGCCTTATTAGACTACAGTCTTAATGTACCTACTCTTTTCTGTAGTTGCTGTTCCCGGCCTGATCAGTGGCACTAAACATTAAATTCTTGTCTTTGGAGAATAAAAGGCTTTTTACACGCTACACCCTCAAGCATGTTAAGCTACTGAGCAAGATGGAATTTTTTTTTTTTTAAAGCAAGTTCCTATTGAGTGTTTTTAAATAAGCACTGGGCAAATTAATTAGGCTATACTTTATTTTTAGTTGCTTGGTTACACAGTAGTATGTTCCTAAGCACAAATGAGATAGATCAGTTCTCCTGTGTGATTGTGTATGTGAGTACATGTGTACTGCTTATCCCTTAATCATATTTACTGAATCAAAAATGCACATTGTTGTTGTGCTTCCTAATGAAAGTATGCATGTACAAAATGATTAGGATGAAGGAATTACCTTCTGACTCAGGCTTGTAGGTGTCTTAATGCAGGGCGTTTTTGAGCAAGAGAGTAATAATGCCTTAGAGGTGGAGCTCTGGGGAAAGCAATTCTTAAAGTGTTGGGGGGGTCCTCTGATAAGCATTCAATGCAAGAAGATTCTAAATTGTTAAAGCATTCAGATACCTATTAGATTTAAACCTGTCTTCCCCACTTGGATGCCCCCCCGGATGCATTAATGTCCACAATGCCTATCATCCTCAGACAGCATACTGGGCTGGCTGGCTGGGCGGGAGGTTGTACTCCAACACATCTGAGGGGTGCTGGGCCAGAGAAGGCTAGTTTAGATGCTATTTCTTTGTGTGCTGCATGTTTGTGTAATGATTCTCATCCATTCTTAGCCCTAGGGAAAGTGATGGGTATACATCATTAAATCATATAAATGTATGACTAATCATGGATTTTCTTTCATTTTAAGATAGAAAGAGCCTGAGCCTTTCTTATTTCATAGCTTCTTTCACTGGTGCCTGGTGGCTCCATGGCAGTGGGGCAGTGAATCCACTCTGGGTTTTTGTCATCCAAGGTGTTGCAACTTATCCCCAAAATATATTTTCAAATCTGGGGAGGGGCTGCATGGCAGTCTTCAGAAAAAGGACAGATTGTGCCTCCTCCCCTGACAGGTCCATTAACAGTGAGATGCTTACTCCATTCTGGGTTTTAGTCCAAACTATAAAGTAGCCGTCCAAGGTGTGGAATCTGTTGTAGAGTTAGGGTTCAGTACCTTGGATTGCTCCTTTGAATTTCAGACTAACTCTAACAGTAAATTCACTGTCTTCCAATGGAAGGAGCTCTGTAAATGGAACCATTCCATTGGCTCCTGGCCTCTTTTTTATAAAAGGAAATCATGATAATGATGTGCTTATATGCTCATAGGAGTGCATACTTAAATTATAAATTGAATAAGTTGAATTGATTCATTTTGCTGCTAGTTCTTTATTCAAATATATCTGTTCAGTCTTGCATACCTCAGATGGTCTAAGACAGGTGCTTGCCATGTGTGGATTGTGATACTTTTCACCCTATTAAAAAGTATTGAGATGCATAAGTTGCAAAGAAAACTGAGGCCTCCAAATACAGATAAAATTTTCTACGGACAGGCAGCATAATGCATAGAGATCATTAAATGATCAGCTGTCTACATGCAATAGTTGTCATACCTTTCCACTCTCATATGTCAACTTTTTTTTATGCTAATAAAAATCTCCTTAAACAGGCAGGATTGACCAGTGACAGGTAAAATTCTTGGAATGTGGCAAAGAAGGCAGATTATGTGTCTTGTTCCAATGAGATTATCTTGATAAAAATGACATCATCATTCTAATAATTGTCTTCTCAAATGGCCTAGTGACTCATAAGAGGAGATAATACACAGATCAGCACCCAATTTACATCTCCTTATGTCACCCATGAACACTGGAGTTTTCTTTGGCACTATTTGTTGCAAAAATTAGATCATCCCACACTTTGTACACAGATAAATACATGGACCTGCTCCTGCCATATCTAGTTCATCTCTAAGAGCAGAAGCAAACAATGTTCAGCCTGCAGGGCGGCTTCACACTGCGCAATTATTGCTTTATGATTCCACTTTGATTGCCGTGACAACTTTCTGTGGAATCCCAGGACTGGCATTTTAGGAAGCAGTGTTTAGAATTCTCAGCCAGAGAGCTCCAGTATCTCTCTCAACTACAGAGCCTAGAATTCCATAAGATGCAGCCATGGCCCTTAAAGTGGAATCCTAGTGCTCTAATTGTGGTGGTGTGAGAGGGCCCCAGATGTTGTTGGACTTAAGTCCCCAGCGTTGCTCACTATTGGCTGTCCTGGCTAAAGCTGATGGAAATTGCAGCCCACCAACATCTGGATGGTTGCATTTTACATATCCCTTCTACAGTTGTGAACTATGAACCAGGAAGTCTTGTGTTCAGAACTTACCTCTGCTATAAATTCACAAGGCCATTGTAGGAAGCTATTATCTCTTGATCCCTTTGTTCTCAATCTGCAAAAATTTGAATAATAATACTGGCTCATTCTAGATTGCTGAAGTTATGGCTGGCATCCAGTAGGGAAGAGGGCAGTCTCCACAGCAGCTCCTCCGGAGTGCTGGGAAACTTTTCTGGGGTGCTGGGAAACTCTCCAGAACCAGCTTGAGGTGGCATGGAGGGCTCCAATGGGAAAGTAAGCAGAAGGCGGTTACATTCATCTTGTACTGTATGTGACATGTTTTATGCCCTCGAAAGCATTGTGTGTGCGCACCCCCAAGTTGCCTGTCAATTTATGGCAGCCCCCTGAATTTTACCTGGTTTTCTTAGGCAAGGAATGGAAGGTGGTTTTGCTAGTTCCTTCCCCTGAAATGTAGCCTACACAGCCTGTTATTTTTGGTGGTCTCCCATCCAAATATGAACCAAGTTTGACCCTGCTTAGCTTCTATCACAGAATCTGCTGCCTTTAGGGTATTTACAGAAACACTAATTGGTACTGTATTATGTTAGGCCTTGAAGATTTTTCAACAGATCAATCAACCAAAAAAAGACAGTTGATTAGTTGGTGAGGACATTTACTCAGTATGGGCAAATTTAAATCGCCAGGTCTAAAAGGGGCACTAGTTCTTTTGGGAACTAGTTTATGTCTCCCTTTCTTTAAAATAATATTTTACATGCAAAGCCTATACATTTTCTTTTTAAAAGAGTGGATGCTGCTTGCCTTAGGGCTGCTACAGTGATTTTCTGAGCCTGGGATTCTTTCTGCACATTTTAATGTTGGCTGGGAATGATATCCTGATGGATAGAGATATCAAACAATAGAAGATTATGGCAAGAGACCCAGTCTACATGCTCAGTAGACATATGTGAAAACTTCGCCCATTGTTTTATTGCACAGAGAAGCAAGTAAATTATTTACAGATATTTGCTAATTAAAGCACATATTGTTTTTCCCAGCACAATGGGACACCATGCAAACAAAAAGCCAAAGAGAAGTGAGCGAGCGAGGAAGAAATCCGCTTGCATAATTTCATTCTACTAATGCAGTGTATATATTACTCCTTGGTAAGAAAAATATGTATGTAATCTGCTCAAAAAAGCTTTTCTCAGGGTAACTAGAGAAGGCCAAAAGAGCAATAAATTGCTTGTCAGCTTGCCCAAACGTAAATGGTTCTTGGAGTTCAGTAGGCCATCTGATAGGAAAACACTGTGACTGAGCCTTATTTTCTGCCTTAGTCACAATGTCTCTGTGTGTCTGTAATGGCACATAGAACCTTAATTGAAAATGTGTATCTATGATGTATATGCATGCACATGCAGGCACTCACATAAACACAAGCTGTGGAAGAAAAAATAGAAAATTAAACATTTCAAAATTTGGTCTTCCTAGCCCTGCAAGGTTTGCTAAGAACCAAAAAAATTACAAGAGTGATGTTTGAAACTGAGCATAGCATCTGACCTGGTGCCCAACATGTCTGAAAAATGCTAAGATGAGGGGCACAGGAACATAGCTGTGCTACATTTCCACACCCGTGCTTGGAAAAGTAGTTCTTTTCCTTCAAATCCAAACGCCCTCCCGCAGAACCACAGACTGAGTGATTCTAATGTCACCAGATCTTCACCTCAGTAGGAAGTAAGCTCAACTGAATACAGTGACAACAACCTCTGTGTTGATGTGCATAAAGTTACGGTGTAAGAAACCAAATGAAAAGCCAGGAAACGCCTAGGCTGTGTTTTCTATCTACCACAAATTTATTAGTAGTCCAATCCTCCTTGTGCTAACATGAAATTAAATGTCACAGAATTTAACAGCACTGGCCCCACTTCTGAGCACTTGTTGTATAACAAACAGAGCATCAATTGCCTTAAGTAGACTGTTGTATTGTTCAGTCCCAGCTTATTCATTGTTTGGGAAGATGTGCCTTTCAGGTTAGTCAGTCCTATTTAAAATGTGAGAGGGGTGTGTGTGGCAGTCCTAACTGTAAGCTTCTTCATGATCAGGGTCATGTTAAGGTGAGGTTGTGGCACTGATGAGTGGTGCTTTAGCACAGTGTATTCTCTGAGGATGGATCCCTGGCATGTTCATTTTGAGTGCTGGCTCTTTCGTTTAGCAAAGCAAAGGACTTCTCTCAAGCAACAGATGCTGGGAAGTATCAGCCAGGATGTGAAGGTTCGAGCTGTGAGTGCCACATGGCCTGACAAGAGCCTCTTAGCTACCCTGCTGCCCTCAGATGCAGTGGAGGACACTGTCAGATCTCAGTCTTGAGCAGTGGTGGGAATCATGTGACCGTCCAGATGCTGTTTGACTGCTGCTTCCAGGATCCTTCACCATTGGCTGTGCTGGCGGGATTGCTGGGCGTTCCAGTTCAACGACATCTGGAAAGCTACATGATTCCCACACTTTCTCTGGAGGAAAGAGTCAACTGCTTAGCCCATCCAGCATTTGTACATGAAATGGGAAGGGGAACCATGTTATCTGCCATGTTGTTATGTGTTCAAATCAACTCCAGTTTATAACAACCCTATCCTAGGGTTGTCTTGGCAAGATATAGTCAAAGGAAGTTTGTCATTGCCTTCCTCTGAGGCTGAGAGAGTGCAGCTTGCTCAAAGTCTACCCATAAGTTTCCGTGGCTGTGGAAAGATTTGAACCCTGGTCTCTTAGAATTGTAGTCCAACACTCAAACTCCTATACGGCACTAATTCACATTGTTGCTGTTTAAACAATACTGAGAAAGTCAGCCCCTAAGTGCTAAGCTTTGTTTGATATGTCAGCATTTCATTTAAACCAAGCCTCAAGTGATACATGCAAAGAATACTGAATACTCAGAAGGCGCTATATCAATGCTGGTAATGATTATTATTATCTGACAACTTGTAACTTGCACAGTCATATTCCACAGATGGGGCGGCATTCTGCGTGTCTTCCAGAACACCATATGCACAATTTTCTTTGCAAAACTACAAATGACAATTCTTTATGTCTCAGAGACAATTGTCAGTTAATTAAGACTCCAGTTTGCATGTGTTCAGGTTCAGCAATCATAGCATTATTGGTTTTAAAAAATGTCAAACTTCTGTTGGTTATATTTGAGATAGCCCCCTCCTGGTAATAAAAGCTGCCGCTCAGCTGGGTTGTAACTGAAGAGCCTCATGAGTAGTAACTCCAAATGTTCACATATAATTCAAAATGTGGCTGTAGGCTTTGCTCAAAATCATATGATTTGAAAATATAGTGCAAGTTAGATAGGTTTCATTTGTGTGACAGCTAGTTCTTGGCTTCCATTACTTGACCACAGTCTAGTTTGAGCAAGAAGTAGAACCTAGAGTAGAGCAATGCAGGTGAAGAAATTAGATCTGATTTTCAGCATGTTAGGGGTCCACAGACAAAAATAATTAGCTGTGGTCTTACAGACTGTGATTTTTCTCAGGATCAAACTCAATAAGGTTTGCACATATTTACAAAAGGTGCTCATGTGAAATTATTATAGCACAGGCTTTTCTGCACCTATCCAAATTGCATTTAGCATGCTCTGTTTTGTAAATTGATCCTTAGAGGATAAAGAATGGTCTTAATTTGTAACTCTAACTGCTGAGACAAAAATCTCTGAGGAAGAACCATTGTTGGAGACCTGTTCTTAATTGCTGGAAAATATACATTTACCTTAACATCAAGTTTAGTGCTAGACCATGTGAAATTGCACAGGTCCTTCTTTAATAAATACAGCGGGCCATCAGTATCTGCTGGGTTTGGTTCCAGGATCTCCTGTGGATACCAGTATCTTTGGATGCTCATCCCATTGTCTACAGTGGTGTATTAAAATGGCATCCCTTATATAAAATGGTGAATAACCGAAAGGTTTGCTTTTTGGATTTTTTTTGGGGGGAGGGGGGATATTTTCAAGCCATAGTTGGTTGAATATGTGGTTACAGAATCCATAGATGCTGAGGGCCAACTATAAATTGTTGTTGGAATCTTTGTGTTTGTTCATGATTAGAGTGTGATAATTCAATTAAAAGAGCCAGCATAGTGTAGTGTTACTCTGATTTCTGGGGGTACCATGAGGGACACCTAAATGCACTCCAAATGCACTCCAAATGATACAAGTTGGGGAAATTAGTCAAAGAGCACAAGCCAGCAATACGAGAGGCAGGGCAACAGGGTGAGATCTTTTACCCAATGTCTACGGGGTCAGGCCGAGTCAAGGAGCAAACAGAAGTGAAATAATAATTGTTGTTTTTATTAAAATACAGTCAAACAAGTGTATGCAATACACTCACACAGATAACTATAGAAATAAAGGTTGGAGTTGGATAGAGGGATTTTTAGAGGAGGTTTTTGGTATGGGAAATACTGCACCTGTCCTGAAGCTCGGGAAGTCTGAAGCAGAAGTTCGTAGAGATGAAGTTTCTCAGTACATGGGATTGAGGGGAAGACTCACCAAGCAAAGCAGCAGCAAGGTGGGATGGAAGTCAGGAGCAATCCGAGGAAACTCTCAAAGTCAGGGGTTCTTATAGGGGAAAATGTGGCCGTAGGCTAGTCCGTGCTTGAGGAGAACAATGAGTTTCGGGCTGGAGACAAAGCCTCCGAAAGGTCAGAATTTAGCATGATTGAGTTAAGTTCGAATTGTCAATAGAGTAGCCAGTATGCAAACACAGAGTGCCTGACAGATGAGTATTCGTCTAGTCAAGCTGCCTGCTCGGGGCAGGGAGTTCCTTGTAAGTAGCGTGCATACATAATAGGGTGCTTGCCTTGAGGTCTCCTGAAGCGGCGGGACGGCTATTTCTGACCTGCCTGTATTTGTGTGGAATATTACAACAATTAGCGGCCGTGCCTGTCTGTGAGCTTGTCCGGGGGCCTCACAGCACGTGAAGAGGAATAGGTAAAGAAGGCCGAATTATTGATATCAAAGTGATATCTAATATCCCACAAATCTGGGCTAGCAACCACGGTAACAGTTGTGGTTTGAGTGTTGGACTATGACCCTGGAGATCAGGTTTCATTCCCTACTCAGCCATGGAAACCCGCTAGATGACCTTGAGCAAGCACATCATACACTCTCAGCCCCCAGAAAACCCTGTGATAGGTTTTCCTTAGGGTCGTCATAAGTTGGAAGTGACTTGAAAGCACACAACAACAACAGCAATACAATTAATTCCAAGGTGAAAAGATTGTAAACCAACAATTAGAAAGGGCAGCATCATTAGAAAGGGCAGCATGGAAGGGAGTAGTGCCCTTCTTTGCATCCAGATGTTCTTCCTGTGTTCTGCACCAGATGCCACACAGACATTCCTCATCTGTCCTGGGAAACTGAACTTTGAAGCTCTTATCTCCGGGAATTTTGACTGATTCCCATGGGAATCAGCAAGCTTAAAAAAATGGGAAGTTAAGCAGATTAGATTATAAGAGATGGAAAAAGGAAAAAAAAAAGAGGTTTTTAGTGGTGTAGATGAGAAATAAAGTTTTCCCAAAAAAAATGGCAGTTTTCCTTTTCTCTCTAACTCAAGGGGCAAAGGAAAAGGGGTGAATAAAATCTCTGGTGGCAGTATTTCAGCTTCATTCTTCAGTGTGGGCTTTTAACTTAAATTCAGATGGCAATTTGACGTGAATGTAATTGATATTTTTTTTCCAACTTCTAATGTAAATATATTTGAATTAGATCTTTTCACTTATTAATAATTAACTAAATTAACTTAACCAAATGCATTAAGCCTTTTCTATTAACTTCCCTATCTCTGATCCTGCTTTTCTGCCTGATAATGGGCGTCTAAGCTGGCAGGCAGTAAAAGGAAAAACAAAAAACAAAAAAAACAGTAAAATGAAAATAGAAGACAAAAACCGCAACACATAATATTGGTATTTGCTCTGGTGATGTCTGAAGACTTGAAGGAAGACGATGGAAAATTTCCTTTTAACAGAGTTTTTCTGCATTAGATCAACTTTGTTTGCAACTACATACAGAGAAAATTAAATGGCGGGGGGGGGATGGATAGCTAAGGCATTAGGCAAAGGGAGGTAGTGGCTTCAGATGTCAGGTTTTGGGTGCCATGAGAAAGCAACAAATATTTATCATTTTGTTGAATGTTCTTTTATCCCTAGAAATAAAGAAAACGTGTTTGTGAGATTCACTGCCCCAGGTGCCGAAAGAATTTGGTTGGCCGTACCTTGACTTGGGTGAATATAGGGTGTTGTTTATTGCTGTTTCTCAGGTGACAAAGCATCCTGGGCTGACCCTCGCTAAGCTGTAAAACACTTTTTTAAAAACAGTCTGTTCTGTTTTTACATAATGGAACATGTATATACATGACCTTCAACATGTCACAGATGAAAAGCAGAACATATATGCCTGAGCTGCATCAGAGTAGGGTCAAAAAGGTGTGGGCTGGCACCAAAGTGGCAGAAGTTATTAATGATGAAGAATACACAATACCAGAAAAAGCTGTGAAACCCTGAAATTTATGTTTAGGGAGGTTGAGATTCCATCCCCTTTTCTCTTCTCTCCCCTGCTGAGTTAAATCAGTGCAAACTAAATCTGCAGTTTGAGCTCAGCTTGCAGCAACTGAAGGAAGCCCAAAGTAGGCTGAGGAGAGAGAAATCAGGATATTTTTAAAGGCAGCAGAGGATTAACTGGAGGTCCTCCTGCCAAACTGAAACAGTTGGAGTCAAATGTGTATACAGTTGGCCTACCAGATTTTGCACATTTGATTATTCACAGATTTCTTGCCACTGCCTCCACTGGTGCCGTGTCCATTTTTAATAGGGACTACAAGCTTCATGAGGCTTAGAGACTGTGAATGAGGCTTGTGAGTCCCTTTTCAAAATGGCGTAGGGCAGCAGTGGAGGCAATGAAAAGCCCCACCAGCCATCTACTTCTGCTTTGTGAGGGAACCCCAATGCCTTGAACACATCCGCTGTGAGCTGAATATGCAGGTCATCACTTTTTGTGTGTTAAATATGGCGGGGGGTTATTTGTGGTTTCTCCACTTTCGTGAAGATCCTGTCTTGCTAACCCCAGTGAATGTGGAGGGATGACTGTGTGCTACGAGGCCCTTAGAACTTAGTTTGTCTTCGTGTCTAGCATTACATAGGTCTTCAACATGAAAGCTTTGGAGAGGCTGCCAATATAAAGGCTTGGACTGAAAGATTGTTTAGGGCATGGCACCTAGAGAAAGATTGTGGAGGTGAGGTCGTTCAGAGGTGTTCTGTGTGACATCAGCTGGTTTCAATAAGGGACCGAGGCTGCAAAAGAAAAGCAGAAGTATTATATACTTTCACCTCAGACCTGGAAGTAGCCACTTGCCTCCTCAGGTGTTTTGAAGAGGATTTGTCCGTAGATGAACAGGTAGGGAGGTATTTGTAAAACCGAAACATGTGAAGTCTAATTTATACTATGGGTGCTGGAGGATTTTGCTTGATTCACATTGCAAGGCAGCCTAAACTAAGTTGCCCTTCACAAAATAATAGGTAAATCAGACTTTGGATTGCATGCACCTGTGCCTTTTGTGGTATAGTTAGCAGGGTGTTTTTTAAAGTGTGCAAACTTTCGTATTCCAGGAGGAAATATGCACAAAAATTGGTATTTTGGAGGGAAATGTGAGCAAAATGTGCATTTTAGGAAATAAAATACTCTCTTTGGAGACAATTTTTGTGCAGTTCTCTTGCCCCTCACCTCAACAATTTAGCAAACTGAGGCAGAAATGGGTTAGAATGTGAACATGACTCCATACAGGCAGAACAGGTAAGCTTGAAGTGGCAGAGTAGACTATACCACTTAAAACTGCAGTGACTGGGGAGAACATTTTTGAAATTTTCCTATGTTTTAAAAAAAAATGGAAAATCTTTGGGGAGGATAGCTCCAGTTCATTCTCTGGTATGATAATTTTCTGTTTGCAGAGATGTTTTTTAAAGCTAGGAGAACATTAAGAAAACAACCTGAAGTGGTAAAGTCCATTTTTCCCACCTGCCTTTTTTCCTACCTTGTTCTGCTATGTATTAGACCAGACATACTGAGTGATAGTATTAAAAAAATATATTTTAGGGCTTCCATGAACCACCAATAAATTACATGTTGGATATTTGAAACAAAAAGCCAACTGAAGGATATTTTAAAAAACTCTTTAAGGTTCGTGAATGGAGATTGAGAGATTAAACCTAGCAGTTTATTTAACAATGCAGTGCTGGGTGGACTTTGGCTTTGTAGCCCAGCATTTGGCCCCAAACAGGCAATTAAACTAACTTTAAATAGAATTCTTTCAAAAACACACAGTGGCAGCAACTGAGTAACTAAAGACAATGGTAGTCATACAGACTTACCATTAAGGAGTAAGAGCTGTTTCCAAGCTGTGTAGGTCACATTTGTTCTTTGTGTCTTACTCTAGTGTTCTAGCTGATATCAGCAAAGCATATTTAGATGTTTTGGAACATGACACAGAATATTTTCTACATGTTTAACTTGAGTGGAAATTGCTAGGAGCGTATAACATTTTCTGTGTCCAAGCAAACTTCTTTCTTCAACACGACTCTGCCTCATTTAGGCCAACAATTTGAGAGCTAGTGACTAATGCCATCTCTGATTCTGACAAGACTGTGTGTTCCCACTGTACTTTCACCCTTGCCAGGGACTTTTGTGACAGCGCTAGAGAGAAACTGTGTTCTCAAATGTTTATTTCAGTTTTACAAAATTAATACGTAGCATTTATGAGATTGACTTCTCATGTTTCTGGCCATGTGTCCCGATATCGCTACCATGTGAGTTCCCAGAGGTGAGCTGTTCCCCTTAGGGGAAAAAATGTCATTTTAGATAGTATTACAGCCCCACCCTTCATTCCAAATCTGAAATAAACGTAAAGTTTCTGGAATGCCAAGCCACCTAACTTGAATGCACAGTCCTGTTATTCTCTGTGACTATAGGATATAATAGTAATCCTATTATAAATATTACTGCTGATAGTATTATTATTTAAACTACTGTTTATAATAGTAAACAGCATTATCCTATGCATATCTACTCAGTGTGGATTACTCCCAGCTAGGCATGAATAGAATTGCTTATTCCTGTAGCTGCAAGAAGGGAGAAGTGGTGTCTGGTATCTATGCTGGTAGCGGGGCAGTGAATCTGATCTGGGTTTTAGCCTGAACTTTAAAAGAGACATTCAAGGTGTTGTCTTGAATCTCTGTATTCCTGTCCATAGAACAGGTTCAGTACTTTGGCTGTCTTCTCTGTTATTCAAACTGAAACCTGAAGTGAATTCACCATGCCACTGACATTTTGGAGCCTCCAAGCAACTGTGCACAGAGCACAGGCTTTGCACACGAAAGGCTGCAGTTTCAATCCTAAGCATCTCCCGGCAGGGCTGGGAAAATATCCTCCTTTAAACCCTGGAGAACAGCTGCCTGTCAGTGCTGACCATACTGGGCTAGATGGACCAATGGTCTGAGCTGACATAAGGTAGAACCATCTGTTCTTTCTAAAGGTGTTTGAAGGGAAATATTCTTTCTGTCAGTACATTCATAAATTGTGCCACCACTCTGGGATTCTTTATAGCATCTATTACTCCTTCTTTGGATGTATGTTTCGTACATGCAATTGGCCGTAAGTGCCATCCATAACATAAACGTTGCACTTGGAAGTTACTTGTAAAAGCTCATTAGGATAGTCCCTGCTTCACAACAAAACATTGCTATAAATAGTTGCAATCTTTTAAAAGTCACCCTTCCTTTCCCCATTTTGGACTAGTGGTGTAGTTAGTTCCTGAATGCCACCCAGCTGGTGGTCAATAGTACAAATCATGCCTTGCCTCCACCTGTCTTGTTTTGCCTAAACGTCCACAACAGAGTGTGAGGCAGCAGCACCAACCAGCTTTTGAATCACACAATGTTCCTTCTCTGCTATTTAATGAAGCCACCCCGCTGTAACTGCAAAAGTGATTAAAAATTATAGTTATGCCACAAAGAAGTGAAGTTATCCTTTAATAAGGTAACTGTACTATTGTAAGATGGTATAGTTTCATCTTAATTACTGGGGAAATGAATAAACTGCAATTAATTAGGCAGAGCTTAGTTACTTCTAAGTTCTCCCTAAGTGCATCCTCTGATCTTTCTCTCTTTCTTTCTCACTCGCATTTAATGCGCAAACAGTTGTGATAAGCTGTCTTGAGACAAACTGCCTTCTTAGTGTGTAATGGCTCCACCTTCTTTTAAACTATAATAAGCTGCTTTGAACCTGCTTTAGCCACCTGACCCTCCTTTTCTTGGATTTATGCATCCTCATCCATCTGCTGAGTCAGGCAATTTAGATTTCTTTGCTGTCGGAGGACAGTGCCAACGGTTGCTTAGACAACAATGACATAATATTTGCAGCATGAAGGCTCTCGGAGAAGCACTGGCCAGAGATGTTGTGCTTTCTCCAAACATCATTCAAGTTCAGTGGATATTTTTTTTAAAAATCCTTGGGGCTTTTGTGGGCAATCTCCTCTGTGCTGCACCCCAACCCACCTTTAAACAACATGATCACAGCTATTTGATTTAGTTAACTTGTATCAAAATGAGGTCGGCAGGATGCCGCAAATTTTTATCAGGATTAGGGGTTGCCAGACAACGGTGGTGGGGGAGGTGGGGGACTGGGTTGACCTGCTCTTCGGACTTTAACTGCAATTTAATACTCCTCCCCCCACCCTCCACATGGAAAAGAGTGTTGTTACTACCTGCTCATGTTGGCAGATTGAGATATTGTAAAGATACACACAGAATAATGGCTGGTAAACAGTATTGTTCATAGAGCCAGGGCTCAGAGTGTTGAAGGACTGACAGTTATTAGCAATGACAATAAAGATACCCACCACCTCTTTCAGGCTTCTGTTCTCCTTCTTAACTTCCATCCACCTAGCAGCTGGATTTTAGGGTAAGAAGGAAGTGCATTTTCCGAGCAAGAGTATATTGACATGCTACGTACTGGGTGGGGGATTGTGCTCAAATGGCAATGAAGAACTGTTAGCCTTACAAAAGACCAGCTGCTGGTGCAGTATGGAAATGACTTGAAATGATTTATTTGATTATGTGGATCAACACAGCTTCCTGTGTTTCCGAACTCTTCTTGGGGGTCTGTCATGATGAGTTCTCCACTTCAAAATTTACCTCTATTCTACTGCTGGTAGACAAAGTTGATTGCCTTAGGGTGTATGCGTGCCTTCAAATCATCTTGTCGATTTATGGCAGACCCATTATTTTCGTAGCGTTTTCTTAGGCAAGGAATACTCAGAGGTGATTTTGCAAGTCCTTTTCTCTGAAATATAGCCCACAGTACCTGGTATTTGTTGGCAGTCTTCCTTCCAGGGTTGAGCCTGCTTAGCTTCCAAGATCAGACAAGATCCAATGCCATTAAGGTTTTTAGGTATGCCCTTGGAGCTGGGTAGGATTCTTCTAATTATCTGATGACTGATGGATTAGTCCAGTCTCTAATCCCATGCAACTGTACTTCATGGAGATAAGATTTTCACATTCGCACTCATATTTTTACACTCACACAAGCATCACACTCTTCGATTTGCATCACTTCTGTTGTGTTACATATATGCTTGGCATATGCCATCCTGAGCTGTTAAAACCTATAACAATGTCTGGTATTTATATAGCCCATTAGAATGTTCAAAGTGCTTCCTTTAAGGCAGGGGTGGGGAATGTGTGTCCCTCCAGGTGATGCTGAACCACAGCACGGCCAGCGGTGAGGAGTGATGGGAGCTGTATTTAGGCAAAATCTGGAAAGCCACACATTCCTCAAGAAGAAATACTAAACGGCAAATACTGAAAAGAAACAACTTAGAACAATAGGTGGTTTCTAGCTTTCCTAACACAGATTATAGATAACACCATGCCAAAACAAAACAAAACAAAAAAACCCTTCTTTAGTTGTAAATATCATTGAATGCTTCCACTGCTGTTATTCCAAAAATACTAATTGCTGAATGCTATAGTCAACAAATCATACTTTTTCTTGCAAAAGTATATTAAAGGTTCCCAATCTTTCACAAAAGTCACCACAGTCTTTTTTCTTATTGATATGGTTAATTTATCCATTTCAGTTACATCGAACAATTTTATCAGCCAGTCATCTTTTGTTGGAATCTCTGTATTCTTCCACTTCTGTGCTGCAGTGGTCATATATTGTGATTTCTTGCCATACTTCGTCTCCAGTTGATCTCCTCCTAATCCCAACAAGTACAATTCCAGTTTCAAGTGAACATCAACTTTCAAAATTTTATACACAATAAAATGTATTTGATTCCAGCATCTTTCAGCCTTTTCACAAATCAACCACATATGATAAAAAGATCCCACCTGTAGTCATAAATTCTTTACTAGCATCCCATATTACTTCAATATCAGTACCTTTATCCACGTTATCATAAAAAAACTGTCAATGTTTTTCTACATGTTTTTGAGACATTTTCATCGTGAAGTAAAGCTTCATTCAGTCTCAAGTTCCCTTCTATTGTCTACCTCTTCAATATTAAAGTTACAAGAATACGATCTGGAAAGCTCTTAGGTAAACTATCCATTTTTATTATGCCATTGACCAATGTCTTTGAAATAAAAAACATACCAATTTTGAAAAAGATTTATGTCTTTCAAAAAAAAAAAGTAAAATCTTTAGCATTTCCATGCTTAAATCATCCACCACCTCCCAATTATCCTTAAAAAAAAAGTTGTAAGTTTCTCTTGTCTAGTCTTAATGTTTTTTTCTTTTTTCAGAAAATCTGTCTAACTGTGAGGAAATTATAACATCACAATCTCTGAGTAGCATGCAGTTCTCAAATGAGTTCTCAAATGAGTAATTCAACATTTTGTCCATTAGCTTCTTGTAGCCCCCCCTCCATTGTTGAGTAGGGGCATAAACCCTCACTGCAAGAACTTTGGTCCCACAGTTATCAATCTGAACTGCCACATACCTGCTTTCTTGATCTTCAAATACAATTTCTGGTTACAAATTGAGATTCATATGAATAACAACTCCATTTTTCTTCTTCAGTGATGCGGCCATGGAATCCTTGCCTAATTCTGGACAATACAGATACTTAATGTCCCTTCTAACATGAGTTTCTTGAAGACAAATTATATATTGTTTCAACTTTTTCAAATAATGAAATATTTCGTTCTTTTTGTTCGGAATATTTACATCTCTCATATTCCATGTCATACATAACAAATCCATACCAGGAGGGAAATTTAGAAAAGTCCATTCTCACTGCTCTTCTGGTTTTGTCCCCTCCTCCCTCTGAGGCCTTGTCCTTGTTCAAGTTTTGGTCCGATGTAGGTTCTTGAACTTCATCTTCTTTTCAGTCTCCTGGTTCCTTCAATTCTTTTTTATATTTGTTATATGAATTCTTTGGATTTTTAGTATTCACTAAAATTCTTCTTTGCATGAAATGAAAGAGAATATCCTCCAGGCATTCCCACCTAAATGGGATCTTATTTGGCCTCAATTTATCAATCAAGAAGACATATTCCCTTCTTTGTGCAGAATCTTGGTAAATATCTCCTTAAATACCATGACTTCAGCCTCCAACAATCTTCAGTCTGTTCTCAAAATGTTGTTGCAGCACTTGATCTCTAGTGTGCTTTCAGATAAAATACATGATCACATCTCTTGGTAAATTTCTCTGTTTGTCCATATGTGAAGAAATATGGTAAACCCAAACAGTTAATATTTTGTGTCCTCTTTTTGCTTTTCCAATAAATTTGCTATAGCTTCCACCATGCTTTCCCAGATATTTTTGTTAGTTGGCTCTGGAATTGTTCTAAAACATAATTCTCTTTCTGCCTTTGTTCCATTGAAACAAAGGCATCTAGTCATGTTCATACTCTCCGTCCAGTCTCTCTGCTCTAGATTCCAAGCTCCCTGTTTTTTGTTTAAGACTCTGAATCTGTTCATGAATCTGTTTTATGTCTGATACCATCTGCGACATAGACGGATTCATTTCTCTCCTTTGATTTCCTTTCTTTCATATCCATTCTTACTCCTTTTTAAAATTCTGCCATCAGGTTTCTTCCCATCTGCTCCATATCCATTTTCATCTGAGATACCTGAGTCTTTTAAGTCCTCAATATATTTTTTGAGCCACCTCTATGGCCTTAGATGGTAAATCCATAGATTCTATTCTTTCTGGTCTTTCAGGTCTTTTTTCTTCGTTTTTCATATAGGACCTCACAGAATTCTAATCCAGATTTGTTAAAAGGGGGGAAAAGCAATTAAGAATCCCCAAAGAAAAGGGGGAGAACATTCTTTAATACAATTACAATGACTTCTCTTGACCACAGGATGTTGTTGTTGTTATCATTATTTATTTCCTGCTTTTTTCATGGTAAGGAGTCAAAGCAGCTTACAGTAATTTAAAATAAAATAGTTAAAAATCATAAAATACAAAAGTGCAAACACAAATTAAACAATCAGATAAGAATTAAAAACAAAGTTAAAATACATAATTAAAATAGAAACATTCATAAATGTTAAGAATAGCCAGCACTTTCATCAGCTAGGCCATAATCACACATTAAATACTTGCTGATATAAAAATGCTTGTCTACAGAAAGAAGGTAGGGAGGGTATCAGTCTGACTTCTCTGGGAAGGGAGTTCCAGAGTTTGGGAACAGCCACTGAGAGGGTCTTCTCCTGCATTCCCATCAGATCATAGAATCATAGAATTGGAAGAGACACCAGAGGCCAACCTCCTGCTATGCAGGAACATTCATCAAAGAATTCCCAAAAGATGGCCACCCAGCCGCTGCTTAAAAACCTCCAAAGAAGGAGACTCCACCACAATTCAAGGCAGCATATTCCACTGACTGACAGCTCTGACTGTCAGGAAGTTCTTCCTGAGGTTCAGGTGGAATCTCCTTTCCTGCAGCTTGAATCCATTGCTCCTTGTCCTAGTCTCTGGAGCAGCAGAAAATAAGCCTGGTCCCTCCTCAACATGACATCCCTTCAAATATTTAAACGTGGCTCTCATGTCCCCTCTTAACCTTCTCTTCTGAAGACTAAACATCTCCAGCTCCCTAAGCCATTCTTCATAGGGCATGGCTTCCAGACCTTTCACCATTTTGGTTGCCCTCCTCTGGACACGTTCCAGCTTGTCGATATCCTTCTTGAATTGAGGTGCCCAGCACTGGACACAGTATTCCTGATGAGGTCTAACCAATGCAGAATAGAGTGGTACCATTACCTCCCTTGATCCAGACACCATACTCCTATCGATGCAACCAAGAATCGTGTTGGCTTTCTTGGCTGCCGCATCACACTGTTGACTCATGTTCAGCTTGTGATCTACCAAGACTCCTAGATCCCTTTCACATGTACTGCTATCCAGCCACGTGTTCCCCATCCTATAGTTGTGCATTCCATTTTTTCTGCCTAAGTGTAGGACTTTACATTTCTCTTTGTTGAAATTCATTTTGTTATCTTTGGCCCAGCTCTCCAATCTGTGAAGGCCATTTTGAAATTTGATCCTGTCCTCTGGGTATTAGCAACCCCTCCCAATTTGGTGTCATCTGCAGATTTGATCAGCGTGCCCTTCTTTCCTTCATCCAAGTCATTGATGAAGATGTTGAATAGCACTGGGCCCAGGACGGAACCCTGTGGCACTCCACTAGTCACTTCTATCCAGGATGAAAAGCAGCCATTGGTGAGCACCCTTTGGGTTTGTTCGGTCAACCAGTTAGCAATCCACCTAACAGCAGCCCCGTCCATTTTACTAGCTTCTTTGCAAGAATGTCATGGGGAACTTTGTCAAAGGCTTTACTGAAGTCAAGATATGCTACGTCTACAGCATTCCCTTCATCTATCAAGCTTGTAAGCCTATCATAAAAAGAGATAAGATTAGTCTGGCATGACTTATTTCTGAGAAATCCATGTTGACTTTTAGTGATTACGGCATTGCTTTCTAAGTAATTACAAGCTGACTGTTTAATGATCTGCTTTAGGATCTTTCCTGGTATTGATGTCAGGCTGACCGGGCGATAATTATTTGGGTCCTCTTTTTTCCCCTTCTTGAAGATGGGGATGACATTTGCCCTCCTCCAGTCTGCTAGGACTTCTCCCAGCACCTGTGCACCAAATGTACCTGTGAAGGTGGTGGGATGGAGTGAAGGTGGTGGGATGCCCCCTCACCTCAAGCCCCCTCACTCTCCAGCAGACCTCAAAGCCCAGGCTGGTTCATAAGGGAGAACGTGGTTCCTCAGATGCGGCTCTTTGCTCAGTTTTCTTTATGCAATCACTGTTTATAGTATTGCAGTACAGACACAGCAATCTGGCTTCCCTCAGTTTGCATTCTCATAACAGTCCTTGCTGTTATCTCAGTCTAAGGTAAATAAAAATTCTTTTCTCATAAAGTGTCTATTTTATATATTCTTAACCAGTATTTCAAAGTAGTAGGTTTCTTTAAAATTCAGTCAGTAAATAAAAATTCTCAACCTTTGCTCTTTGCAATAGAGTATGAAGTTTAAAAAGCTTCCACCTGCCACCCTTAAATGTCCAATGGCTACTGACAGCTCCTTGGTGTTTCTGGGAAGCTATATTGCAGAGGTTACACATGCATCTCCTGAAAATCACTTTTGGAAGCAGAAGTTCTAAGGGCAGAAAGAGTTTTCAGTGGGGCTTGGGGCTTGCTGCTTAACACAGCTTGCGTTGCACACAGTGGGGCTTGTTGTGGCCATTGATCCCCCTCACCTGCACCTGCAATCAGTCACCACTTACGCAGTGATCTTGTCAGGAAGGGATCCTGGGACTCACCTTTAGAAATCTTCCACATCCCCCTTTATCCAGGGGCAAATTTCTCTGGTTCCTTGATCTGGGACCAGGAAATGCTGCACACCATGTTGCCTCCTCATCAGAGTTGTGAGGGGGGACAACCATAACTCTGCCATCTTCCTCCAGAAACTGAGTACTTCTAATTTGTATAAGTTGGTGTGATGAGAAGCTGAAGAAAGTCTGTGAATAAATACATTAAAAAAAAAAACACACCTTAATCTGACTTTAGTGTTGTCGGTTGTTTTACATACATATAGTAAGCATGCAGCCTAGGTGGTTCTTCATGTCTTTGCAGAGAGATAATTATAGATGGCAACCCTGGAATACAGCATGTTCCTTTAATCTTCTAAAGATCTGTGTATATCATCTGTCACCGTAAGACCAAGTTCCTGTGTCTTTTTATTTAGTAACAATTCTGTGATCCTGTTGTGGTTTACAAGGGAGCAGCAATATCAAAACAGACTTACCAGTATTTGATGGTAATAATTATACCCATCCTTGGGTGTTTATGTGGATGGAGCCAGGGTAGAATGTCTTTTCAAATGGATGGCATCCAGAAATGTTGCACTATGTCCACCATAATCCCAGACAGCACAACCACTGGCTATATGGCTGGAGACTGTGGGGGTGGTAATGCAGCATATTTGGATATCATCAAGTTAGAGAAGGGTATGAGAGGATTGGAGTCAGAGCCAGGAGAGGATATAGAGCAGGTGTGACCGGCAGACTTCATGCAGTCCCCAAAGCTGTTTTTATGGCTATTGTGGCTATTTTCCCTATTTCCCCCCTCAAATGCCCTCTAGGAAGCATAGGGGCATTTTCTCCATGTTTTTGCCCCTTCAGTCTATTTTAGGCCCAAGAGAGGTCTTTTTAACAACAGGAAGAGAATAGGATGTGACTTCTGTTCATTTTGGAATCCCTGTACTCCCATAAAGAAGACCATTAAATATTACCAGACCAAATTGTGATAGGCTAATTACTGGAATAAAATAATATTTTTCAACACCCTGAGACTGTCTTTTTTCTATATTCCCTTCCCCCATTGTCTTTTGGTTTGATCCAGTAGGACTGTTCTTAATGTTCTTAATCAGAACTGTGCTACCACCAAAGCCACTTAGCTACAGTGCTGCACCTCAAATTAAACTCCTCTGGATAAAGCCAATAAGCAATCAGAGCAATATAGTCAAATCTAAGAGTGGGAATCATGTTGCCTTCCAGATGCTGTTGGAGTGCAGCTCAACTGCAGCTCCCAGCATTCCCATTCAGCATTGCTTATGCTGAATACGATGGTTGGGGTTTGCAGTCCCAGGGCATCCCAAGGGTCACATAATTCCAACCCGTAGTATAGCCCCTGTGAAACAGCTGTACTGAATAACCTCAAGCCCACCCATCTCTCACAGATTGGCAACCATTCTATTTACTTACCAATAAGTAAAATGTGTTTTTTTATGTATCTGTGAGAAGGAAGAAAACACTGGGTATTTCAAAGGCAATCTAGGTCAGTACCTCTTTAGTCTCTGTGACTGAGAAGCATCTCAGTGACGCAATGACCTACCCACCCACCCGTCCTTTCTTTTCCCTGGCACATTCAGCACACCTTCATTAGAGTGCAAAAGGAATTCTGTTTTTAATTCAGTATTCATCAGGTTATTTTTTTTAAAAGTCCATAGGTCCACCCGATATAACTAGGTGTTTGGAAAGTACTGTTCAAAATAAGCCTAAAATACAGTACTGTCATTTTATTATTTTATTTTATGTTATTTTATTTCTGTAACCAATTTTAAAAATAGAGTCTTCAATGCCAGTGGTACATCTTACCAAATAAGATTTATTAAATTTTTGCCCAGCTATAACCTTAGGGTAGTTTTTAGGTAATTCACAGTCTCAAAATCTACCTTGCAGGATGGTTGCAAGGATGGAAATGAGACAAATTATCATTTTGCATATGAGAAAAACTAGACAGAGTTTTGTTGCTAATAGTTTAATTATAGTCATCTGAGTAGAATATGTTTGCAGTCATTACCCTCAAAGAGCTTACAGTCTCTTTCCAACACACTCAGCCCTTCATGTTTGCAGAATTGACATTCACAGATTTGATTATTTGTGAATTTCTCCAATGCCTGCCCCCCCACCTCAAGCGATTATTTCTGGGAGAACCTTCCCTCTCAGCGACTTCAATCAGACCACACAATCCTGTAAAAACGCACCTCTGGTCGTTGTCCTCCTCCTCCTCCTCCTCCTCCTCTACCAGCTATTGCCTGGCCAGCCAAAGAAGGATTGCAGTCTGAGTTCTCAGCACAACAAATCCTCTCCTGATGCTCCCTGCATACCCAAGGAAGGAGATGGGCAGAAGAAAAGAAGTATAGAGCTACCATGCCAGCCCACCTCCTTTCCCTGACCTGGTTTGGACCCTGGGTACCCACTTTCTCCACTATGTCTTGGCCCCTTCCCACAGACACACACACAAACACAAGCACGCACACACACATTTTGATATTTGCAGTTTTTACACTTTTGTGGGGGTCCTGCACCCCTAACCCTAGTGAATGTGGAGGGCTGACTGTAGTTAGGAAGACAACAGAGGGAGGAGAATTTGGAGAGGCAGTAGAGTAGAAAGGGGTGGCCAAATGTTGTCACTAGCTTTGTTCCTGTTGTGAATGAAGCTGAAGGGGATCATTGGAATGCTTCAAAGGAAAGATGGATTTTGAGGAGAGATCAGAAGGGAGAGGAGAGACATGTGCCTGATAGCAAGCCATGATATGTGCAATCTGTCTTAAGGATCATGTTAACATTTCAAAAACAACAACAGAAGGAAACAGTGACTAACTAGCATTTAAGAAATCAGGGATTTTTTGTTGTTGTTTAATGTACGTGTGTCTTATGACTTCTAGCTCCTATCCTCCATTTCGCTGGGTGACGTAATATTTATAATTTTATTCCTCTGCATGTGTTGACTGGCAGCAGGCTTTGCAAACTGGCTCTGCTGAAAAAAATATGTGTTTGAACTGCTGTGAAGAAATACTAACTTCTCTCTATGAGTTAATATCTGCAAAGCAAAATGTGCATGCACATGCAAGTAATCACTTGCAGTTGTCAACTTACAAACAGGCAGAACTTGAAAAAGCGTTTTTATTATTATTATTAAATTCCAGACTCCACCAACTGGCATGGCCAAAAAAGTACTATTTCCAAACTCTCTTATACACAGACACATATGAACCACCTCCAGCAGGTTTAGCGTTTGTTGATAACACTGGACTACAACCCTATGATTCGATTCCCCACTTGGCCATGGAAACCCACTGGATGACCTTGGGCATGTCATACACTCTCAGCCCCAGAAAATCCTGTGATAGGTTTGCCTTAGGGTCACCATTAGTCAGAACCAACTTGAAGGTACACAACAACAATCTAGAATTAGCCCTGGTCTTCCCAAAGTATAAAATCATGTGGCTAAATGCTGACCATCATTCAATTCTCCTCCCTCCTTTAGAGCAGTGGTTTTCAAACGTTGGTTTTCCAAATGGTTGAGATTTCAGCTCCTACTTTTCTTGACCACTGGATGGAGTTTCTGGAGGTTGAAGTTCAAACATCTGGAGGATAAAAGTTGGGGAACCACTACTCTAGAGTAGCCATGAGAAGGAGTTTGGAAGCTTTCATTTCCCTTTTCCATTAACCTAAATTTAGTCAGTTGTCAACACATAGTTCACATTAACTTTGGTTTATTTAAACAATCTAGCTTCCTAACCCAAGAGTTTAAATTGGCTTGTTTCAAACAAACCATAGTTGAGATTAATTTACAGTTTGTTAGGTTCAGAGAACCCAGCAACCTCTGGTTAAGCAAAAATTGAAACAAAAGCTTCTGACTTCTTTCTTGCCAGAAGTAGTAGCAATTTGAATGATTTGGCTAATGAAAAAGCTGCTGTGGTTATTATGGGAGTTGCTCTTCATCTCTATATGTAATCTGCGAGTTTTATACATTGTGTTTCTGCATGTGAACAGACCTCTGAATGCCACCTGTACTACTGTTTAGATATATACTAAAATAGTACTTTGTGGCTTCCAGCATTGCTCATGTATTCATGATATCGCTGAAACCATGCTGAGGGACACTGCAGTGGTGAAACTAGTTCTTAAATGACTTCTGAAATCTTTCTGCCTTGAATAAATATTTCTGAGCAGTGTAATCAAAGCTTTCTATCTGGGATCATTTTGTGCTAGATTGTAAAACCCTTAATTACCCAAATGAGACCTGAGTCACTCCTGTGAGCAAGTATTCTACATTATGAGTAAAAGGGGGTTGCTAGGCCATATGAGAACTCTTTATTTCATAATATGATTTTGTTCCAGAGTTCTCAACCATTTCTCATATTTGGTTTCCCCTGCCAAATAATAAATTAATTCAAAACCCCACAAATACTAATCTAAGAACTGGGTCTGTCATTTTAACTTTGGGAAGGGGATGGGAGACCTTCAGAGTATGCTTCAGAGGCCTGTTCTTGAATGTATTGAGGATTAAATTGTGAGAAAAATGATATTTTTAAGAGCATTTGTTGGGGTTCCTTTTTTCATCTCATAAGAGAAACACAAGTGGTCATCTGTACCTTGAAATAAAGAGGGGACAATTGCCCTGTGTAATTTGATAAATTGTAACCAGAGTCCCATTCACACTATGCAGTTATAGCGCTGTGATTTCATACTCTCCGGCATTTCACAGATGAAGACTTAAGCCATTTCCTCACAAGACTGTTATAGTGCTATGATCCCACTTTCAACATCCTACGGAATCCTGGTGCTTGCAGTTTCGGGAGGGGACAGCCAGCCCCTCCTGAAACTGTAAACCCCAGGGTTCCATAGGATGTTGAAAGTGGAATCATAGCACTATAACAGTCTTGTGCGGAAATGGCCTCAAAGATACATGGCCAAGCAACATCAGGATGTGGTCTGAAGGTGCTTTTTATTGAAGGTGCGTTTTGACCTCCTGTACACACTTTATCTCTATTAGTCTGATCCACACTGGCTTTGTTCTTAGGCCAGATGTATTAATAAACTACCCATAAGAACTGACCTTAAAAAAAAAGACACTTTTGAAATAACCTTAGAATAACCTAAGGCCCTTTCACAATATATAGTTACAGCACTTTGATTACATTTTAACTGCCATAGTTGCATCATGTGGAATCCTGGGATATGTAGTGTGGGTAGACACTACAGCTGTTTGGCTGAAAATTCTAATTACCTTATAAAACTACAAGCTCTGGGTGTTCTTGATGTTGTTGGAAATTAGCTTCCCATACTCCTATCAGCATGCTCAGTTGTCATGGATGCTAGGGTTGTCAGATGAAAGCTGAAGAGGACTCCTGTATTTTTAAGGGTTGTGTAGAAGGAGAAGATTCAACAGGTATAGCTTCTCATGCAACCAGGTAACAAGCAGTACTTGCTGAAATTCCTTCTACTTCACAACTATTGAGGGTACATGAGTCTATTTCCAGTTTTCACTCTGGCAACCCTAATGGTGTAAGTTGTAACTACAACATCTGGTGGGCTCCAGGTTGAACAAGGCTGTTTGATCATGTTTACTCTCACAGTCATTCTGAGGTATCTGTCACTGAAGCGTTGCAGCTATGACTTTTAATTCAAGGAAGATCCAGTGCAACAGTGGAAGCCAACGGAATATATTCAAATTGTTTGATACAACAATAAGACAACGATAAAACATAAATAATTCTATTCAAAGACCACTGAAGAACCAGTGTGCCTCTAAAATTTAAAGTCTAGATGTTGGACCCTAAGTCCCATCAACTCCAGCCAACATGATGAGTGGTCAGAGAGGATAGAAGCTATAGTCCAACAACCTAGGTCATGAGTTTCCCCATCTCTGATTCAAAAACAGGAAGCTTCTGCTCTTTCTTCTGGAGCTACAGGACGAACAATACTGTGCAGTAACGCACAATGTAGTGTGATGTAGTGGTTTAAGTGTTGGTCTTGGACTGTGGCAGACCAGGGTTTGAATCCCTGCTCAGCCATGGAGACCCACTGGGTGATCTTGGCCAAGTCATACTCTTTCAGCCTCAGGGGAAGCCAGCAAATACTGCCAAGAAAACCCCATGATAGGTTCTCCTTATAGTTGCCATAAGTCAGAAAGGATTTGAAGGAATACAACAACAACACCACATGTTCATACACATTTACTTGCCTGTGTGTAATAGAACAAAGGAGTATCCATTCCCCATTCACAGGTTTAACATCACAGCAGGCACATGATATGACTGCATGTGTTATGCCATCTCTGTTGATAAGGTTTTATTAAAAGCTGTCCTCAGATTCTGCTCAAACGACAAAATGGAGCAGTTTTTTTCTCCTAGGGATTAAAAACAGGGACCGTCCCTGGTGATAAGGGAAGATTGGAATGTATGGAGATTGTTTCAGTTTATTTCCATATGTTTTGAAATCAAGTTCCAAGGTGAGCAGAAGTTGTTTTTTAAGTATGGCAAGAGGTGTTGTGATTAAATTACATGCTTGTATTTAAGAAGAATGTTTGCAGAAGAGTTTATTTGTACTTCCTTGTTGCCTGTAGGTGATTATGCAAGAGGAATGCAATGTTGATAGCCTGTTTAATGCCTGCGTTGTCAAATAATCCCTAATAAGAGGCCGCTCTTATATCTGCAGTGTGTTTTGTCTTATGCATTAAAGTGAATGCAAGTGATCTGTCACTTGTATTTTACTCATGACAAAGTGTAAAGTCCTTTAACTGAGAGTAGCAAGATTTAGCCTCTGCTTGATAAATACATTCACATGCTTTCCTCTGGCCATTTTTGTTTGAGGCTTCTTCCTGTCCTTGTTATATATAAAGCTTTTCCACCTCTCTGCAAAACCAAATTGGTCTTGCTCTCTCTTTATGTTCCTATTAATGATCCAAGTAAGTGTTTCATTTTAGGGGGTTTTAATTGCCTGACATTCAGATTGTCACACAGAGGTTTTGAGATTAACCCCTTAAATGTGGGAAGTCTATGCCTCTGATGCTGCTGCCCTGTTTTCAGTCCATATGGCTGCAAGACTGTCCAAACAAAAATCCATAAAAGCAATCAGTGGTCCTGTTTCTTCTGTGTTACTTGCTTTTGATAATATTCATACTTGGCAGCTGCACTAAAATATACATCCCCCCACCCCAGCATTTGAAATCCCATATGCTCAGACCAAAATAGATTATGCAGACTAACAAGACTGGTACAAATGCTTAATCTTCCTTCATTATTCTATATGCAGAATCTGGAATTTAGTAAAAATTTGGAAATATTTCCAAACATGGAGGGAATGGAAGCAGCAGAATAATAAGGTGTTTGCGTGGATGTGGGAACTGAAGGATGTTTATAGAGAGTTTCCCTTAGCCCTACTTTGTGGATTTGTCTGCACTGTGGCATTAAAAAAAAAGCAGGTAGTGCCATAACTTTGGCAAGAACTAGAGGAAGGGTATGGCATCTTTACCTTTCCAGATATTATGGCCTATAAATCCAATTAGGTCTATCTGGCATGGCAAGGGAATTCTGGGAGCTATAGTCCAAAGCACTTGAAGAAACAGAGTTTCCTATCAGTAGGCTGGAGAATGACCTCCCACCTGAAAGGCTTTCTTGCAACAGATTAGGCACTGTGAAGAGCCACCGGTCATGGATATCGATCAACTGCTGTAGTTATTATGCTATGTATGAATTCCATATGAATCACTGTTCTTCCACTGAGCTTGTTGCTTGCTGAGTGAAACTATAAGTTTAATGTGTGTGTGTGTGTTGAGCTTTTACACTTCAAGAGTTTTTACTGAATTTTTGTTTGTACAAAAAAAACCTGTTGAAAACTCTTGTATTTTGTGCAAAATACATTTTTGTGTGAAAATTTGCATGATTCTTGAGTAACGCATTAATTGTGGGTGCAAAAATGTATTTCGCACACAATACAATGTTTATTGTGCAAACTTATTAAATTTTTGCAGAATAATTTGCAAATTTTTGCATGATTCTTGAATACAGCATAATTATGGGTGAAAAAGTGTATTTTGCGCACAATATAATGTTTATTGTGCAAACTGATTAAATTTTTGCAAAACAAGTCCCCAAATGGAAACGAAATAGTAATAGTAATAATAATAATAGAAAATGTACAAATACTGGAAACACATTGAGATATGGTTTCTTGGTAAGGATGAGGAAATGTGTGAATATTCTTTCTTTCTTGTATGTGTGCTAAAAAGATGTACTTTGTATTCTGAACTGAACTGACATAGAAGGCTACTCCCTAAACTGCAAACCCCAGGATTCCATAAGATGTTGAAAGTGGAATAATAACACCATAACAGTCTAGTGCAGAAATGCCCCATTCTCTAGATTAGTTGCCATTGTTTCCCTAATGCTGTAAAACAGGTTAGGTAAATACAGATTTTTTTAAAAAGTATGGGGCTATATATGTATTATACATAGCTTATTGATTATTTGGTAGATCTACTATAAACTTTTAAAAATATATTTTTAATATATACATTTATTTTACTTATTTCTGTCTTGTTCCTGTTTGTTTGCTATTTACTAATTTTGTAATTCAGGTCCTACATACTCACTTTTTCTTGGGATTTGAGCAATGACATGAGGGGTGACATGCCCTTAGTCATCTCTTTGCATGTCATCTCTGGAATGCTTGTCCAGAGCAAATAATAATAACAACAACAACAACAACAACAATAATAATAATAATAATAATAATAATAATAATAGTAATAATATAATTTATATTTCACCTTTTCCCAGTCCAGAAAATGTACTTGCTCTACAGGGTTGTTGTGGAGATAAAATGGGATTATTCTACATATATTTCTCTGACCTTCTTTCAGGAAGAATGTAGTGGAAAAGTGATGACACCTATGTAGTGTAGGTGTGCGCTGACCTGTGTGCAAATGATGGGGAGTTGGGAATGCACTTGAAAATATGACTCAGGGACAGCTCCATCCTTGCATGTTTTGGCCAAAAGAAAAAAATTTCTGGAGAGTGTGGCTCTTGCATCCTCCTTTGTCAGTTTTTTGGCAGAACAGTACTTCTGTTCATTATTGCTTATTTCAACATTCCTTCCTTCCTTCATGATTATTTTTCTCTAAATGCAGTGGTCACCTATCCATCACCAGAAAAAGATGAAAAAGGGAAGGCGGAAATCGACATAGAATTTAAACATATTGATTTATATGTGTAAATTATTATTTTTTTAAATAAGAACTGTAATATAAATTGAAATACAATACATCTAGCACCATTTCTGAAGTACAGCCTATAATGTAAGTAGAAATACAGACTATATCACCATAACAGAGGAAGGCTGTCACCGGGTAAGCTGTGTGACTGCTCAGTATTCTGTCAAAATGTGAACTGTGAATGGACAATTTCAAAGCCCTTTCTTTCTCTTCTCAGGGTTTTTGGCCTTTAAACTGTACTTCACCGGACAGATCTTCAAAAAGAGGACTGTCCTTTCTAAAGCAAGATACGTGGCCATTCATTTCCCCTAGGCTAGAAATCAAGTCTATAGTCTCTTGCAATTTCAAACATGGCTGTTTTTTTCTGCACGCATGAATTGTGGTTCCTTACCTGAAACCCAGAGCCCATTCACACTACTGAATTGTAGTACTACTATTCCAATTTAATTGCCATGATTCCATCCCATTGAGTTCTGGCATTTGCCGTATAGGGAAGGCTTTTTAGAATTCTCAGAGAACCCCAGTCCCTCACCAAACTACAAACTCCAGGATTCAATAGGATGGAACTTTGGTAGTTAAAGTAGAATAATAGCGCTATAACTGTGCAGTGTGAATGGGCCCCAGGTCAGTTGTCAGATAGCCTTCTTGATTTAGAGAAATGTTTGAAATGCTCAGCAGCTGCTGGGCATATAGTGCCAAAGGTTGTAATTGGGGAAATCAATATGTAAATTGTGAAGGAATTTGTATAACAACAATTGTGACGACTGTTGTCATTCCCCCTCTCAGTTTGTGAGCTTTTACAGCCAGCTATTTTCAGACCTTTATTTGGAGCCATGAGGGTTAGAACCTTGCTTTTTTAAAGAAAGAAAGAGAAAGTTGAAGTTCTCAGCATGTCAAATGGCAGCCAAAATAACAAGGCTGTTAGCTTAAACAGCAGCCTTATAAGATACTGGGAATGCATACAGTCTTGATTGTAGTTTGGCCTTTTCACAGCATATTTAGAACAATGAGAGAGCTTGAAACATTACAATACCAGAGGGAAGCTGTATTTCTCATAACTGCAGATAATTAGCAATTTTTTTTAGCACCACAATCTTCAGGCTAAATAGGCAATTAGACAAAATAATTATTTGCCTACATACAAGATGGCTGTTAGAACTTTAGTACCTGGGATGCTGTAGCTGTTGCCAGTCCTAAATGTTATTGTCCTTGTATTATAGTGAGGTGGCTAATTTTTGAGAATTTAATTAGGTTCCACAATTCTAGAAATTGATTAAAGCTTACAAACCCCTAAAAACCAACAGTCGTCATCCACTGTCAATTGTGCTGAGCAGGACTAATAATCACAAACAGTGTGTGTTGATGCCAAAGCAGAACTCAGAACAATAAACTTTCCAGCTGAAGGATTGTGGGAGTTGTAGTACAAAGAAGGCTGTGCCTTGAAGGATCTGCAGGCAGATCTCTGCAAACAGTCATTCTCTCATTCATGAAAGGATGGTGGGTGGGGCTGCTTTTCACTGGTCCCCATTACAGCCTCATCTACCAGCTCACCTACATCCAGTTTGGAACATGGACAGACCCTTCAGAAATATTTATGAAGTGGCACAGAATCTGGTAAGAGAAAAGGGTAATTGGTGAAAAATGCACCTCACAATCTTCCCTAAGCAGGAACTTAATTGCAGTTCCTTCTGTGAGTGAGGATAAAAAAAAAAAATCCTTACATTTGTGAAAAGCCTGTGCTAGAGTCAATTCTTTGGCACAGTCCTGATTCTCAACTATATATTCCCATGGCAAAATAAACAGATGTGTATTTGCCATAGGTAGTGGAGTAGCCTTATACATGCAATTGATTTTATTTGAAGGAAAACCATCTGGTGCAAAGTGGTTCAGCTGCACTGTCTTCAAACTATCATACTGACTCCATCCCTCACATTCTGCTGTGGGTTACACATGTATCCCCAGTAGTTAACACACATCATGGGGAGCCCTGGGAATGAATCCTGCTCTCCCACTGCCAAAACCTGAGACCTAGAGATGGCACCTGGTGATATTGTTAAGTATTAAGCATTAAGAGCCAACCACAGTTGCTCATAGCTAGTCATTCAAACACAAACGCACACACACAAAGCACATTTTCCTATTTGGAAATTAAGAAAGAAATACCAGCTAAAGGGGCTGTCCCCAGATTTAGGTGAAATGAGGAGGTTTTTTCTTGTTGCTTACTTTGGGAGATGGGATGAGAACATTTAATTGTTAGATTTGCTTCTGGCCAGAATATGTGTAGCAGAGTGGAGGGTGAGCCCTGGCATCATAACAGCTGTGAGGGAAGGAACCTTCTTTGGAGGTTTTTAAACAGAGACTGAATGGCCATCTGTTGGGAGTGCTTTGATGTGTGTTCCTGCATAGCAGGGGGTTGGACTTGATGGCCCCTGTGGTCTCTTCCAATTCAAGGATTCTATGATTCAATGAAATAAACACATAGATCCCCGCGACAGTCTTTGCAAGTTTCAGCAACAAATCCTCATTAAGCTTTACCAGTTGTAGCAAGCTGCTGATCTACTGGATGAGCTGGAGATCTGAACACAGCTCTTTCCTCTTGTCTGGAGCTGAATCCACCAAAACAGAGAATATACACCTCATGTCCTGCCTGGAGCTAGTCCATGAAAAGTGGAGACTCAGGCTAGACCCCAAGATCTGGCAATCCTAAGGCAGAAGCTGACAAGGACCTGCTGGAATAGGCGACACTGGCATCTTTGTTGTGAGAAGAGACTACCTGAGTTTAAAGGTCCCTCACATGTGAAGGTTATATCGGCTGGGTGGTTGCTCCAGGCATGGGTTATATTGTTATGCATAAATCGGAATGTTAGCTCAATGTGGAAGCATATTTTTGACAAAGACTATACTCAATTCAGTATGAATGCACATACTACATTTATTAGCTATTTTGCCCAAGTCCATATGTAACTGTTTTAAATTATTTAATCATTAAATTGTTTACTAGGCTTTTAGACCACTTAAATTATTATTTGGATGTTTAAATGGATTTAAACTGATGTTGTCTGTGTGCCTTCCTAAGATCTTGTCTTGTTGTTGTGTGCCTTCAAGTTGTTTCCAATTTATGGTGAACACATCATGGGGTTTTCTTTGCAAGATTTGTTCAGAACGGGTTTTGCCTTTGTCCATCTCAGAGGCTGAGAAAGTATGACTGGCCCAAGGTCACCCAGTGGCTTTCCATGGCTGAACAGAGATTTGAACCCTGGTTTGAATGTTGAGTACCACTCAAACCACTACACCATGCTAGCTCTGGTGAGCTTGCCTACCTTTATATGCCAGACTTATAGGTTGGGATATAAATGTTTCCATAGATATACAAATATTAATTCAGTACAAGTCTGCTGAGAAGTACACCTACTGAGTTCAGTTATACTGATTTGCATGTATTTGGGATAGCAGCCTTAGTTATATAATACCATTGGATCATAGACCATTTCCGTACAAGACTGTTATAGCGCTATGATTCCACTTTCACCATGATTCCTCTTTCAACATCCTATGGAATCCTGGGGTTTGGGAGGTGCCGGCCAGCTGGCCTCTCCCTAAACTGCAAACCCCAGAATTCCATAGGATGTTGAAAATGGAACCATAGCGCTATAACAGTATTGTGCGGAAATGGCCCCAGTCTTCCTCCACAGCGGAGTCTTAGGCCCTTTCCACACTGGGCTATTAAAACGGTGCAGAGCGACCTCTGACAGAGGTCTTCTGCACCGTGCAGTGGACTGGGGTGGACTACTTTTCGTAGTTCTGCACCTCAGTCCTCTCCAGAGTGACCGGAACTGGTCGCGCAGCGTGCTTTTTAAAAACCTCTTTTAAGGATTTTGAAAAGCACGGCGCGCGCGACCCCATGTTGCTCCGTCGCCGCGCTCCGGTGCAGATTTGCAGGCGCGCACTAATGCGTGCCTGCAGATCTGCCAGGGGCGAGTTTTAGGCTGGCAAGCTTCTCTGGTTGGTGGAGACCCTCCACCAACCGGAAGCTGCCATTTTGGACGCCGGAGCAGTGCGGACTGATGAGCTCGCACTGCTCCTCATCCCAACGGACTCGATCGGATGGAGAAGAAATCCGGTGAGTTCCGTTTCTGCCCGATTCACGCCCCACGTGTGGAAAGGGCCTTAGTCTTCTCCTTGTCTCTGCCACATTTTGTCTTCATAACAGTTCTGTTAGGTGGAAAGTGACTGAGGGAGGATTTGAACCCTAGTCTCTCAAACCATATAAAAGAGCCTGTTCATGGCACCCGGCTTTTAATAAACATGCAGACTTCTGTTTTATGAAGTCCAACTACATACACTTTGATCTTTGGTTTAAAAGTGAAAGAGATAAGGAAAGCAAGCCAGTATTTCAATGCAACCTTTTAAAAAAAACAAATCTGAATTTCAACACCACAGTGTTTAAAAGTATAACTCAATCTCGTGACATTTATTGTCCATCTTTTTCTTTAAAAAAATGTTCAGGGTTCTAAAATTAACTTGGCAAATCAAAATGCAGTACCATACATCTAGCAAAGTCAACCTTCACTTATTGATTGATGAGCCCATTTGACAAGTCACTTTTCAGCAGACCTCATTGATGCACTCTGTTGCAACAGGGATTTCTAGATTCAGATAGATTAGCACAGAAACAAATGTTGCAATCTTTTTACTTGAGCAAAGCCTTTTGAAGACACATACTGGAGTTTCAGAAAATGGGGGTTGAGAATTGCAAATCCATGTATATTTTAATTCTCAAGATGTGCTGAACATTTTGATGTTTTCATTTATTGTACTGGTTGAGGGAAGCTGAGATTTGTAATTTGAACTGAGCTTCCCCTTCCCACAGTATCCACTTCAAAAATCAGTGTTGTTGTAGGGTTGCCAAGTCTTGGGACACTGGCTGAAGTCTTAGGAAACTGCTGTCCTTTGTGGGTCTGCACACAGGGAGACAAAACTTGAGAAGAGTCTGGGGACTGAAAGAGGAAGAAGCTTAACTTTTGTATGCAGTGTAGTTTTCAAGCCTGAGTACCTATTTCCACAACATTTTTGGGCTTTTAAGTTCAACACAAAGCGATAGGGGAGTGTCTCTGCCACCTAGGTATACCAAAAATCCATGGGTGACAGGAGAGCAGTTGGGCCCATTTGTGTTCCTTAGAGCAAGGCAGAGCGTGAACACTAGCATTGCAATTCATGAGCCTTTTTGTAGTACAAGACCTGGCAGCAGCAGTAGCTCAAGGCCTGGAGGAAAAACTCTGAAGGCTGGTGGTGAGCCTGCCCTACCTTTTCCACGAACTCTAGCAGCAGCCCAGGGCCTAGAAAAACTCCCCATGTATCGCTATGCTATAGAAAAACCCAGATGGGAAGGGAGCTATTGGGTGCATTTTTATACCTGCCCTGCCATCAAAATATGCTTCCCTTTCCCCCATAACTTCTTACGGCCATATTAGTTGGTTAGCTGGTTTTCCCACAGACTTTGAACCCATTATTCTTATGCCAATTTCCACAACTAGTTGACTCAGAAGAACTTCTGTACTGCCTTTCAACCGTTACCTGCCTAGCCTTTATGAAATCACAAGGTCTCACCTCCCATGGTGTCACAAGGACTCATCTCCTGTATCGTCACAAGGATCCATACAAATCTCAAGGAATGGGACAAACTGGTAATCCTAGAGTTGAGAAATACCTTTATTGGGACCACTAGAATGTCCTAAGAGTGGTGTGAATTTTCAGGTTCTTCAACACTATATATCAGACTGAGTATTACAAAAACTACAGCGCTAATGTTTTGACATCTATCCTGATTTCTGGTCTTTTCTATTTCCTGCACCCATCCTAATTTTTATAAAAACCAACCTGACAAAAAGTTCTGAAGAACCCCTCTCTGGAAGGGATAGCTTCATATGTCATTGGGTAAATGGCCAGATGTACAGATGGGTAGCTACTGGTGGGGTGTTGGTGATTTCATGCCAGGTATTATGTATTGTTGTGGTTTTTTGTTTTAATGTCTTTGTCTCTTATTGTATATGTTGTTGCTCTGCCCTTTAGTGGAAAGGGCATTATAAATAAATGTTGTTGTTGTCTTCACACACACACACACAGATCCTTTGCTCTGATTTTTTTTTTTTGGTAATAATTTTTATTAAGATTTAATCTTGAAAATAACCCCTCCCCCTACACTTCCAGGCTTAAATCTTCCAGTTACAATTGCTTATTTCCATTACATACAAACATAATTTCCATTTTACAGAGAAGAGAATGATTACATTATTTCTTCTTGATTTCTTATATATTTATATCTTTGCCCAATCCAATACTTCTTTCCATTCTTTTACAAAATTCTGGATAGATTTATTCTTCAGAGAAAATGCTATTTTTTCCACCTCTATCATATCCAGAACTTTTAACTTCCACTCCTCAATATCAATATATTTCTTTTCTTTCCAGTATTGCGCATATGTTAACCTTGCCGCAGTTATTCGATCTTTTGCTCTGATTTTGATGGAAAAGCTGACAATTACAGAAAGCCCTGATTGTGCTGCAGATTATTGCTGTGTGTCAGACTTGCTATAATATACCACATTTTATAGTTGTTATTTGATAACGTTGCCCTGGCAGATGTTTCAAGGTGCCTTATAAACTAGAAAATCCACATACAAAACAAATTAAAATTCACAATAAAACCAACCATGTGGAAAAACATAAGGGCAAAAGACAGATCCTTGCCCCAAGGAGCATACCCTCTGAAGTCAAAATCTGAAAGGGGGTATTTGTGTTAGTCTATTGTAACACAAATAACCGAGAGTCCTTTAGTATGTGAAAGACTAACAAAATTGATTATATCATGAACATTTGTGGGCTGTAGCCCATTTCACCAAAGGCATCCCACTAATGTAGCAGGGCTGTAAACCTTCATAAGTTTAGTTCTGACAAGCAAGAATGTATAATTTTACCATTTTTTCTCCCTACCATGAGAAGGTCATTGAAAGTTGCGTAATTTTTGAAGACTGTGCACAGTTTGGAACTTACTCTGTGCAAACAAAACCAGAAAACAAGCAACAATTGACAACAAACATACATCACACAGAAAAGAAGTTTCTTATATATAAAACAGCATTTTCTCCGCAGAAATGTTATTTTTTTCTGCAAAGTAAATCCTGAACTTCAAAGATTCTTGTCTGTCTAGGATTCTCCTTGTCAGTGTTTTCTGACAGTCAAGAAAACTCTTAGCCAACCATTTAAAAAATCTTTTGGAATATTCTTCCCATACCTTAACTGTTGTCCACAAACACAGGATTCACTGTTGTTGTTTTTTTCTGAATTCAAAAAAAGGGGAGACACCAAAAGAAAGGGGAGGGATGAGATGTGAACTTATCAACACAGACTTTGTACTTTTCTGTGGTATCTGATATTTTCAAGTCTACATATTTTATTAGGTCCCCACCACCACCACCACCACCAAATCATGAATGTCTTATGAAATACATTTGGCAGGGAGTGCATGTTGAGTTGAGTTATCTACGAGAAGGGAAATAGATCCTTGCACTGTAATACAAAGTTTATAGTCTCTGTGTGTAGCTTGTATGCCTAGGAGTCTGGGTATAAAGGTTGTATTCTCAATAACAGGATTATTCATTGGTGATGTAGTAATGATTGTACTCGTCGTCGGGTTATTAAATTGTTTGCTTTGCTCGCTTTGAATGCCAACCCAAAGTTAGTCATAGCAATTCTTGGAAAGGATGTGAACAAACTGGTAATGGAAGTAATAATCATTTTGGTCATACGAGCTTCTTTGGAAAACAGCACTGCTACCACACTCACATCTGATCTGGATCTTGGAGTGTTATGAAAAGTAATTGCTTATCAGAATCTTTGAATAGCTGAGCATTTTGGGGTAGGGGAGAAAGGTGGTACTTAAAGATTACTTGTGTACAGACAGGTGATATTTTGTAGGACCCTTAAGAAAGCCTGTGTGTGTTTTGTTTTACAGAAGGCTTGAACCACATCTTAAACACAAAATTTAATACAGTAATTCTGTAATTAATTACATACACAATTATTATGTACTGTTTTGTTTTATGGAATCTCAGACTGTGTTTCATGCTTTACATATAAAATTAGCACATACTGTCCATAAACCTGGGGCATTGTCTGCAGTGTCTGGAATCCAGGGAGAGATTTTAGTTATAGGTCATGCTGCACCCCCTACCCCACCCCTGTGTTTTGAGTGCAGAGCTGGTCATTTGGTCAAATAATGTGTAGCCAATTGACCTGGTTAAATATTGATTGAATAATAGTAAGCTCTTTAAAGCAGCAGCATATGAGAACAGTAAGAGAGAAGAGAGAGAGAGAGACTGGTCTTAATTGCCAAACCTCAAGTTAGTTAATCATTAACTTTCGTACAGTGCTTTCTGAGGGTTTAAAACTCTAGGTGTGCATTGGGTTGAATTCAGAATCATTTATACTTGGAAACTGGTGAGAGTTAAGTAGTGAGCCTAAGACCTTTCGATTTCAGTGGGCCTTCTCTAAACAAGTCTAAGGTCATTTCTGCACTACACTATTATAGTGCTATCATTCCACTTTCATCATGCTATTGAATCCTGGGATTTGCAGTTTAGGGAGGGGCATTTAGAATTCTCAGCCAAAGAGCTCTTGGGCCTCAGTAAGCAACAAACCCCAGAATTCCACAGGATGTTTAAAGGGGAATAATAGCACTATAACAGTATAGTGCAGAAATGGCCTAAATCTGAATCTAAAGCATTATCAAAATTAATTCTTACAAGGATCCTATAAAATAGGCTGGTATTATCTTTGTATTATAGAGGAATGGGGGTGCTGAGGTTGAAGCAACAATGGCTAGTTTGTTTAGTGGATTTGTGGCTCAGTCAAGATTTGAACAGGGAACAGATTTCCTAGATTAGAAAAATGGATCCCAGATCTAGGGGGCTGGCAGGGGGGCTTGAGCCCCCTAACCTAGATGGGGGGAGGAATCTGGTCCCCCTCAAAATGAGCTGGGAGAATTGGACTTCCAAGACTTCTGTGTATTTGCACCTCCTTGCGAAGTAACAATCAGAAGTGTACCTAATGATCAAACATTATGAAAGATTAAAACAGTGATTATCATTGATCCCTCCCAGGAATCATAAAGGCTGCCTGTGATTTATTCTGCTCACATTTATTTGTGAGTGAGCTGCAGTGAACACATGGAGGGCACTTCTAAGTACACATTGTGCTTACAAGAGTCTTCATATTTAAAAATGTTTCGGTGATAATATATGAGAAAAATAATTTGCCCTCCCCCTGCAGATTCCTGCCAAGAGGGAAAATATATAACATCCTGCTTGCCAATAGTGAGCGCCTCCTCCAAAAACAAAACAAAACAAAACAAAAACAACAAACACAGTTCCAGGGACTGTAGTCAGAAATCATACTTCATACCCTTCTGTACAGGCTGGGTATCTCCTACTGGAATGTACTTTGCAGCATTGGCAGAGTACCAACATTTATTACAGACAGATAGCAAGGCCACTGTTTTTTTCTCTGTTTTGGTTGAAGTTCACAAAAGATTCCAGTCCATTCCCCCCACCCACAAAACCCCAAATACCCTTCTTTTGTTTTTGATCAAATATTTGATGTTGCTTTAGTCGAATAGGAGATGGCTCCTTGTAGCGACATTTTGAGTCAAAAAAGGATGAATAAGTTATTAAATCTGCTTTTCTTCCCCCCACCCTTCATGGCCAGCAAATGTAGGTTCTTTAATGTGTGTAATTTCTCACAATAACCCTTCTCCAACTTTCTTTGTTTTGATGCCTGTTGAGCAATATTTTATTACCTGAGGAATGTAAGCATTTTTTTAAAAAAAAGGAGAACCATCTGTGCCTTTATCTCTCTGTAATGACTCCAGGAATCTCTTCCTTTAGCCTTGATACCGCAGAAAGAAAATTACATGCTGCCTACCATCACTTGAGAAGCCTTGTGCTTCAGTGGACCTAGTTCACATATTCAGCAGCTGAATCTTAGGCTGTTTCTGCACTACGCTGTTATGGTGCTATTATTCCATTTTCAACATCCTATGGAATCCTGGGCTTTGCAGTTTAGGGAGGGCATTTAGAATTCTCAGCCAGAGCAACTGTTGGCCTCAGTAAACTACAAACCCCAGAATTCCACAGGATGTTGAAAGTGGAATAATAGCACTATAACAGTGTAGTGCGGAAATGGCCTTAGAATGCAGAGAAATCAGATGTTTGTGTGTTGCATGTGTGAACTAGCCTTTGTGCGCTGGACGCAAAGGACGGGACAGAGTGGGATGGTTTATATTTAATACAGTGAAAACCACTGTGCTGTATTGCAATGGTTCCCAAGCTACGGTTCTGCAGATGTTATGGAGTTCTGCTCCCAGAATTCTTTACTGTTGGCCAAGCTGGCTGGGGGTTCTGGGAGTTAAAGTCCCCAAAACCAGGAGTATCAAAGGTTGAGGAACCACTGCTGTACTGGACAGCAAGTGTTGGACCTGAACTGTAAAGAACTAATCTTAAATTCCCATGCAGCTGCAATACTTAGCATAGGACTATGGGCCAATCACATTGTTTATCTCAGCTTTCTTCAATTTGGTGCCCTCAAGGTATGTTGGTCTATCCCTCCTACCTTCCCTAGACAACATGGCTGGGAAAGGTTGTTTTAACTGAGCCTCCTGTTGAGATGTTGTATGTTACTTAAACATGTGAGAAGTTGAGTCCACAACTTCTGCTCCTTCTCTCATCTTTCTCCTTAGGTGAGCAGTAATGATGTGAAGAGAAAGCGTTCTTTTATATGTAGAGGTTCTCTGCTTGAGACTGTGGCTCTCCACATGAAAAGAGTGACAAAAAAGGAGTGTGTGCCTATAACACCCCTCCCTTTTTAGGGGTTTCTTAATTTATAACGCTCAACTAGGGATAATCCCATGTACACAACCCACAGTTCCTAGGAAAAAGTGCTAAAGTGTAGCATCTGGATCTGAAGTTGCAACATAACCAATTATGAACTAATCAAAATAACAGGAATAATACTTAAGGAATTTCAGAGCTCTCTAAGTACTTTTTCTTGGTAATGAATACAAGGCAGGTTGGTTTGAGTTTCCAAATCCTGAGATAATTTATTCCAGAGAAGCTTTATTTAAATAATTGACTACACAGTACTCCCAGTCACTGGATTCTTGCAGGATCCTTAAAATCTGACTGAAATCATAGCATGTTTATTTTGCTCCTTAAAAAAAAAAAAAAAAAATCCCATTTACTACCCTCATGAGTTCTATAAAAACAGCTCTGCTTATTCATCATGTGTGAGAAGAGCTGATTGTTTCCTGGAAGGGGACAACTTTAGAAGTGCTTATTTCATGTTTTCTGTGTTGTAACAGGATCTGTTTTGTTAATAAAAAAAGAAAGAAAAAAGAGAGGTACTTATTTCATCTGTATTCTCCACAGGCTCAACTGTATTTAAGCAGCTTTTCTGTAAAAATATGTTTAAAAGCACAGAGGAGGGGGGGGGATGACGGCTATTGTTAGTTTCTGATCTTGAAAACACGTGCAAGAAACCTGAGAATGTGCCAGTTTTTCTTTGGTAGGAAACTTGTACAATTTGTGTAGCATTTCTTCTGGGATTACATCACAGTTTCATTTAATTTTTAGAATAAACCTTAAATTCAATATTTGTGTATAAGCCAGGGAAACTGTACTATAAACAGAGGAATTTTCTGGTGAGTCAGAGTTCCAGGAATCTCATATATGCTTAGATCATTTGTGAGACTAAGGACTAGCTAGAGCCATTAGTCATCTGGCTATGATTTTTTTTTTACATTTTCAGGTTAATTGCATTTTCAAAAAGTACATTTCTCCCTCACTCCCAGTCAGCCTTTGCCAATATTCAGAGTTTTCTCAATCCTGTTTCCTAATTGCTTTCAAGATAACAGCCCTGATACTCTTGAGTAATTTCATTTATGGTGTAAAACGTTGACTTTAATAACAGCAACAATAAAAAACCACAGAGGGCTTGCTGTAATGTCAGCATATCTCTTCAGGAAATAAAAGTAAGCTTAATCTGGGGTGGCCATTTACCCTGTGTCAAATGAAAAGGAAATGAATCAACAGAAAGAGGATGAAAGATGACATAGATTTGCCTGAAAATCTGCATGTGCTGATTTGTAGGTTCCAATGCATATTTAGGAGTTCTTAACTCTTATTTAAATATAAATAAATTGCATCTCACCACATACGAACCAAATGTCCCAGTTTGACAGGTACAATCCTGACTAACCTTTTGTCATCCTGCCTTTTCAAATGTTCCAGTTTTTCTCTCCTCTTTCAACTTTCCCCTTGTCCTCAGCTTACCTAAATTGACGCAAAGTGAGTTCAAAGTTCGTAAGAACTGCCTTGAGTCCTGTGCAAGGAAAAAGGTGGGATAGTAAGAAATAAATTAATAAATGGACTTTGCACACAATTAGAAGCGGGGAGAGGACAGAAGGGAATAGAATCTTGCCCTTTCCAGTAGGCTCAGGCAAAAGCAAATTGCTGCAACCTCTTACAACTTATGTCCTCTTTATCGCTAATAACTGTTTATTTGTTTAATTTATAGTCCTCCTTTCTTCCAGTGTGGTATTCAACATGATATACAACATTTTAAAAGCACAATACAATTAAAAAGCTCTTAATACAAAAATTAAAACACAATTAAATTACATTTCTCTTTAAAAAACACAAGCATTAAACAGCATTAAAAGACACTTAAAACATAAAATAAAAACACCATACCCCCATTAAAAGCCTTATTTCTGCAACAAACTAAAAACCAAAAGCTTCCTTAAATAAATAGGTCTTTTTACCTACTGAAGGAAGGGCAGCAGAGAGGGGGCCAACTGGACTTCCCAGGGAATGGAGCTCCATAAACTTGGGAGCAGCCACTGATTGCTGTTACAATCTTAACCCTGCTTGGCCACACGTATCCCAGTTTTCATATGTGAAATATTGGAGAGCATGTCATCATAGTGGAAAAATCTGTGACTAGAATCGCTGTGAGGCTGCTGACTATGTTGCCCATGTTCTACTGGTGGACAGCTTCAACAGCTTTTCTCTAGAGATGTGGAAGCCTGACATGAATTGGAAAAATCTGCAAAAAAGTTTTCTGATTTTTCCCCCCCTGGAAGAAATGGATTATAGAATATATTCTTTTACAGTGATGAATAAAATGTTTAAGACAAGGTGTCTATATGTTTATTGCCCCACAACCATTTCTAAACGCCACATAATAAGAAGACATTTACATAATGCTATGTACAGTATCAAGTACTGGTTGTGTGCCCTCAAGTTGTTTCTGACTTACGGTGACCCTAAGGCAAACTTATCATGGCATTTTCTTGGCAAGAATTGTTCAGAGAGGGTTTTCTTTTGCTTTCTTCTGAGGCTGAGAGAATGTGACTCGCCCAAAGTCACACAGAGGGTTTCTTCAGTTGAGTGAGGATTTGAACCCTGTTCCCCAGAGTCATAATCCAGCACTTGATCTGGTATATCACATTAGCTGTCTATGCAGTACTAGTGCAGACAAAAGAATTTGCTCTGTTTTACTTATGTTTATTTATTTATTTGTTTGTTTGTTTGTTTTTGCCTGCTCCTCAAACTGAAAAGCCAAAGAGGTGCCTTATAGTTCAGGAATTCCTTAAGGTTCACATCCTTGTGGTTGAATTTGTGGCAAAAACTAAAATTCCTAAAAAGTAAAAGGTGAAAGATTTATACGATCTGAAGAGAAACCAGAGTACAATTTGTAATTATATTCTGAAGAAATTCAATTTTTAATATATCAGGCATTATCATTTTATGCCAAACTTACTATTACTTTATTCCTACAGGTAAAAAAATAAACTGACTTCCGATCTTTAAAGGGAGTCAATATTGCATTTTTCTTAAGGGAAAAAAAAAAGGGAAAAATGTCCCACATGGCATGGCTTCAAATATTTTGGAAATTTTACACCTTTACTCTGATTTTTACGGTTTCTTTATTTTTAAATCGGATTTGAACTGGATAACGCTTCAGACAGAATGGGGCTGGCTGTCCCTTGAAAGGGAGTAAGCAGTAAATGAAGCAGCAGATCAAAGCTTCACCACTGTTGCACACTGTCCTGTCTTTCACAAATGGAAAAAGGGAACCATGTGGCCAAGCAGTGTCAATGTAGTCAAAAAGGTGTGATCTACTATGTTAAGAAGAAAAACCTTATAATTTATGTGCTGAGTTTAGGAAAGCCGGAAAAAGGGGGGACTCTAGTTCAAGAAATATAATACTCTTTGTGTTTGCAAGTGCATCATGATGAACAATAAACATAACATCATGTACTACATTGTTATAAAATCAAAATGCCTTTATCAATCTCTGCTCATAATCATAGCTTTCTCTGAGATCCAGGATCACTGTATGAGCTCTGTGTTCACAGGAGGGATCTAATTCTTTGCTAATTTTCTTCTTGAAGAATAAGGGAGTAATTTTAGCAATTTTCTTCTTGCTGTGATAAAACTTCACAATTTTTGAGGACAATTAGCAGTTTGAGACTTAATACTGTGCTAAAAAAAATCATATCGTTATTTTGTGCAAACAGCAGTTTTTGTGCAGGAATAGCGTGTGTATTCCATACTGGAAAGAATGCTCAGAAAAAATGCAGAAATATTATTTTCTGCACAAAATTGATGCTTTTTTGCACAAAACAACCATGTGTAAATTTTGTGTTAAGTCCTGAAACTATGAAGATTCTCATTAGTCCAGGGTTCTTGTTGCCAGCATTTCTTGACACTTGACAAACATGTTTTTGATCATTTTTCAAATATTTTTGAGTATTCTTTCTCCCTGTCCCTAGTTCACACGTGTTCTTTCTGTCTATTGCCCAAGACCCAGTTTTCCCATAACTAATGTGATCACCTTGAGCCAACAACAGCCTTGTAGTTTAATTGTCATCACAGGAACATTGTTGTTGTAATGATATTGTGTGCTGTCCAGTTGGCTATGTCTTATGGTGATCCTCACTACGAGAGACTTCCAAGAGGCTCATTATTAAAAGCCTTGCTCAAATCTTACATGTGCAGGATATTCCTTGATTGTGTCAAACCACTTGCAGTATGATCTTCCTTTTTTTTTCTTACTGCCTTCTATTTTACTGTACGTTATTGTCTTTTCCAGTGAGTCATGTCATCTCATGATATATCTAACTAATAGCCTCAGCTTAGTCATTTTGGCTTCTAGGGAGAGTTAAGGCTTGATTTGCTCTCAGACCCATTTATTTCTCTTTTTGACAGTCCACAGTATCTGTAGAACTCTCTTCCAGTGCTGCGTTTCTGATGAATTGATTTTTCCCCTGTCAACTTTCTTCCCCATCCAGTTTTCCCAATCAGAAATACTATGGTATGGTATGGATTATTCTGACCTTGGTATTCAATGATATATCTTTAAACTTGAAGATTTTGCTTAGTTCCTTGCTAATTACTTCATAGGGTTAGGTAGGAGGGGAATAATGTTCTATATTTAGAAGATAAATGGAATGAAATTAGTTAAGAAAGGTGGGTCTGTGGCTCCATGCATTTCAGTGGTCTTGTAGAATGTCTCACTTTGGCTATAATCCGGTTCATGCTTGCCTACATATAAGTACCACTGAACTCACTGTGGCTAACTTTTGAGTAGGTATGTGTTTGAGTGCATAATTAATGTATATGGAATATTGTTCTACACAAATATTTTTCAGAGTAAGTAACTAAAAAAACTCTCCCAGTGTTGTAGTTCTGCCAGTTTATTTCCTATGATATGCATACACACAACAGAAGATAGCAAATCACACATAACAGAAGATTAGCAAATGAAAAGGAAGAAAGGTAGAGAAAGGAAAACCAGTAAAACTAAGCCTTAAAATAAAAGGTTTATGCAAATCTCAAAAACAAACAAATCAATAGAACTAAAGTGGCGGAGAAAAATATTTTCAAATCAAGAAAGCTTCTCTGTAATGTTGATCCTATACAAGGAAATTAGATATAGAGGGAGAATCAATAATCTGTTAATGGTGGGAGAGATGTGGGTGCCTGTGAGAAAGAGGGATTGAGAGAGAGCTTGATGCATGCTTCTGCGGGTGTTGTAATTCAGTGGAGATGCCTTTCAAGGTAGGGCTCTTGACTTCCCATGCATATACCATATTGTATTTGTTTTGTTTACCAAAAAAAGCTAGAGGGAACACATAATCTATAGCAGCAGTGCAAACTTCCAAGTGTCTGTAGCTCCACTTTCCTCTCTTTGCTAGAGTAGGAATGATGTTGAGTGAGAAGTACTTTGTAGTCTGTTTGCAAGCTGTAGCAAGCCACATGTGGCTGACAGGCAGGAGGAGTGGGATACTGGAACTCTAAAATCAGGAGCAGAGGCTGTGACAGCCCAAACTGCTTTGTGGCTATTGGAGGCTGTGCTGCTACTGGAAGGGCTGAGTACCTCTTGTTATTGCTATTGCTTCTATGCTTATGCTTCAGTCAGGGAAATGCATCAGAGATGGAAGGCACTGCTAGCTGTTTCTGCTGTGGGAAAAGTAGCTGGGACATCTCTGTGGAATGTCCATCACTGCCAGCCCCACACCTCATTCTGAGGATTTCTGAGAGTGGGCTGTAGGACTGGTGGCTGCTCTGAGAGACCTGTGGGCCTAGGCATCACTGGGGATTTTTGAGAGTGAGGCATGGGGTAGATGACTGCTCTGGGGGATCTAGGGCTTCAGAGCTCTTCAGAGCCCTTAGAGCGAGGTATCAGTCCACCTGGCTGAAGCTTCAGAGAACCTGGCTGGCCATTCTCCTGCTGTGGTAAATGCTGCAGCAGAGAAGAGACCAGTCTGGCTTTCTAGAGTGGCCACCTGCTAACTCACTCTGACGACTCCCTCAAAGTCAGGGTTTGTGCAGGCCTTCTGGTGTGCACGTTTGCAAGGTTTTGCATAAAGCAAGAGCGCTGATTTGCAGACTGGGTATGGTTTCTTTAAAAACTAAGAAGTGCCATAATAAATTAAAGGTTTTCATTACCAACATTAACAGTAAGAAGTAGTTTCTGGAGCTCACTAGCAATTAATGAAACAAATCAATTTTTAAAGCTGACATTCCAAATTCTGCTGAATCCATTACGGTACTTACCACAGTCACAGATGGATGATGAATCCAGTTGAAGCACAGAATACACAAATCTATTGAATGATGTTCTGGTAGATGACCCACCACCACCACCATCACCACTAAACTTGACAAGATAACTTCTGTCCTTGAAATTTCTATAGTGATTGGCCCTAGAGTTCTTGCATCCTCAACTGTATTGAGGCAAAACCTTAGTAGACATGGCCTCCCCTGCCAAAGCATTATAGAATGTTTGGGAACATTCCAAGTGCTTGAAAATTTCTTAGACTCATAGAATTGGAAGGGATTACAAGGACCATCTAATCTAGCCTTCTGCCATGGAGGAATACACAACTAAAGCACTCTAGAGAGATGGCTGTCCAACCTCTGCTTAAAGACTTTCGAAGATTTTTTTGTCATGAAAGAAATGTGTCAGCAAGATAAATTGGGGACTGATGGGTCTCTGTGCTGTTGGTAGGAAGGGTTTTGGCACGAAGGAAAATTGAAAGATCAGTGTTGATCAATTGTTATGTGTATATTAGAGATGCATGAAAATAGTCTTATGTGGGTAATTGCATCTGGGTATTGTATGTGAGAAGCATGAGGAGGTGTCTGTGAGAAAGTGAATGGGAAATACCCACAGAAATGATATTCCACTGAAAAATACCCATTTTACACTGATCTCTATTTGGTTAGAATATTCTGTATTAGTGATGGTGAAAATTAACTTGGCAAAATTATCAGAGAGAAAATATGGCAACTTTTACTATATAACCTGGAGCCAAACATGACTCTTTCTTTTCTCATATGACTGTTTGTTCCAGGATGAAGTTATTGCTGCTTCAGAGAAGGTAACAGTGAAGCTTGAAGACTTGGCAAAATGGGCTCAAGCAGATTTCTCCAAATGGAAACGTGGTCTCCGGGGTGAAGCCATTAGACCCACAGAATTATTAAAGAATGGGCAGAAAGAAGCACTGAGTAGGTTCAGGCAATCCACACACAACAGCGGCCTCAACTTTAAAGACATTTTGAAGGAAAAGGCTGACCTTGGTAAGTACAGGTTTTTTCCCCCCCATGGGTGTCCTCCCAGGAGAAGAGTTCACCTATAGTTCTCTACTACTATGCCATAACCCATCACATGCTGCCCTATAAAATTCCTTCAATGCAACAGCAACAGTGTACTGTATTTCATCAAGGGCTTAGCTGGCTCTAGAACAGAAGCTCCAAGGATACTTTTCAATGACTGGGTTCCAGTCATTGCATTAACCCTTTCCTTCCATTGTGGAAGGTAAGACTGTATATCAGAGCTTTCCAAACTTTTCATGTTGGCGACACACTTTTTAGACATGCATCATTTTGTGACACAGTAATTCAGTTTTACTAGCAAACCAGAGGTTAAACTGACCCCTCATAAGAGATACAGACACGGATGTGAGGGCGATCTGGCTGCGACATCTGTCACCCCATTGATCGCCAGGGTTGATTCGGCTGATCTGGCTGGCTAGGCGGGTGTCCCCTTCCTCCCTCACCGCTCCATGTGCGTCCCTCCCGAAGCTGCGCGCTCGGTGGAAGAGGACGACCATCCCAGATAGAAGGAGTGTACCGTTCTTCGGTCAAGGGTATACGATAGCTGCGCTCCCCTGCTAGAACCTCCAAACAAGCTCAAGGTCCATAAGAGATACAGACACATACATAAATTGAAATAACAAAGTGTATGGGGACACAACATATCTCATGAAAACCTTTCATATATTTTTAAAAATATATGGTTTATAAATAATAACATACATTTCCAAGATTGGAGGTGACGCACCTACACACTTCAGGCAACACACTAACATGTCGCAGCACACAGTTTGGAAAGTCCTTCTGTATATATATTAAGAAGACACATTCCAGAGCTGAACTGCAAAATGATGTGTCTGTTTGATTTTTTTCATTTTTTAAGAAAACAACAAAAGTAAATACGAATACTTTGCCAGCTTTTTAATGGTGAGACAATTGCCTTTGGCATATGTTAAATACAAAGTTAAGTTATTACTGGTTATAAATAATGTAGGATTGTTGACTGAAAATTGCTCTTTCATTTATGTAAAGTAGACAGTGGTTTAGTAGTATCTAGATGGGGTGCAATGTCTGCCTGTCTCTTTCTCTCTCTATGTGTGGATATTGTGTGTGTAGGTTATAATATGTTACATGCCACCCTAAGTCTGATCCAAGACATTTTGCTGCCTGAGGCAAAATCAAAAATGTTGTTCTTCCAGCCCTGAATGGCTTGGATGTGACAAATTAAAAGCAACATAGCTGTCTGTAATAATGTCCTTTTTTGGTAACATGGGTAGAACAAAGTTGAATTTAAAAAGTAACATAATGAGTGGAGATGAAGACTCTTTCTTGGTGTAATTAATAAGGTTTTAATGGCATTTAAAAATTACTTTAAAAGGGCAATACAAGGCATTTTAAAGGCATTTTGGCATTATAGAACCCTTATGCTATTGTCTTATCAATCCTCTATTTTTTCCCCTTTTTTTAAAAGATATCGAGAAATAGCTAATGCTACAACAGTTAATTTTTTTAAAAAGTCTTTATAAAGCATAATGACAATGAATTACTTTTTCATAGCAAGTATAGCAAATAAAAGGTATCGGCTTTTTAGAAGTAACTGTTTAGGCTCTGCCCTCAAGTCAAAGATGTGTGGAACTGAAGACTGACAAAGCTATTCTGCCAAATTAGATAGAAGATTTGCTGACTTCTTGTGATCCCCAAAATGTGCTATTCAGACAGGTGCTCCTCTAGATCTAATGGTCCTTGCAGTGATAGTAAGTAACTCATTAAAATCACTTTAGTTATTAATTATTAAATATTTTCTAATAAAAGAGGTAACTTAATTACATTTATTTTTAACTTAAAACAAATGATATAATTTGGACTTCCAGCTTGAACTTAGTTCCTTTAACTTATTATTATAATTATTCCTTTGTACCATGTTCAAAAACTCCAACTGGTCCAAAATATTGCAGCCAGACTGATTACAGGAACAGCGAGGAGTAAACATATCACATCGATATTAAAATCACTCCACTGGCTGCCAATTAGTTTTCAGGCAAAGTACAAAGTGTTGGTTATTACCTTTAAAGCCCTACATGGTTTGGGTCCAAGTTACCTACAGGATCGCCTCCTCCCATACAATCTGCCTCGTACACTCTAGTCCTCTGGGGGCCATTTACTTAAACCAGCCGGGACTAGACTGGCATCAGTCACCCAGAGGACCTTTTTGTCACCTGCCCCTAGACAGTGAAATGACCTGCTGGAAGAGATTGGACACAAAATATGCCATCCGAATTCAAAAAAGCACAAAAGACCTATCTCTTCTGACAGGCCTACCCAGTCTATTTTTAATTGCAGTTTTAATTGTGTTTTAATTGTACTTTTAATTGTACTTCTACTTTTAATTATGATTTTAACTCTGGTATATTTGTATTTTAAATGGTTTGTGTTTTAGTGTATTTTAACTGTGATTTGTTTTTAATTGTATCTGTGCTGCACCCTGCCTCAAGCCTGAGGAAGAGGGGGGTAACAAAATTCATTATTGTTATTATTATTCAGCCTTAACTTATTAAGTTATTAACTAAATGAGAGCCTATTCTAAAGAGCCAACAAATTGTACATTTCCAAGCTTGTTCTTTTATAAAAGCAAATTATTATCAGAATCTTTATTTTTTCTTGTGATTAGAATACGATAGTATAGTTAATTGGAGATTAAAAGATTCTATATGAAAAGCTAATAAGGGCAGGTTGAAAGAGGGCTGAACTTTGCATCCAGATATTCCTCCTGTGTGGGGCACCAGCCACCACAGACAGACTCCCCAACTATGGTGGGAAACTGAATTATGAAGCTCCTAACGCTGAGAATTTTGGTGGGATCCATTTGGCAATCAATAAAGTATAGAAAGGGGAAAGTTTAGAAGACGGAATTAAAAGGGATGGAATGAGGGAAAACAAGAAAAAGGTTTTTAGTGGAATGGATGAGAATAGGGTTTTAAAAAATTATTGCAGCTTTTCCCTTCTCTCCCAAACTCAAGCAGGTATGGGGGTGGGGATTAAGTAAAAAATCACTAACAGCATTTTTATCTTCGTTCTGGCAGGTGTTTTAGTACAGGCTTTTAATTTAAACATTAATGATAATTATACATAAGCAACATCTAATATAAATGCCATTGAATGAGAATTTTTAAGATCAGCAGTGATTAATGAAATGATTAATTAATTAATTAAACCTTTCCTCCTGACTTTCCTACCTCTGGATCTCTAAGCCACCAAACTTGAGTCAAGAGAAGAGAAAAAGACAGGTTCTTATCTTGATTAGAACATGCACACGAACTATTTCAGTCCAGGGAGTAGGAGTTTTTAGTAGGTGTATTAACATTCATCTAGGTTGTTGGAGTAAAGTTAGGTATAATAACATATTAATAGGTGGATTGGATGTTGAAATAAATAAGGCACAGAGAGATACAAAAATGGTGTTGGGGCCTCAAGATGTAAAAATTAAAGGATCATTATCCCTTTTCACTCAGTTGTAGCCTGTGTTCTCTTTTCCTCATTTTATAAAGCTATAGCAGGGAGTTTAGTGTATGTGCTACCCTCTGCCTTTAGCTAAAGGAGGGAAGTAAGTGGAAGACATCCAGGCCACTAAAGAAGTCTTGGGTTGAAGTGGCTGTGGCCAGACATTGTGTATAGATGCCTTCAAGTCACTTGTTAACTTATAGTGACCCCATGAATGTCACAGGGTTTTCTTAGGCAAGGAATATTCAGAGATGTTTTTGCCATTTCCTTCCTCTGAAATATAACCAACAACACCTGCTGTTCATTGGCAGTCTCCTCTCCAAGTATTAACCAGGACTGACCCTGCTTAGCTTCCAAAACCAAATGAGACCTGGTGCCTTTAGGGTATTTAGAAACCTCTAAACCCATCCTCTAAACCCATATAGGCCAAAGCAAATCAGGTTGTACTTCCTAATCCTTATAAAATCATCCATGTCAACTTTGTTCATTGATCTGAGCAATTAGAGAAATCTGCCTTTCCTTCTGAGCTAAGCTCTTTGTTGCTATATTTTCACATCACTCCCATGTTTCATACTTGGCAAGAATCGAATCTCACACATATCAAAACTTTGTTTTGAAGTCTTGATGTTGAATGTTCTTCTTCTTTACATAATTAGTGGTATTATTGGGACAGTTGTCCTCAGCAGCATTGGAAGTTTTCCATTGTACATTTAATTCCTAGCATTTGTTGAGTGAGTCAGAAATATTTGATACTTTTATGGGATCTTTCTTTTGTAAATTTAATACCCCTCTCTGGCTTGTTTTCCATCAATAAATACAACGATAAAAGCCCACACAAAATTGTCTATTTATATCTATCCAACAGCAACACAAAACATAGTTCCCCCAGGTACCTCATATAATTATTTGGTCTTGTTATATATTAAACACAAAGCTAGGGACAAATAATGGAAATATTACAGTAAATGATATATTTATGCTACTGAGAAATCAGACACTTAACTTCAGAAACTTCATAATGGAAATGTGAAAGTATGTGACGTATTCGTGCTACTCAGAACATAAGAAGTTTGGCTTCAGAATAGAAACACTTGGCTCTTAACAAAATATCAAATTCTTATATGGTCTGTAGCCGTAACTGGGCCCCTAGAAAACCCAGGACTACAAGCAGAGAAAAAATGAATTAAAAATGCAGACCTGAATCCTGTTTGTAGGTCCAAGTGAAGTAGACTGGTTCTGTCTGTGGTATTTATATAAGTGTTGATTCAGCATTCAGCATTTGATTAGACTGATCTACTCTGGTTGGGACTTCAGGTCACTGTTGCAGGTATTGTGTACATACTGTGAAAGAACAAGGAAGCTTGTCGCCTAGTTTTTTTAAAAATTGAATATTAATCCTACTCTCCCCAAAATTACTGGAATGAAAGTTGAAGGGGATTGCCTAGATTTTGTTTTCTTCATCAATAAATAATCCAAAGGAATTGATTCCTAATTAAGGAAGTCACTTTGTTTGACAGAGCCATGAATACTATTGATTAATCACATCCTATTATTTGAGTTAGGATGGAACTTTAATCAAAAGTACCTGTGAGTGTTACTGACTTCCAGTAGGTATAGTTTTATATCACACCCTAGAATGCAAAACATGGCTTAGAATAGCACTTCTGCTTTTTTTAACTTTTAATTTATTTTTAACAGCAAGGTTCTAGACCTTGTGATTGCCTAGGAAATTCAGAAACAGGATGTGATGATGATAACCACAATCTACTGTTTGTTCTCAGTATCATATAATCATAGGTCTACTTCCTCTTTGCACTGAGAAACATTTGTTCTAACATTCAGTGCTAATTGGACACTGAGATTCTATGCCCTGAGAATTTGCCTAATTTGTCTCACTTAAGGGTTGACAGAAGGCAGTCTACATTAGGGAAAGTACCACTTCCTGACAGAAGGCAAGGTCAAATGCTGATTTCATTTTGGGGAGGGGTTTCTCACCCTCCTAAACTGGTCCTGCCTTTAATACAGTATGCAGAACAATCTTAATCTCTGGCTTCTTTTCTTTAAAAAACAAACAACCAACCACACTTGTCATTCCTCTCCTTCCTTCTCTTCCACCCTCCTGAGGAACTCTAACTTGCAAGTGGGTGAGACACTTTAAAGGATACTCCTATAAAATGTAACTGGTCAAATGGGAAGAACCACACCCCCACAGGAAACGTGGAGGAGCATAGCAGGGTGTACTCTACCAGAAATTATTTCCATCTCAGGTGTCCTCAAAAATATTGGTCAAAGACACCTGTACCTTTGCCATGTTCTTATATCACTTTAGAATGGCAATTAAAACACAATGTAGAAGCAGACAAACAATTTGGGTGTTGATAGCTTAACTGAATTTAGGATTGTTGTGAATTCATGAATCTTGGCTTGTTTATGGAAGACCATAATTTGGGATTTTCTTATCTGTTTACCCACTCACATGAGTAAGGAATGAAACAGGAATAAAATAGTTGCCTCCCTCAACACACAACTCGTATATGTTGTAGCCTAATACAGTGAGGATTCCTGATGGAAGTGATATTTGAATGTGGCTCGTGTGTGTGTGTGTGAATTCAAATCTAAAAGAGGTTCTGATTAAACTGGCCTTTAATTGATGAAACATGCCCCCAGAAGATTTTCAGATGTGTGATTGGCCATTTTTAGGTCTTTTTTGGGGGGCGGATGTAGAGAGAGTTGCATTGGAAGTCTTGGTGGGCCACATACAGCCCACTGGTTGTCCAATTCCTGCACTTGTTGTAGAGCTTGCCACTAATACTAAGCCTGAAGCTAGAAGAGCTAGAAGAGCAAAGGAAGTTTTTCACCAGGGAACTTCTCTGAGGCCACATCCTTTATCCTACCCAAAATTCTTCATCTGGGTTAATCTGTCCTGCCTTTTCCACTTTGTGAGTGTCAGGATAGAAATCAGTTGAATTAAATACACACACACACACACACACTTTACTTTAAAAAAAAATGGAATATTCCTGTTACTCATTATAGTGTTTAAAAAGTAATTCATTGTCATCATTTGTTGTAGTGTCTTTCAAGTAGCTCTTCCTGTTACTTTTTCATTAGTTTTTTGATACTTAGTACAACAAAGATAATGGTGACAACCAAAATCATGAGACTGATAGGAGAATGGTATAAAACTTTGGTGGAAATCTTTTCAGAATACCTCCTAAAATGCCTAAAAATGCTCATAAAGGGTAAAATTGAAAAGTAATTAGAAAACTTTACTCATTGCATCAGTTCAGTGCCTCTGTTCCTGCTCATTATATGACTTCAGCAATGCAACTTTGTTGCAGCAAATCCTCACTTATCTGTGGTGATAAATCCCTGCTTTGGGGGATGCTTCTACTAGTTACGGCAGCACTTCTAGGGGACTCGTGCCTAGTTGCAAATGAAACTGGAGTGGGAGATCTTCAGTGTTTGATGACCTAGAGTGCTCAAAAGGCAGCATGCAGAGTCTGGTTGATGGCCTTGTATGGCCATCTGCTGCAGAGCGGTAGCACTGGAGGTGACTCTTATGGAGATAGAGAAAGAAAAGACACTAACTATGGATGGGAAAGAGAGTAAGTAGGCCAAAACACAAGAAGAAGGTGACACTTTTTTCAGCTTCTGGAAGGGTTACAGTTTAGTAGTAAACATGGAAAAGAGCTCTCTGCATCCACTGAAGTGCCTTTGGCAGTGGCTCTAGATATGTTTCTGAACAGAATGTTCCCTCTTGCAAGAGAGGCAAAGGAAGGTACTCACTCCACAAAGATTTTCAGATGCAAATGACAAGCAGATGTGATACAGTTGGCCCAGTGTCTGGGGATAGTGATATTCTGCAGAAAGTGGTGGCATTGGCCAGGTTTCATCTCCAGCTTCCAGAGCCTTCTTCTGTTTTTATGGCTGGAGATGTCATCACAGCAGGACACCCTCCTTCATGTTCCAAAGATGATCAAATCTCCAGATGAGGGAGTGCAATCAAGGAGGATGTCTTGGGGTATGCTTCTCAGTGAATCCCACAGAATCCTACTAACAATGGGAGGAGCCTTTCTGCACAATGAATTTTGAGATGACTTAGTGTAGGAGGCACAATCAGTCCACAAAAAATCATATGAGTGTCTGCAAACTCAGTCTCTAAGTCATATTCTTGCTGCTCTAAGAAGCATTATGTAGGAAAGTTCTCTAATAGCATTATAAAGAGTAATAAGGTTGTATTGGGTTTTTGTTCTCAATGTCTTTCTCAGTTTTAAACAGGGGAGTTGACACATGTCAGTTGGTGTTGCTGAGCAGTTTGAATATGAGCAATACATATCTGTTTGTCTGTCTGTCTGTCTGTCTGTCTGTCTATCTATCTATCTATCTATCTATCTATCTATCTATCTATCTATCTATCTATCTATCGCTTTTTACTGAAAACAGTTGCCTTAATGCAGGGATTGCTTCCCCATAGAATTTCACAGAACTATTAATATGCTGCTAATAGAATTCAATACAATATTGTCTCCCTGAAGAAGGGAGGTGTTTTGTTTAAAAAACAAAAACACCTTGCAGTTACTTTCAGGTCACTTTCCATGATGATTTCAGTGAGACTCTTCCAGTAAGTGTGTTTTAGAATTGTTGAAGCTGAAAGGATGTCAGTCTGCCTGAAAATGGATGGGGTTTTTAAAATAAGTATGCAAATCTCCTAAATCTCTATCAGAACATAACTTCTTTTCCATCCCAAATGAACTTTGTGTGCTTTTTAAATATTACCAACATGAATATACTCTGTGGATTACAAGATTTTAATGGTGAGCAGTTGCCCTTTGAGAGATAAACAGCACCATTCCACTGAGAAGCCAAGTTTGGAAAGTTACCTTTAAGAAAAATGAATATGACATGCTGAAGCCATCTATATCTGAATAGTAGAAAGATAATGGGAATGGACCCAGAGCATCGTCCTACCATTGCTTAGTTATGGATGGCTTAAATATACAGTGTGATTCTGCTGGAATGCATAGAATACATTGAACATGATAATGTCCTGGGTTCAGAATCCAGTCTCGTTTAAAAGTCAATTTTTATTTTAATAAAAATTAGCAAATTTCTGCATCTTATGAAGATATGTTTTAAAGTGCATAGACAATGCCAGCCAAAATGGCTGTTCAAGAGGGATGACAGTGTTTTCCTGAGGTTGATGGTGGGGTTTCATCATGGTACGTACAGTCATTGTGCTTCCCCACAAATAGAAAAATAAGAATAAATTATGCAAAATAATGGAAATCATAGATTGCATAATTTATAGAAGAGGTAGCATTTAGATTTCCTTGGCATAGAAACTGGAATGAGTGGAAGCTGAATTTGAATACACACAGAGAGTGTGTGCAGTTTAATTTATTTTATTCACTGTATAGTTTAGAGATACCTAAACTCCACCCAGTGTGGTGTAGTGATTTGAGCTTTGGACTATCACCCTGGAGAACAGGGTTCAAATTTCTGCTCCATCACCAGGTGTCTTTGGATCTGTCACATGCTCTCAGCCCCAGAAAACCCTCTGATTGGTTTGCCATCGAGTCACCGAAAAATGATTTGAAAGCACACAACAACAAACTCCTCTGCGTTGTTCCCATTGGTTACAATTGAGAGAGCCCTGCTCCATGTGTTAATCTGCTGTTCACTCCTGTGTGTTGTACAGCTGATGGCTTCATATAAATGGGGCAGTGAATCTGCTGGCTTTATGCCAAACCTTAGCTATCCGAAGGGTTGATCCCTGTCCCCCAAATAAATTCAGTGCCATGGATAGCTCCTTTAAAGTCTGGAATAAAACGTAGGGTGGATTCACCCCTCCATTTATATGGAAACCATCACCTGCTCCTAGCATTTCCAAGCAAATTCTAAGTCCATGAAACACATTTCTAACTGCGCATTCTCAGAACTACAGCCACCAACAGCAGTGACACTGATAAGTGAGGCTTGTCGTTTAAGAAGCCCCCTCAACATATACATTGCTTATGTCTGCAAAGTCTCCAGTCTCTGTGGCTGTGTTGTGTAACTAGCACACTCTTTTTTCTTCAGAGTTTGGAAAGATACTTCTAAAAGCAGTTTGTTCCTATTACTCATTATAGTAAATGTTCAGCTAATTATAACAAGATCACATTTCAAAAAAAATCGACTGGCATCACTTATTACAGCATTTAAAAATTAAAAAAAAAGCCTTGTGAGACAAAATTCAGGATTGTGTAATTTTAGTGATCTTAATAAAAGTTTTATATAATTCCTGAATGTTTGAAAAGGAACGTGTTCTTCTTCCTTCTTTGTGGTTGCTTGTTGCTACTTGGGTGGGAAGAGAAATACATAAGTATTAGTAAGGAAATGGCATAAAAGTTGGGAAATGTTTGTTAAAATGTCCTTTGAACATAACATTTAAAGGAAATGAGGAGATGTTGCTTGGTATTCCATTGTAGTAACGTCATTCCCCCCATTACATGATTTTTAGAATACAAAAGGAAGAAATAAGAAATTTTGTGGCGCCTTTGAAATTAATCAGTTTTCAAACTTCCATCCCTTTTAATACTGAAAAGCCTAATTCTTTGACAATTACTTTTGGAATGTGACCTCATTATGTTCTTGTTGCTCTCTGACTCTCCAAAAGGCCTTCACCACAGTTACTTGAAATTTGTTACTTGAATATTCTGCTATTCTTATCTATCATTTTCTCAGGTGTATTATTGTTATTATTATTTTTATTATTATGATTAATTTATATCCCACCTTTCTCTCAGTAATGAGACTTAAAATGTATATTTAAACACAATACAGATGAAAGGTATACAAAAGCTTCAATAAAAGTATATTTAAAAAATGACTAAATAATTGATATTGTCAGAAACATTAAAATATCAGAATTCATTAAAAGGCAATATATAAACCTTAAAAGCAGCACCACACAATATATGCTCGGTGGCATAAAAATGTCTTAAATTGCTGATGGAAGGAGCACAAGGACGAGGCCATTCTGGCATCTCTAGGGAAGGACTTCCAAAGTCTGGGCAGACTCAATGAGAAGGCCCCATCCCTTGTTCCCCCCCGACTGAGCCTAGGAAAGTGATGGGACAGAGAGAAGGGCTCTCTAGATGATCGTAGACCTCTAATGGACTCATAAAGGAAGATATGGTCCAGTTACACTTGCCATGTAAATCATTTGGGGCACTATTTCTGTGCCTGCATAAATATGTTACATTCCTGTCAGCGGCTAAAAAGAGGGACAGGGAATGAGTGGATGGTAGAGAGGCAAAGGATTGAGGGCAGGAGGAGGAAAGGAGATGTGTGCTTTGCTAGGTTTTGTCAAAACTGGCCAAAGGCTTGAGGAGCAAGGAAGCAGAGATTTCTGAGGGCCTTTGGCACAAGAGAACCGAACCCGTAACAAAAAGCCCAGAAAAGCCAGCTAGATGGACTTGCCCAGTCTTCCTTCCCTAGACTTCTTTACAGAAGTTTTTACTACATGCACTGGTGGCTGGGGTCTCCCATATTCATGGAGATGTTGGAGTTCATCTTAACTTTAGAGGAGTTATATGACATGCTCAGCTCTGTCTCCCAAACCAGTTCAGTACTTTGGATATCCATTTAAGGTTTGGACTAAAAGTTTGGATTAAAATGAATCCCAAGTGAATTCACAGCCCCACGGATGTGGGAGCCATCAGCCACCAACCGCATTTCCCATAACTCCTGACTGTTACCCATGCTAGCTGGGGTTAATGGGAGTTGTACAACAAAACATCTAGAGGGACTCCATGCTGACTTCTGGAATTTGTAGTTCACAAAGTAATTTTTCCTAGTTATGACCTTACTACTTTCTCTCCCTAAAGTCACTGAGCCGTGTTAGCAAAGGAAGACATGTGGAAACTGTTGGCCTATAGTCCTCAGTACTTTTACTTCAGAAGAATCCCATCCAAGTCCAAAGTGCTCTTTCTCAGTAAGAGGGGTGTGGATTATAGCCATCATTTTGTTTATATAATTACAACTGTTTCTTTCAGATATGTATCAAAATAACAGAAGAGCAACAATACCATATAGATAAAAATAGAATTGGTTGTGGAATGTATTATTCATAATGAGCATGAGAACCTGTTTTTTTCCAGAAGAATTGGTCTGATTAAATCATTCACTCATAGGGCCTCTAGTTATTTTTCCCCCTTTCAGAATTATTGTAGGGTTTTTTTTTTTAAGTAAATGGACTTGCATATCCATATTTGGTAAGCCAGAAGAAAATAGCTGAATGAGAGCTTATTTGTGTAACAGATAATTTTTTTAAAGCAAATATGCAGTGTAAACAAGTCTATTAAACATGGGAGAGTTGTGTCCGCTCTCTTTCTCTCTCCCTCCCTCCCTCTCTCTCTTTCTCTCCTTGGTGTGCACAGTCTGCAAGGAAAGAAAATCAAATTATTTTATATAATACTGCTTCTTACAGAGTTCCTTTAAATGAAGTATGAAAGCTGTAGTGTAAGCTTTATTGGCCTATAAATATGTCATTATAGTTGGACTACATTTATATGCTCTGGATTGGTGTTTAAGCCAAGAAAATATGTCTCTACAGGTTGATGTGTACTTTTTTTCTTTTTTCCTTTTTTAAACCCTTTGAGGCATGCAACAGAATGTATTTCAGGATAAGGTTATTAAAACAGCATTTTCATTTTTTGCAGCAGGCTCATTGTCAATTACACCGCCAAAAACTGTCTGAGGACAGGCAGTTACAAATGGCCTCATCTCCAAATGTGTCTTTAGAAGAAATAAAGAGTCAAGAGCGCGGATTGAAGGAAATGGTGGAGGGGAGGGAATTACTTAATTTAATGCTCAAGGGCGCCATTTATTGGAGTGTTGTAGTATAGCCAGACTCTCGCTTCCCTCTTTTCCTCTTCTTGCTGTTTGAACTCATATGGCTTTATAGTATGAATCAACTGGAAATAATATGTGTATGGTTTCAGCCACAATGCTTTATGTCTCCTGCTCAGTGGCTGAAGATATGTTTGTCTAGTGACTTCATTGGTGGTTTAGCTTTATGCCGGTGTGTATGAAACCTTCTATGGAAAATACAGATACTTTTCCCTGGCATTGCCACCAAAATTTTCCTACATTGGCATTTCAATTTTGGTTGTACATTTCGCATAACCAATGCTCATTGGCTTATCAGTGGTTAATAAAGGAATGGCAGCAAACCAGGTTTTGCAGTATTATTTTCTATAGATTGATTCAACATTGTAATAGTCAGATCACAGTTTGACAAGTAGTTAGCACTTTGGCTTTGTGCACTCTTTATCACCTCGCTGACTTTTTGCTTTGGGCAATCCATCATTTACTGTTATTGGCAAGCATGGATACCTTCCAAACCAGAGTGAGAATCATGTTAAAGAGAGCTTCCACTTGTGGTTTGGAGGACAAATTCAAACCATAGTTTGCTGCTTTTGATGTTGTGGAAAATTATAATTTGCCTGAAGCAGCGGATCAGAGAGGAAGGACTGTGTGAGGCTGAAGTTCAGATCTATTGACCAAATGATGATTTGGCCATCTCAGCTGAATCAGCCTGGGGTATGTGGATTACAGAAGTGATCAGTGTATCCCTAAGGCCCATCACATCCTTTTGGGAACCACTGTGATGCTATGTCTTGTGTGTAAAGCATTAGAACTTAATTCATTACCTGTTAATTGGTCACTGTTCAGTTAGAGAAGACCAGGTTTGTAAACAGCCATTCCATTGGTCACCTGTGGTGGGTAAGCATTAATTTTGGGTGAGTAGGTGAGAAGCTTTTGTAAATTGGGAGAACAGTAGTTCACCCCCTCTTTTTTCCCCAAATCTTAGTATGATGCAGGTGCCCACAATAAAAATTTGTGTGAGTTAATTAGTCACATCTTTTGTAGGTTAGTAACTGTTGTGGAACTATTTATAAGGCAAACACCTATGATCATCTGAAATATTATAGATGTCCAGGTTTCGGCTGTGGCCAGAATTACACTTGCACCGTTAAAACTTTTGAGTGAGCTGCGCCTATTCCTTGAGAAGTCAGATCTGGATACAGTGACACATGCCTTGAGTGCGTCCTATTTGGGCTACTATAATGCACTCTATGTGGGTCTACCTTTGGAAACTGTTCAGAAAGATAGGTGAGTCCAAAATGCTGTGGCCTGGTTGTTGACTGGGACTGGGTACAGGAATCGTGACTCTCCTGTTGAAACAACTGCATTGACTACTGGTTTTGACCTTTAAAGCCCTAAACAGCTTTGGTCCAGACTATCTGAAAGACTATGTCTCCTTATATAAGTGGGCACAGGTGTTAAGATCTGCAGAGGAGGGCTTTTTCTCAGTTCTACTACCTTCAGAGGCATGATTGATGAGGATACCAAGGAGAGGCTTCTCCTATGGAACTCTCGTCTACAAGAGGTTTCGTTGGTCCCCTCCCTGCTCTCTTTCTGCCAACAGGTGAAGATGTTTTTATTTAGGCAGGGTTTGGAATTTTAAATTTTAATTATGGAGTGGTAGTGTGTGTACAGAGAGCCAGTGTGGTGCAGTGATTTGAGTACTGGATTACAACCCTGGAGATTCCCTGCTTAGCCATGGAAACCCACTGGGTGACCTTATGTGCATCATACACTCTCAGCCCCAGAAAATCCTTAGGGTCACCATAAGTCAGAAATGACTTGAAGACACACATCAACAAGTGTGTGTATAAGTGGTGTCCTGTTATTATCTTTTTATCTTTTATTGAAACTATGTTTTAAATATGTTTTAAGTGCTCTTACTGTCGTTAAGCATGTTTTAGTAGTAGTGATATTTAATTTCTTTTTAACTTTTGTAAATCGATGTTTTAGCAGCATTTTTAAAAATTATTGCAAGCTGCCTTGAATCCCATTTGGAAGAAAGGTGGGATATAAATTCATTAAATAAATAAATAAGCCTGTGCTCTGTGAGGTAGATTCTCTGACTGCATCTTGTAATGGTTCTTATGTCTGACCTCTCTCCAGAGCAGTGAGGCAGCTGAAAGTGAGAACAAGCTTCATTTGTTCTGTGAAATGGATTCCTTATAATGCATATTTCTGTCAAAAAATCATAATATACATGCTGTGTCTGACAATTTGTGGGAGTAAAATACTACTTTACTATGTAGACTGATTGATTGTTTCCTTAATTTCAAATGTAAATGTGTAATTCTGAATTGGACTTTCATGGGTATTCTTACCCAGGAAAGGGTTGTAAATACGGACGGCATTATTCCTTTGCTTCAGGTAGCAAGTTTAAGTTGATTTTTGAGGCAGCCAGTGGCTTATATGAATGACTTTGTTAACGGAGGGAAGCTATCTTATAATAACTTGACTTATAATAACTGTGTTAGGGGGAGTGGTACAAAAGCCCATAAGCCTCTCACCCTTGAAAGCTACTTTGTTGTACACTTAATTTGCATAGCCCTAAGCCTACTTTGTTAGGTTCTTGCCCTACAAAACTGCAAACAATAGTAGAGCTGTAAATTTTTCATGGTGCTACAGAACTTTTTGTTATTCTTATACCTTCATGGACATATTGTCCTTGTTTATTTTAACTGCTTACTGGGAGAACTGTGGTATTGAACTAGTAGTTGTTTCTTCTAGAGTTTTGCCCATAGAAAATAGTTCCTCTGATTGCATTTTAAAAATATTCCAGGAGAACCAAGTTTGTACTTCCTTGTTTTATTAGTTGCATTTTTGTTTTATCCTTCCTCCAGTATGCTCAGGGTTGTTGTAATTTATTACTACTGTAGTAATTTATTAGTTCTTTTGTTTATTGCATCTGTGATATAGGTGAGTTATTAATTTAGTTGCATGAATTATTTATATAGTGTAGCCATATCAGAGATGTTACACAGCCATAATCAACAGCTTGTTCTTTGACTCACTGTTGAAAGAACCAATGTGTAAAGGTCCCCTTATCAGATCTTAATATTCATGCTGCCGTGGGTAACCTCTGTACTGAATTGACAGCTTTGGGCTGATATGGAAACATTCTGATATCAAGAGCTTGGAAATTTTGAGGGAAGGGGATTATTCTGGGAGCTGTAGTCTCCAAAAGCAACTTTTCTAGGCTTTCCTGCAAACCTTGTAAATCAGTGTGATCCAAACATCTTTCACACAGGAAGATAAAATCAATTTGGCAATGATTTCCAGTTGAAAGAATTTTACACCCTCACTGCTGTAATCAATTTAACAAGCAAGCGTCTTCGATCACAAACCTGCACTGTATAATGTTGCCTCCTTTTCCTTTTCAGTTAAGTATGAAAAGACAAATCAGTGGTTTCATTGAAAATCTACAATTAATTATTTACTCAACCATGTAATCACTTACAATTATATCACACCCCTCTTTCCATCATGGAATTCAAGGGCAGCGTTCATAGGACTCTGGTTGTTTTCTAGCTAGCCACCCAGGAAACCCAGACTTGCTCAGCTTTATTTATTTAATACACTTTTAAATTGTTCACCAACCAGCAAAACATAACAGCTAGATAAACACAGCAGCAAATAATAAAACATTACAACATAGAAAAGCAAATTAAAACCTGCAGCAGAATAATTGGGCAAAGAACTTGAACAGTTCTTAGTATGCCTTGGAAAATAAGTTGTTGTTTGGTACTGAAAAGACCATAAGGGTCTTTTCAAAGGTGTCTCTTGGGGAGGGCTTTCCACAGACAGGATGCCACCACTGAAAAGGTCCTCTTTCTGGTAGCCCCTCATATGACCTTTTTTAATGGGGTTGCCCAGATGTATCAATGAATGACTTAAAGGTCTAAGCATGTACATATGGGAGGTGCTGCTGCTTCATGTAACTTGGTCCCAGCCTGCTCAATCCTTTAAACTAAGCATTTTAAACTAAGCGTTTTAAAACAGTTCTCGGCAATAGACTGGCAGTCAGTGCAGAGTCAAAAGCATTGTCACAAAATGATGAGATCAGCTATTTCCACCTAACAGTCTCACTACCCTATTTGGTCTCTGGCTTCCTCAAGAGCATTGCAACAATCAATTGACAGATTGATTTCAGGGATATTAATGTGTATCCCATCCTTTGACAACTCTGACAATTTACACAAAGGGCTCGCCCCTAGGTAGGCCCTTTCCACATCACACGTCAGTGGGAGCCTATGTTATGTGTTCTCAGCGGGGCTGATGCCCCCGAGCAGTCTAGAGGGGCCCCCTGAGGCCAACTATGTTGCATATGTTTTTGTCTTTATCAGTAGTATCACCATTTGCCTATTGTCTTTGACACCTGTTGTAAAAGTGGTGAATTTCAAAGAAAGAAATAAAACTTGAAATCCTGTGTAAATATGGATCAAAACTGCCTGAAATCAAGTGAGGAAAGGAACCTGAGTTCCTTAGGCAAAGAGTTTCCAAAAAGACTTTGAAAGCAAAGGAGGCTATTCCAGGCACTGGAGACCCTATCCCATTTCCCCCCCACCTGGTACACCAAACAGCTGTCTTGCTTTCCCCTAGACCACTCACCTGCCTTCCTTCTGCCAGTAATACTGTAGGCATGCCCATTAGGAGGTAGACCTCTAGAGTGCCTTCTCAGCCCACAGGAAGTTAGAGAAGGAGGGCACTGGGAGAAGAGTCACTTCCTTAGATTCCTTCCCCTCATGCACATCTGGGAGCCCCTTTTCTGCTTGGCAGAAAGCCACCACCCTGGCCCAGAGTCACTTACCCAGATAGCTATTCAGCAGTCAGCCACTGGTGTCCCTTGCCCATTGCCCAGACCTGCTCCTGACAAACAGCTGGGGGTCTGCCTCAAAAGTATTTCACCAGGATCTGAACCCACTTTTTGGTGGTCCTGGTCCTTAAGCCACATACAAGGCTAACAGGAAGTGTCTGTGCCAAGCTCAGTCATCAGCTTCATGACTGAGAAAGAATCTAAGCCTTGGTCCAAATCCAACCAGTTCCAAACCTCTCTGTGTGATTTTGATAGTTTTGTGTACTGATCTGTCAAGAACAAATTTAAATGTTCTGTTCACGTGCTAGCTTCTGATTTGGTGCCGGAGGCATCAACATTTGTACTTCTTGCTTTTTCTTTAGAACTTACACTGATTCTTTCATTTGTCCTTTATCACATTCCTTTTTCAATCCAAATCTTGTGGTTTTACTCAATATACTGATTTTCTACTCAGCTGAATGTCTCCCATGGAGTGTAGTTCTGTCTTTGAATGATTCATTGGTAAGTCATCCATTTTAAAATCCCCTTTTTCTTCCTCTAATTTAGCTTCCCACCATGCTCCCCACCCCACTTTTGGTTAATCTTGTCAAAGTCTATCTCAGTCTTGATAGATCCTATGACAGCATTTCACATGTTTCTTCTTAAAGTGCCTTGTACAGATAGAGCTGCAGCCCTGTGATTATCGTAATCATCACCATCATCACCACCACCATTTTCATTGCCTATGTATATCTATATCTACATCTATCTATCGTTGTCATTTCTTCCGAGCTGTTTTTCACATTGTATGTTGGAAAATGTATTTCATCTGCATATTGTTTTAGTGCTGTTGTAAACAGCACAGAGATCAGCTTCTCTTGTTTGTCCTATCACAACCATTAATGTAAACTCTTGAGTGCCTTCCTAATAGTACCATCCACATATCCCATTCAAAAACCAAGGACATATGAGGATCCTTAGTTGCTCTCCATGCACTGGTGTGTATTGGCCTTTCATAGGCTTGATTTTACTGTATGTCCTAAGGTCTTCTTAAAAACAGGCTCAGTGCAAGAGGCTTGCAGGAAGGAGATAGACTTTTTCAAAAAAAAAAAAAACCCTCCTCTGCTGCAGTCAGACTTTTAGAAGCTTCAATTGACACCAGTGGAGTCTTACAGGAAGCCTGAGGTGTGTATTTGCATACATATGAACCGGGTCTGGATATTCATGATGAGGGCTGCCTACTACTAGGAGGGTGACTCCCTCCCACTACTGGTATGCACACCTCAATGTGCATGCTTGGAACTAATTTGGTCCATAGGCCAGTGAAATTTCCCCATTCTTATTCTATTTTATTTTTTTTAAAAAACCAATTATTAGGTTTTTTTAACCGTAAATTCTGAGGGACCCCTTCTACTAGATGTTCTAGAGGACCTTCTTGGTGGTTGCTCCCAAGCTTTGGAACTCCTTCCCTGGAGAGGCTAGGAGGGCCTCCTCCTTTCTCCTTCTGCCAGCAAGTGAAAACTTTCCTATTCCATCTGGCTTTTAGGAACTGACTGTGATAGGATTTTAATGATACAATGTTCTGTTGATGCTTACATTCTGTCTTTTAATTAATTTTTAAATGTTTTTATTTATTTATTTTAATTTTTGTTGACTTACTATTTTTCAAGTCATCTTGAGTCCCAGCATTGGGGAAAAGTCAGGATATAAATGAATTAAATAAATAAATAATAGAAGTCCATCAACCCTTGAGTGTGTATTTTTGGGGGAAGAGCTATTAATGTTTTCTCTGGTTGGGCATTTGATGGCTTGAATTAAGCAGGAGTGGAAGAACTCTTAACATCATAAAGTATCTTGTGGTGTGTCTCAGCATGTCTTATGTTGTACTTATTTTAACTTTTGACATGACATGATAACTTTATTACTGTCGTAGGTCATCTCCTAGAGTTAGAAAATAAATAAGGACGAAATGAATAGGTACAAATTACAAGCCTAGAAAAAATTCCAGTATATGTGAAACAATGGCAACCATGTAACTGTCTTCGGTAAGGAACCTAGTGGGGTCTGCTACTTCTAATAAAATTACTAGGAAAGTTCGACCAACTGTCACAGAAGGTAGAACACAAAATTTTGTCCCTTAATAGTAACTGCATTAATAGAATCTGAAAGAAGAAGGGTACAATAAAACTTATGAGGGCTGCTTGGAAAAGCTTCTAAAATTGAGTTAACATATTTAAAAAACCCAGATATCCTAGTAATGCAGGCAGTAGAAAAGTGTGTGTTCAGCTGTTTCAACCATGGTTGATTGGCAGGGGCTTAGGGACTAAGAAATGTTAGAACTAAGGGATACATGAATATGTCCCTTTTAAGAAGGCTTATTGTAGAACCTTAAAACAAGCCGAGCCAAGGTAAAGGCTGTATGTCTACGGACTTTTAAGGTGTGAAGATAATTGGCAGGGACAACATTTTTACTGTAATTCCCAGCATCCAGTTAACTTGAAATCTGTGCCTTATCTTCCTGAAGAGCTACATTCCAGATCCTTTAATTATCTCTTTGGCTCTGGAGAATCTCAGGTGTAGTATTCCTGATGGAGATAACCCAGATCACTATAGCTGGTCCTCAACAGTTCTCATACAGCTGAAAGAGAAATTATCCAGCAAAATCAAAAGAGTTAGCCTAAGTGGGTTGAAATTTAGCTTGAGCTAATAGCTTCAAGAGAAACCATCCCAGCTTCAACTCTAACTAAGAAACTAGGAATGGAGCATGGGACACTAAGGATATTTCTCTGACATATACACAGTTTTGTTTTGCAAAAGTCTTGGAATTGCAAAAGTCTTGGAAAAGTCTTGGTAAATGCACAACGAAGAGATTAGGCCCTTTCCACACTGGCCTATTAAAACAGTGCAGAGCGACCTCCGACAGAGGTCTTCTGCACCGTGGAGTGGACTGGGGCTGACTACTTTTCATAGTTCCGCACTTCAGTCCTCTCCGGAGCAACCGGAACTGGTTGCGCAGCGTGCTTTTTAAAAACCTCTTTTAAGAGGTTTTAAAAAAGCACGGAGCATGTGACCCCTTGTCGCTCCATCGCCGCACTCCAGTGCAGATCTGCCGGGGGCGGGCTTTAGGCTGGTGAGCTTCTCCGATTGGTGGAGAGCCTCCACCAACCGGAAGCCGCCATTTTGGACGCCAGAGCAGTGCAGAGTGACGAGCTCGCACTGCTCCTTGTCCTGACGGACTCTCCCGGATGATGAAGAAGTCCGGTGAGTCCCGTTTTTGTGCGGTTCCTTTCCCATGTGTAGAAAGGGCCTAAAATTGGTTGAGCACCTTATCCTGGAAAACTTTTATCACAGTATTTGTGAATCTCCTTTAGGGGAAAAATGTAAGAATATCATTAACGGATCTTTGAGCACCCCCAGTAACATATGCAGTCTGTGCCTTCTGTGACTCAGATGGTTGGAATGTTACACCTAAGTATTTGTATAGCCGAAACCAATCTATATCGTGGTCATTTACCCTGGGGGCTTCTTAGAGAAGACAAGAATTTGGTGTTTTTATAGCTTATTATAAGCTGCTCCCTAGTACAATATGTTGAAAATACTTTGTGAGTTCTCTTCAGACTTACTTCTGAAAAAGATAGGATGACTATATCATCCACATAAAATAAGGCAGACACTGAGCAGTTTGCTAATCTAGGGTGAAAATTAGGATCTGATAGAGACTCTACCATGGAGTTAATATAAATACAGAATAATAAGGGGGGGCAGAATTCACCCTGTTTCATTTATCTTCTGAGTAGGATCAAAGGGAATAATTGTCCCTGTGCTCTTTAAAACTCTTATTATCTGACGCAGAACCTGAAGACAGACTAGAAGAGATACTGAATGGAAATGAATAATATAGGTACAACAATGTAAAGTCCGATGACACAATGTAAATAATATTCATCTGATAAGTATCTATCTGAACCCGCCTCTCTCTTGGTAGGTGTCTCATTTGAGCTAAGCTACTTTCCTTCCTGCACTTTCTATTGAGCTTCCTAGGTGTCCCTTGCCCCAGGTTTATAACATTATGGCATATTCCATTGGGTATCTATTGTATAAGTTATAGAAGTGCTTCCCAGGCTTTAAATGACCATATAGATAGGCCTTAAAATTCATAGGACTACAGGACAACTTGATCAGAGGCCAGTTATGGTGGCCATAGGTCTTCCATGTAGAAGTCTCCAGTTAAAGGAGGGATGGGAATCATGTGGCTCTCTCAGTTGTGCTACAACTTCCAACAGTCCTAGGCAGCATAGACAATGAAGAATGCTGGGAGCTACAGTCCAACAATAGCTTGAAGGCCCCATGCTTCTTACATTTGTTAATCTTTGTGGTAGGATCTTGGGTGACCAGTTAGAATCTATTCTGATGACTTTGGGCTAGAGGGTCTAGTAGTCTGACTCAGGACCAGAACTTGGTAAAGCTATTTTTTTTACTACAGCTCCCCCAACTTTTCTAAGCTCTACTCAAGATGAGCTAAATTCATATGTATACATGATACAACATGAACCCAACTGTATAGAATGCATGATTAGCATTCATGAAATGCCGTTGGTTGGTTAGTCCTTGGCTTTATCATCTTGTTCAACTTTACAGTTGAAATCTATGGGTAATCCAAACTAGAACGTGCTCATTGAATCGATCGAAATTTCAGAATAGTTGACCAGCATGTTTCCATTGTAGCTGGTACTGTAATGTTACATAACTCACATGGGGTTGTATTTCAGTATTATACAGTGTTATGCAAGATGATATGTATATGTGGGAGAAAGAAATTTGAGTAACAGCAATATAATGTTGGATAAATTTGCATATGGTTGGTGATTGGTGGAGAGTGTGTAAGGGAGAGGTGCTGTGAGGATGAGGTCATGAGAGGGAGGAGGATAGTCAGACAGGATAAGGTTTGGAAGAAGATAGTAAGAGGAGAGAGGCTCTGATGGCAGAAGAGGGAGTGTGTGTGATGTGGACTATATACGGCATTAAGCCTAACTGGTTCCCAGTTATTCAAGAAAAGAAAAAAATCCATATATATAGTAAACTAATTTTAATATATACTATTTGTTCAACCTACGTATGCCAGTTGCCTGGTCAGTATAGCCATTTCCAAGCAGAATTAGAACCTTAAAGCTAAAAGAATGATTGGATATGCATTCCATGGGCCATTTCTTCACTAGCCTGTTATAGCACTATTATTCCACTTTCAACATCCTATGGAATCCTGGGGAACCGCAAACCCCAGGATTCCATAGGATGTTGAAAGTGGAATAATAGCGCTATAACAGTCTAGTGCGGAAATGGCCATGGTTATAAAAGGAACAGACTTATACAGAATTTGGAGGGAATAGATTGTGAGATGTGATGGCCCTATACTCTTGAGAAGCATTTGGGGATTTGAGGTGGGGTCATTACAAGTAGTGGTTAACAATGTGGTCACCCCAATGCTATCATTATAGGACTAATAGCGGCTATCTCCACATCTTTGCATTGCTGGCAATGTTTTCTCTCTTCTTATGTTGCTCTCTCATTAGAATAGTGAGATTAGTCAAATTGTTGCTCATTTCCTTCTCAAAAGCAGTTTTAAGGTTAGTGCTTTGTGCCTCACTAAATGCCAGGTCTTGAATGTCTTCCCCCAACATACTAGGTTTTTTGTACTTCCTGCAGTTTTGTCCAGCTCTTCATTTCCTCCCTTGAGCTTTCTGTGCCACAGTTACAGCTTTGACCAAGGTGACTGAAAGGGTTCACTGGTGCTTATGTTTGACCACACGCTCTCTGAATCCCTCTGGACTCTTCAGTTGCCCAATGAGAATTAGGATCACTCAAATCCTATTGGCTTTTATTATTCCTCCAGCATGCTGTGTTTCATTCGTTTTGAGCAGTGATAATATATTTAGATCTGATGAAAATCCTACCCTTGACTGGCACTAGATGGCTTCCTTATAATATCAGCTGGGCCAGAGCCTCTTTTCAATTTGTGGTCTAATATTATTGAGGGAAAGAGTTCAACCTACCACATTTTGTTCATCAAGCATAGCTTATCGAATTGATACAGTCAGTCTTTAATCACCCATTTTGACATCCTCCCAAACAATTCTAGTCAGTAAATTGCACAAGATATGAACTCCTTGTGTGTTGCATTTTGTTTGCATTATAATTTACCTTGGTTTATAACTTATCCTATTCCAAAGTGTGTGTGTGAGGGGGTGTTGGGAAATATAAGACCCTCAGGAAACAGGACAAAAGCCTAATACATTACAATCATTTGAAAGTTTCCCCCACTCTGACCCCTAGCCAGCAGTTTTTTTGGTAGGCTCAGAATTCATGGCAGAACATTGTAGATCAATGCAGATCAGTGACAGAGAAATATAGGTTGTGTAATATGTTGAAACTAAAGCAATTAAGATTACTAAATAATTACTCAAATGTCATTTTATGTTTAAAGCATTTTAAATGTTACTGCCAACTCCCTGGTTGTTATCATACCTTTTTCCTCATGTGTTGAAAACATTAGAAGTTATGAGTGAGCTTACTTTTCATTGAGGTTAAGTTACTGCCTGCACAGTTTCCTTTATTTATCTCTATGAACAACAGGAATAGCAATTTAACTTTAAACAATCAAAATAAAAAGAATAGAGAAAGAACTATGTCTCTGTCCCACCCCATCCACTAATTTTATGAACTGTAAATACAAACATGAAGACATTGTTCAAACCTCTAGGTTTCGATTTAAACTGAGCTGTTGAATGCTAATATAGTGTTTCTGATTCATGCAGAACCTTCACTATATCTATTGTTTCCTTGTGATTTAGGGTTGTATCCAACAGTGTCTCTTTCCCAAATGAACAGATTGTCCTCTTCCATGCTTCCCTCAAGATCTGTTCTAGAGAGCTGGAAGAATGTTTGGAGCAGATTTTGCAGGATGCAAGGTGAAGAAGGAAAACAAATCCCATTGTACCACACCAGACGGAACATCTAGTCTAGTTTCTAGATTATATTCATGTATGATGTTGGACAAGGAGGGAAATGAATTTAGACACTTTGAGTCTTGTTGATTTCAGTGAATGAGTTAAGTGGGTGATTAACCTTCATGAACTGAAATCACTGGGATTTTTTGGTGCATAGGTTTGACTGAATTATGCCCTGTATGTGGACCGGAAAACAGCTCTTTCTCTTTCATCTCTGTTGGACTCCCTAGAAGATAAGACATTCTGCCAAAATGCCCTAGTAGGACAAAAGAGGTGATCCTACTTATACACCAAAATTGGCTGTATGAACAAGCATGTGAAGCACTTTTATAATATCAGTATTTGTGAAATTGTGCTTTCAGGCTTAATAAAATAGAAGTTACATAAATGATGTGCTTTAAAAATTTACAAGTTAGAAGTGTTATAATTCCTATGAGAACTAGTTATAAAAATGAGCTGGGAAAACATGTTTAAAATTCCATTGGTCATCTGTCTTGCAATATTAATGTTGACTTTGCTATTACAACCTTGTCTTGTTATAAATAACCTTGCTGTGTTTTCTATCCATGTTTATTGTCTTAGTTGGAATGCCATTGTGCCAATTGATTCTTCCTTTTCCTGAAATTTCTTTCCAATATACTTGAAACTGTATGAAGCAAATATATTTATCAGGGCGGAACTGCTGTGTAACATATGAAATAGAATGCATTTCCTCCCAGCTGTGAGACATATTGTGAAAGAGGTATAAAATTCCTGTTTCAGGCATTATGAAGAAGTGCACTGATACAATATTCTCCTCAGTCATCTCTCAGTATCTGAAGTGATTCCTGAGGTTTTGGCACTCAGTTCCATGGCAATGGTATATCAGTACTAAATTAGATCTGAATACCTAGGTCAGAAAATAGATGCTTTTAAGTCTGGATGCATATAGTAAGGTTTCATAGCTTCTCCTACCCACCTAACACCACTCCCTAAAACCAGCAGAAGCAAAAGATAGTCTGAAATCATATGATGTAGCAGCCTTTCTTGAAAACCTTGATACATAGGGAAGTTTCTGAATGTCCCTGGGTATATTGGATTGAGTGTCTTGGAGGAAGGGCAGGCAGGAAGTGTAATAAATAAATTGCTTGTCTTACATAATCAAATGGTAACAAGAGCTTGTTTTATAGGAAAACCTTTTGTGTGCTTAAACAGTCTTTAATGACTTGCTAGGGTGCATTGTCTAGGTGCAGATAGCCTGTGTGATATTGCTGCTAGTGCCATGTGCTCTTGTAATCCCTCTTCATTCTATGTTCTAATAAAACTGCTTTCGCAATTCTAGATGGAGAATTATAGTTTTAAAATTTAGCGTAAATCCAGTTTTGGGCAGGCAAAATGAAAATGGCCTCCACATCAGTGGGTTCTGGATTGTAATATTGTGTGTGAATGATTGTGCAAATCAGTCATGCAAGCCATTGTACAACTAGATGACCTAGTAGTTTTGCACTTTCACAGTTAACACAATTTGCTGTCCAGTACAGTTATTATTGCACATGTTGTTGTGCAACTAAGTGTGCATAGGCATTTAGTTGAAAAGACTGTGAACACAGTGCTGGACTAGATAGGCCTTTAGTCTTATCCGTCACAGCTGCTCTTATATTCTTAAAACATACAAACCAAAAAAGACCTAGGCAGATCAAAAAAAAATTCAGCAACTTTAAAAAAAAGACCTTAAAAATTAGCAAAAAGGTACTTTGGCCTGTCAACTAAAAATAAAATAGTATGAAAGACAGCAGAGCTCCTTGGGGACAAGATTCCATAGCCAAGGCACCACTTGAGCTTGGGAAGGTGATGTACAAGGCATGATCTCAAAAATTGGAAAAGTTACTTTTTTTGGACTACAGCTCCCAGGATGCACCCACCCCACCCCATCTCACCCCGTTAGCATGGTCAGTGGATTCAAGAACCTGTAGACCAAACTTTTCCAAGGGTTGGCCAGATAGATGTAGCATAAAGTGCTTCTTTTGGTATGTGGAGCAATAGTCAACTTATTTGTTTGCCTGTAATGGGAAAAGTCACAATGTCACATCAAGGTCATCAGATAGGAAATGTTTTGAAAAACAGAAGGAAGTCTCCACCACCCCCACTTGTAGGATATTGATGTGTCACAAATGCATCTCAGGTATGAGCTGGTAGCATAGTAGAACAGTGGTATAGTGGCATAGTAGCATTTGTTGACTGATATATGATAAAATTGCTTGTATACAGTATAATGTCAAATGGAACTGAACAATTAGAACATGTGCGCATGCACACTCTCAGTTTATTATTGTGTATTCTTTTGCTTACAGAGATTCACTGTCCTAAGTGAACTCTGCTCCTAGGATAATTTACACTGATATAATTGTTTTTATCAGTGTCCCAAATGACAAGAAGAATGTCCAAGCCCTTCTCTCAGCCACTGAACTATATAAGAATGCTGTGAAGACTGGAGTCTTAATGCACATTTACTGGGATGCAAGCTTCATTTAGCCCAGTAGGACTTACATCTGGATGCAACTGTACAGGATTGTACCATTAAAGTATGAAGGTGTTTCACTAAATATGCCAATGACATTTTTACATAAATGATTGAAGCAGAAACCCAAGGGAGAAAGAGGCATTTTGTTACCAAACCTTGTGTCATAATCACCCCTCCCCCCTGCTTTTAACATTCAAATATGTGGATCACACCCTCATTTTCAGATTGCCAGCTTAATAACTTTGAGGGCACACTGACAGCCGGAGCATTACATGTGGCTTGAGTAATGCGCCTGGATATGCTTGGTAAGCACTATTATTCTGACAGTGTTCCAAAGGCCATGTTCAATTTGAATGTGCTCAACTTTGTTACGCTATGAAAAACAGAACGGGGGGGGTCGTAGGGGGGAGAGAAAGATAATTCAGCAGAGCATTGTGCTGTCGGCTAGAGACATCACACTTCGGAATATAAATATTGCTAGGATAAATGAATCATTAACAGAACAGTAGCATGAAATATCTGATGAATGAACTCCAGCAGCAAAGCCTGCATTGGAATAAATTTAACATCCCTAGGCAGGGCCGTAATACATAAAGCTACAGTATCTGTGCTATTTCAAGATATGTATAAAAAAACACTTATAACCTGTAATTGTAAATTTATAAGCTTATGCAGATAGAGGGAGAGGATTTTTGACTATGTGATATAAGCCACAAGGTGAGAGATTTCCTAATTTTGCTAGTATCAGGAGGCATATTTACTGCTTTATTCAAAGTCAAATGGCTCATACTGGGGTAGATGAGGGTGTTCTTTGTCCTTTATAGGCTTATGAATCTTTTTTGCAACAAAGGCAGAAATGTATCAAGGACAACTAGCAATACTGTGTTCTGTAATATTATGGAGGGTTTATAAGAAATCCAAAATATAATGACTTCTTTTTTTTTAAAAAAAATATCTTGCTGGCTGTCCTCTCAGCTCTGTTAAGCCACCCCCCCCCATGAAAGGAACGGGGAGCGGGGGATAGCTTGGCAATGCATCTGCTGATTTTCATCAGCATTTAATTTGCTACTGGACTGTCTTTCACACTTTATTATGGAACAACAGAATAAGGATATAACTGTTCACTTATTTTATTCTTGCATGCAATAATGAATAAATCAATTGTGTTCTCCTCATTGGATGAAATTACAAAAGTTTCTGGGCATGTTTTGATTATTTTTCCCACTTTGAGACATGTTTTTCTGTGAAAAATTCATTTGTTCGTAACTCCCCCTGCAAAAAAATCCTCGCAATTATTCTCCCAGCCCCAAAAGCTACACAGCCAAAATATTAAAAAACAACAACAACATAACAGCTCACCATTTTTTTATATCAGGTTTGAGAACACTGGTGAGCATTGTGTACAGAACAGGAGAAATCTAGATGATGTAGTCTTTGGTATCTTTCTCCCTAATTACAGATTAGAACATTTAAAACAAAGAAACAAAAAAAAGCTGTTAAGATTTCTTTTTCCTAACAAGAATCTAATATTTTGGAAGCTTTTTGTTAAACTGAAAAAGGACATGATGAATGTAGAACAAAAGATATTATTAATACCATAAAGTTGAAAGCAGAAAGGCTAGGGCTACTGGTCTTTTAGGACAGGAAGGAAAAAAGACGTGTAGTATAGGATGGACTAGGAACTTCCACAAGGTGTGACTTACCAAACCAAACATTCCAGCTATATAGAACTATTCACTGGGAGCTCAACAAACGTCTTGTTTATATTGCTTGCTTACTTACCAATGCCAAAATGAGATGGGGGCAGCCTGCAGTATCTCCATAGTGTGTGGCTGGTGGGAGGCATTTGATTTGGCTTCATCACATCTGGATCAGACTGAGGTGGAGAAATGCATATGTGGTGGCCTGAATCCAGTTGTTAGTTCTAGCTAGAGCAGACCTTTGAACCAACGGAACTTAGGTCAGTGACTTATATCCCTGGTAGGATTGCCAGGCAAAATAAGGAACAAGGCTTCTGTCCCTTTAACACAGGGGTGGGCAACTATGGAAGACTAGAGGGCCACATTAATCCTTTTGGGGCCCTTGAGGCCATTTTGGGATATTTTGAAGGAATTAAAAAAATCAGAAAATTTTGTTTTGACTCTGGAGCGGGGTATCTAGGGAGGTCGAAATATGTGGAAATGGCCTCTACAACCCCCAAGGATTATTTTTGGAAAAAATGCTTCAAAGTGGGTCATAGTTTGCCCATCATTGCTTTAACAGTTTGTGTAGACTGGGAATTTCAACAGGTACAAATTGTACCTGCTGAAATTCCTTCTTCTACACAACCATTGAGAACCAGCATGGTGTAATGGAGACTGAGTTCAATTCCACACTTGTCCGTGAAAACAGGGAATGAGGTTCATAGTTGCTGAACTGTCATGAGGGGCTAGCCCTGACAAGTCTCAGTTCTTCTCTTGTACCAATCCCATGGTCATAGGATAGTATCCAAAGAACTACAGTGGGTAAACCCAAGAAATCTGGTCCTTATTCCCATTCCTTCCTTTCAACAGCAATCGTCATCATGGCATATCACAAACTGCTTTTGCAGCTCTTCTAAGCCATTTGATATGTATTATGGCTTTTGTGCAAGGGCAGCCAAAGGATCTGTTGCTGTGGGGCAAATCCACGCTTGCTTTTATGGATGTTCCTCCTACAGCTGTTCCAGTTTGTATGGTGGCTCTCCCAGTGGTGAACCTCTGGAATAAGTTGCAACAGCTAGATGGCTTTTGCCCTACCCAGAGAGTTGTGGAAAATGGATGGATCTGTGAGTTGCTCCTACTTTTGCAACTGCACTAAGAGTGGGACAGAGGGCAGAACGTGGTGAAGTTCCTCCTAACCTCTTGGGGATTCTTTTAAATATATATATCTTTGTTAATAGTTTCTAAACACACTGACGTTCTACAAATACACAAGAGAAAAGAAAAAAATGAAGAAAACATAAGACATGAATATTAGACATTTAAAAGAAAAAGAAAGGAAAAATGGAATAAAAAAAGTAAACAGGGTTTACTTCCATTCTTCTTTTAAATGGAGTACAACAATCACATTGATTCAAGCCTCTTGAAGGTAATATCCAACAGCTCTTTTCGTCCTCTCCCCCAGTTCATACTTTCCAAAAAAGAAAAATGAACTTTCTTCTACCAAAGGTTAACATACCTAGCATAGTGTATCAAGATTACTATTACATTCCATTCCATGTTACGTTTACTTGATAAATAACATTACATTTTCTATTCTTACTACCAAATGCTACTTGTTGACTTGATTACATAATATTTTCACTACTTAAAACAGGTGTCAAACTCAATTTCATCTTGGGCCACATCAGCATTATGGTTGCCCTCAAAGGGTCAACTGTATCTATAAGACTATATAAATGTATCTACTCTTTTATGACATTAAATAATTGCCTCTGCATTCAATTATTACTGGTTTTAGTAATAACTAGCTCTGAAAGTAGAAGTCTAGGAAAAAATAATGGCAAGCAGATAATCGAGTATACAACTGTTGTAGAATTTATTGAAAAATGAGTTTTGAAAACAAGTTATTTTTTTAATCATCAGGCAAATATTACCAAGCACTGTTTATTAGATGAACTTTGTTTAACTTTTTGGTCCCAGTTGAGACCCTCTCTGTGCCTCTTTCTGCACCCCAAACCCTCTCTGTATCTGGTCAGCCTGATCCCTACATTGCAGGCCACCTGGCTGCTGATATTCTGACGAGGGGCTCAGTAGCCAGCACTCACAATCTACTTCTACTTCTGACTGCTCCTCTGTCCAACTCTTACAAGCTATGCGGAGTGCTGCCATGGTAACCCGCAGAAACACTCTGACATGAGACTTGGACAGAGGAGCAGTCAGAAGTAGAAGTTGGTTGCTGGACCCCTCTTCAGAATACTGGCAGCTGGGGGCCACAATGTGGGGATCGAGCTCACCAGGTGGAAGGAGTTCTGCAGCTGCAGGAGAGGAGTGAGGGCCACATGAAATGCCCTGATGGGCCAGATTTGGCCTGCGGGTCTTGTGTTTGACAAATGTGACTTAAAACTATAGATCTGTTAAATGTTCTATAATACCACTAAATCCAAATGTTGCTCTACCATTTTATATTGTAAAATCTTTTACACCATTAACCAAATCCAGTTTTCATTGTCTTATAACTTATAAACATTTCTTAACCTAGTTTCAACCAAATCTATTTCATTTTGAATTTAACTCTCCTTTTCCCATGTAGCCATTCTATCCATGAGCTTCTCCCTACCCCACCTGCATCTTCTCCAATTCACTTCTTTGCCCTTTACTAATATTTCCAGTTCCTTGCCACTTGGTATGTTAAGATAATTGTCCTGAAACGGTACACTTTTTCCCATCTTGCTGTCACCCCCTTCAGTCATATAGGCTAAATCAATTTGGTTTCATCCAACCATCAGTGCAGTTTGATTACAGATCAGTTTCAGATTACCCTCCCCCTTTCCCCCTCACTTGAGCCATAATCCCCATTTCACAAATCAGAACTTCTTTATCATTCACCTCTCCCAATTCAGTAGCTAATTTCTCCATTACCACAACTTGAATTTGTCATTCCATATGATTTTCAATCTCCTTCACTTCCATATTGCTCACGTCTGTTCTCTTCTTTCAAATCTACCACAGTTCTTCCTTGATCTCATTCTTTTGGGCCTCTACCATGTTCCTCTTCAAATTTAAGAGTTCCACTTCTCTCAAACAATGCAGCTCCTCCATCATCAATTGTAAAAAGTCCTGAGAGAGTTTCAGGGAAGGCTCCATCTTTTATTCAGTCCAGCAATTTCAGAGTTAACAAGTCACTTCTTCTCTTGTCTAGCTGAATGCCACCAGGAAGTCAGTCTTATCAAGATCAAACAGATAATATCTGTACTTTCTCAATGCTATAATTTTTCCTCGGCAAAATTCAATTCAGTCTTATAAATAAGATGAGATGCAGTCTTTCCACAAAATATATGCACTTAGATCTTTAATTATTCTCTTTTAAACATATCAACTCCCAGTGTTCTAATTTGTTTATCCCAATCTTTTGTGGTAAACACACTTACTTGGCTCTTGATTGCAGAAGGGAAGGTAGCTCGAGAGGCTCCATTGTTCAGTTTTAGTCAGAAGAATTCTTCATTTTGTAACTTCTGGGGTTTATCTAAGAGTTTTCCTTTAAAAAGCAGGTTGCTGGTATGGGGCTGTCAGAATCTGAGATCCAAACAGCTGCATTTCATGTCAAGGGGCAAAAGATGTCACTCCCTTGGTCCTTCTCACTCATAAAGCATTTACTCAAAAGTAAATCCAAGTAATGGGAATTTTGGACCCTGGTGGATGATCCCCTATTCCCCCTTTAATCCAGGGCGAGTTCCTCCAGCCAGAGATCCCTCTGGCTGGCACTTTTGCCGTGAAAGCTCTCCTTGCTGCAGAGCTGCAACTGGGAGCACCTACCCACTGACTTGCCAAAATTTGAAGTCCCCAGCCCCTGAGGAATTCTGAGATATGTCATCCAAAAACCTAATTTTTCCAAAACTGGATGGCAAATTTAGCTTTTGTTGAAGAAACACATGTCTCAAAGTGAGTCGTGATGTCAGAGCACTCAGTAAGGTTTCCAGGTGAGATCAAGGACAAGGTTGCTGCCCCTTTCATGGTGTATAAAACAGGATATTTTAGCAAGTGCTGCCTTTCATGTAAGCAACACCTGCTGAAATTCCCTCTCTACAGCCATTAAGGGCTGTCCCTCTACAGCCATTAAAGGAACAGAAGCCCTGCCCCTTATTTCACCTGGCACCCAGTGCTCCTGGACAACTATTGATACGATAGTTCCTTGGAAGGATCCCAAGAGACTATTAGTTGCCATTTGCACTTCTCAACACTGTGGAGTGCCTGACATAAGAGTACTCTGAAGCACTGTGGGAATGAAATGGTGACTTGTAGTTTTCCTCTGCCGAAGTCATGTAAGCCAACAACTGGGATGATGGAGAAGGGGCCCACAGAGAGAATTTTGTTAATGTATCCCTCAGGCATGAAGTTGGATGGACTGGCCTTGACCAAAGCAACCTTGGTCAAAAGGAAGTTCAAAGGAAAAGAAAGAAAGGAAGAAGGAAAGAAGGAAAGAAAGAATCCTGGGCAAATGAGAGGATCTTGTACAATCTTAGGATTGTACTTTGCAGAGCACAGATTTTGTGTATAATTGGAAGCAAGGGAGAGAGTACACCGTCTCTCTATGGGATCTAGTACTGTAATTTGTTTGTTCAAATACAGAAACTAAAAATACCTTTATTCTGCAGTGTGAGCACAGTTTCATATTTAAACTAGCATCTGGCCTGAGGAACTGAATACTCCATTCTTTAAATAGCTTCACTTGAACGCTCAAATACTTTCAGACTAGAACATTAGCCTACAGTCATACACCTTGTTTACATATCCATATTAAAAGGCAGTATGAAAAATTTTCAGTTCTTCAAAAATGGCAATGCAAAGTGCAGCGATTTTGTTGTTGTTGTTGATTTAGACTTTTTAAAAAACCACTCATAATGTACTGATAGAGATGTTTTGAAGGGGTGTTTTTTTTAATGCATGCCATTTATGACTTTCTGGGTACATATTTTATTAGGATGAATACCATGTTTCAGACAAGAAGGAAATTCTTTGAGGAAACTATGTGCAATTCCAGATGCTGAACAAATAATAGAAATGCAAACCATCATGTGCTTGAGCTCAGCAAATGCCTTTGGCCTTCATATGATATGCCTTTGGGCGGCGGATACGTTTTGTTATCCATAAGGGGGAAATAACAGCTAGACCACATAAAGTAATGCGTTAACATAATATATTAGAGGGGGTAAACACTATAAACAGGTGGTTAATGATTAGCTGTTGCGGTCCAAAGGGACAAAGTATTTTTTCTTCCAAAAAAGAAAGTCTTATGATCCCTGCCCAATTTTCTTCTCCAAGAGTTGTAAGTTCCAAATAGTGTATTACACACTTCCATGTTGTTTAGAAATGCTCAGCTTTGCAGATTGAAAAATACAGATCTGTTTAAATTCATGTGTGACTGAAACATAAGGAGATCAACAGACATGGTTGTTTTGCTAGCTCATTAATTTAATGATGAGTTTTTCAAGTCTTAAAATATTTTTGCAAGCAGTGTTTTCAGTTCAAAGTTATTGTGAAATAGTGCCTGTAGGAAATTTGGCACCAAATCTGACATTATACTTTCTAGCTCTACATTACTAATCGTATTTTTTTTTCCTCTTTAGGGGTTAGGGCAGCAGGAAAATAGTATAGCCTTCAGGACAGACAAGAACTTTGTTTCAATTCTTTTGAAATAAGAATTTCCCAAAATCCATAAATTCTGTCAGATATGAGATGGAAAATACATGAGATTTATCTTTTTAAAAATCAAATAAAGTAGGGGGGAAACCTATATCACTTATATAGCTCTTGTTTAAGGAATACTGCCCTGTTTCCAGCGACATTCATCAAGAATGGAACCATCTCTTGATGCATATTTGCAGCTCCCATGTACCACAAAATAGTTGTGGACATTAGGACATGTTCTTGATGGTGTATACATTCAGTGTGGCCAAGATTCATCTTTCCAGCCCATGAGTTTGAAGGTTTAACTCTTATAATTGCTCTGTATTATTTATTTTATTTACAAACGTTTTAATGGTTCTCTTCATCTTAAAAAGCCCCAAGCAGTTTATAATAAAACAAGTTGAATTAAAACCAGTGACTACAAATATTTTAAAAACAATTAATTAGAAATGCACTAAAATTGTCCCTTTGCATTACTGCAATTCTATGTTAGTGCTGAATTGAGATTCCGATCTCAAGTTCTTTCTCTCTCTCTCTCTTTTTCTTAGAGCTAAGAATAACTGTTTTGTTGAATTCTCCCATCTGACCTGTGTGGCATAGGTACACAACAAAAGTTTAAAAGATCTTTAAAATATTTTTTCCCTCAAAAGACAATAGAAACTCTAGTTTTCTTGTGAAGAGGCTAGTAATTTCCATTTTAGAGTTGTCAATACAATTTTCAGAAAAATTTGTTAGGCGCCACAAATAAAATTGCTGTGTTTATAGAGCAGATGGGCCTACGGAAAGTTTGATTTAAAAAAGATAATCAGAAACAAAAATTACAAATACTTGCCTTTGCAAGCATTACTTCATGGGTAGAGGCAGTGGCATCCTACCAGCAATTTTCAAAGAGCTGGCCATGTTAATCTGTTTCAGAATAAGAGTAGGGAAAAAACTGATTCTTATGGCATATTTAACACTGATCAGGCTATTTCCTCTTATGTTTTCAGAGTCAATGTCCCACTTCTTAAATCTGAATTAGTGGACACAAAAACTTACACTGAATCAGTCAGTCTTAAATGTTCCACAAGACTCTATGTTCCTTCCTTTTTTGTGATACTATTAGTATTTAGATGTGTGAATTGAACTTTTTGGTTCCTCTTAATGGTGTAAATATGCTCACAAGTGTTTCTTTGAGTGTAATGGCAGTTAATAATGAACAGCTTTAAAGTGTGTTGTGTGAATACACTTCCAACAGGAGTTAGTCTTGCTGTTGGTTCATTTCGGGTGGCCTAACTCTTTTCAAAGACAGCTATGAAGCCAATATGGGCCAGAAAGAATGTATGGATCTCTACCTGTACAGTTTTTATTTAACATGGCCTTTGAACTCTGCAGGCAGCTACTGCAATTGCCAACTGGATTGCTTGGCAAACTTGAATGGGCAGTTCTTGCAGGTTTATTTTAATAGAGGTGGGGTAGTTGAGGCTGATTTTTGTAAACAAGTCGATCACTTCTACTTTCTAGGGAAACAGTGTAATTAACTATCCTCTTATAAGAACTTTCAAACTAGATTGCCTGACATGCCCAGAGCTTGTAAACATAGTGAGTGGGCATGTCAAAGGCTGTTCTGCATACCTGATCTGGCAGGTAATAATAATTCCAAATATTTCAAAGTAATCTAGGCAGCAGGAGTTTTGGGGCTTGGCACATACCAGTAGTTTGTTCCAAGTATTTGTACAGGAAATGATTTGTGGAGAGTTGAGCCTGTATGTCACTCCAGTTTAGAAGAGAACCAGCTTCATGGTGCCTTACGGCTCATGCACAGAATTTCACAAATGTTACCCCTGTGCTGAGAGCTGATCCTTTCTTTTTTTTTTGGCACTTGATTCCTATTTGTTTTAAGAGGCATTTAGAAGAGCTTTCGAAGAGACTATAAGCACTAGGCAAATCAGACTGTGCAGCCATTTTGTTGTTTGCTGGGGTTTGTCTGCACCATTTTCTTATTGGATATTCAGTGATTTTAGGGCCATTCACACTTACTTCCTGCATAATGGTACAACTACCAACCTCTGTATACCCCAATCTATACACCAGGGATGGGCAACATGCTGCCCAGAGGCTTCAGGCACCCATCTCTGCACCCTGAAAAATAACAAATCACATTGCCAAAATCAAGCTGCATTTTCTGTTTGTTTTAATTGTATTTTTAATTCACTACCAAAATCCGGCACTGTGATATGCAACCAAATGGTACTGCTGTGGCAGCATTGGGAGTGTATGACACATGGCAGCTCCTGAGGACAGAGGGTGGTACCCAGCCTGCCTGAATTTGCCCATCTCTGATTTACATTAATTGGCAACAGCTCTCTAGGGCTTCAGGTGGAGATTCTTCTTAGCCTTCTAGCCTGATGTACTTTTCCTTGGAGATGGCAGAGGGTAAACACAGGTGTTCTGCATGCAGAGGATGGTGTCCATCTTGTAGTCATGTGGGAATGACCCAGTCATGTGGGGCAGAGCTGATTGTGGAGGTCTGTTTGGCACCATAAGTTGAAGCCAACTTGATGGCTAACAGCAGCAACCAAAAATCGGGGCTACCCTAGCCACAGCAGGGTGCTCTTGTAAAAGTAATTTCCGGATGGCTAGGGTGCGTTTTAAAGGTCTTTCTTTGGATTACTGGGTAAATGCCCTTGTGTAATGTTCATGAGAGGACACTGCTTGCATCATCTGTGTGTGTGTGCGTGTGTGTGTGTGTGAGAGAGAGAGATAGAGAGAGAGAGACCACTGTCTGTATGAATAGATAGGACCTATGGATGTAGAATGTGACTGTCTTTGATCTTTAAAAATTATTTGCACCAATACAAATTCTGAATTTATTGCAAGGTGATTTTAAACCGAATAGCTCCCTAAACTTAATATTAAGGGGGGCAGAAAGAGGGGGAATCATTGAATTCTAAACCACACCAATCTAGACAAAGGAAATGTTATTTTAGTGTAGATTAAATTTATGTCTGAGATATAGAAAGATTATTGTGTCTGCTTCAGATGTAATTTCATGCCTGAGAATTTACATTGTAGGAAAACTGGTCTGGATCACATTAGCCAGGGCCCTGTTTTGCTGTCAGTTTAATTAAATGGAAACTGCTGGCAAGGAGACAGGAATAGGTTTATAGAAGCAGTGCTATTTTGTACGTTGGAACAGGAGGGGGAAAAAGTACTTAGGTCTTCCAGTTCAAAAAGGACACAAAAACAAAACCAATGATTCACTCTTGTTTACAGTGATCTTAGTGATGCTAACTCCAGTTAACTCATTTAATACACAAAATGCTTTACAACAGCTGAGTGTTTCCAAGTTTTGAAAGCCCTGACCTCTGACAAAGAGGTTATTGCATGTTTAAAAAAAATAGATTTTTCCAGACAATACTCTGATCGTCAAAAGTGTATCTTTTTCCTTTTCTGTTCAATATGAATATAGATTGACACAGCGTTTAGTGGGTGTTCTCCTTATTCCTTGCAGCTTTTGTTCTCAAGAGTGTACAGTACACATGAACAGAATCCTCTGTAATCAAGAACAGTGATTGATCTGTTAACTGGATTTGGCACCCTGCCTTTTAGCTCTGATTTTTCTGAGAAGTACTTTTGGGTTACTTATGAATGCAAAAGGACCTAATTTGCTCTTAGGAAAGTGAGGACAGAGAAATGGGGAAGGAGTAAGAGAAAAGAGAAAGATTCCCCCCCCTCACTTTTCAGTTCTGTTTATTGTATTATGACATTTTTGTGCTGTATGTTCTACACAGTATTTCTCAACTGGAGTGAAGTACAGGAATCCAGACTTGTTCTTCTAATCTGACTCTTTGCTCTATATGACTCAGAAGAACAGAGGGAAATGAATGTTTATGTCTTTTAATAGCTATCCTTTTTTTTTCTTTAACACAGCCCAGAATTACATCAAGCAATTTATGTCCTGCTCCTGTTTATAGAGCTGAATTGTTTTTTAAAAAAAAGCTTTGTAGTTAAAAAAAAATCAAACCAACAACCCATGAACTCAGAGGTGACCTTAAAAAGAAACACTTGGTTTTTGCTCTTCCACTTCCTACATTTCTTGCAGAAGTGCAAAGAAAATTCTAGAACATATTAACCCCAACCCCTCCATTCCACAATGAGATTGGTTCTCCTCCTCCTCTATCTACGCATGTCCTCTCAATTCCTATGGGTCATTAGACAGACAACTTTCATTCTGTGTAAATGAGAGAACTAAGGAAATGATGTCATAAAAGCAATAGTTGAGCAAATGAGAGCTGAGAAAATGTTTTAGTCACACCATTTTTTCTTTCCCAATACCTTTTTTTTTCTTTTTGTTTATTCTTAACGCATAGACTGTCAGGCAATGGTAGGCTTCCACTGGTGCAGGCTACCTTCAGCTGGATTTTGTAGACTGCCTTTCACACGACATGTCCTCAAAGTGCTCTACAAAGTAGCAAACATCAACAGAAGATGTCCAAAACATGAGTACACCTTTAAGTTCAAGATACATTTTCCCAGGCAGATAGAAATAGCTTTGTTTTACACCACACATTAGAAAGGAAGTAGACAGCCAATGTTTTAAGCCCTTAAAGGGGAGAAAGATTTGGGTATAACGCCACACTGGTTTCTTATATGTAGAGAATGAAAGGCCACCCTCTCTATTGCAGTTTTGAGTCAGCAAAATCTGATTATTATCCTGAGTTGATTCCTTTCTTCCTTCCTCCCAGTCATGTAGGGATAGGGGGCGATTTGCCCTGGGCAGCAATGCTTTTGGGGTATCCTGGCCCATAGCCATGCCTTCATGTCCCCTGGCCACGTCCCCATGCACCACGGCCACACTCCCATGCATTGCAGTCATACCTCTTGTGCCATAGCCCTGCCCCCTCTCGCTTCCCCTCCACACACTCCAAGCTTTGCCACTGCTTCCTCCCTCACTTTCTCTGCATAGTAAAATCCTGTTCTGGATTAATGGAAACCCCACTGGTGCAGCTTTTAGTATACCGAGAGATGGAGCAGGTAGCGAAGAAGAAAGCATTGAGTCCACTGGCACTGCATACCAAAACACATGTTAGATCTTGACCACATTGAATATATACTTCTACACCTTCAAGAACATGTCCTAAAGCTCACAACTATTTTGTGGCACATGGGAACTGCAAATATGCATCAAGAGACTGTTCCATTGCTGATGAGTGTGGCTGGAGACAGGGCAGTACTCATTAAACAAGAGCTATAGAAGTGACTCAGATACAAGACCAAATAATGTAAATGGGTCAGACTAGTGTGTGTAGCTCTCACAGTCTTTCCTACCCATACCTGTTCTTCTGTTTTGATGGATGTAGAGATGGAAATCATGTGCCCCTCTGCACACTGTTGGACTTCAGTTCCTCTCATTCCTACCCACCATAGCCAAAAAGGGGAGGTGAGTAGGGTCACATGGTCCCAACTTCAAATATAATCCATCATGGGCTATTTCTTCAAAATCAGAGTTTGGAAGGTTATTTTTTAAATGGGTCATCCCCTATTACTCATTACAGTGTCTAAGAAGTAATCTGTTGCCATTACTGGCTATGATACTGAAAATGTGATTGCACTGCTTAGCTTGTTTCTTTCCTTGCTATTTTCCATTAATTTCCATACCTTTTTGGAAGAGGACTTAGAAAAAATCTTGTCAAGGTGTCTTCAAAATGTCTGTTAAAAAGTCAGGCTTCCAGAGTAATTAAAGACTGGTACATGTTACAGTGCAACACTATGGCAATAGAAGTACATTCACTCTCATTCATTATGTTGCATTTGAAATGTAACTTTGTCGTACCACTATTGTCTCCTGTGGTTTGGATGTGTTTGCGCACATACCTTCAACTCTCCTGTTGATTTATGACGACCTTATGAATTTTGTAGTTTTCTTAGGCAAGGAATATTCAAAGGTAGTTTTGTCAGTCCCTTCCTCTGAAATATAGGCCATTTCTGCACTAGCCTGTTACAGCACTATGATTCCACTTTCAACATGCTATGAAATCCTGGAGTTTGCAGTTTCAAGAGGGGCGGGCTGGCCCCTCCTGGACCTGCAAACCCCAGGATTCTATAGGATGTTGAAAGTGGAATCATAGCACTGCAAAAGGCTAGTGCGGAAATGGCCATAGCCTACAGCACCTGAAGTTCTTTGGTGGTTTCCCATTCTAATACTAACCAGGGCTCACTCTGCTTAGCTTCCATCCTCCAGTAAGTTCATTAGCTCCGTGCTCTGGTTCAGCTTAGTGAGCTATAGTTAGTTGCAAATCAGAAATGTGCAAACAAGCAACCATGGCACTCAGGCGTGTAATGCAAAACCATGGTTTGGCTGTTAGACGTGAACTGCCTGTGAGACTGCATCTTTCTTATGAAGATCTTGTAACTATGCACATTCATTCTTTCTCTACTTAAAGGCTAAATATTTTCAAATTCTACTGATTTGTTTGGTGGAGAGTTGAGCCTGTATTTGACCTTCTCATGTTGAAATTAGTAGGGCTTGGCACTGTTGTGACATTGGCTGAATTACATCCATGGTGTTGCTTTAGTTTAATTTTCACTCTTAAAAAAATAATCATATTAGGGGAAGTTTGGTGGGATGACAAGGCACCAAGTGATGAGCTGTAATTATGTGACAATCGTTCTTTGGAGGGGGCCTCTGAGTTCATACATTCAGAATGATTGGCTGATAGATACATGGTTTAGCTTTGTTCTCACTAAAAGTCCAGTTAAAGTCCCATTTGTTCATCTATATTGGGATGCAAAAACAGTTTGGCTAGTTGAAGAATTCTTCTGCCTCCTTGGGAAAAGGGGGGGGAATGTTGGCATCTCTCATTCTTTCAGAACAGTCATTTGACTATGACTTGCAGACTGGATATATCCCATGATCAAATTTGACTTTTATAAAATATGGTTGGGGACAAAGTCCCTTCAGAGAGCTGATTTTGTTGTTGTTCTTACTTGCTGCTGAGAAAGTCATGCTTGTAGAACTGAATCTCTTTTTTGCAAGGCTAGCCTCATTCATGTTGATTTCCTTTGAGGAATATTATGTATTTTGTGTGTGTGTGTGTGTTGGCTCTTTTCATGAGATTCTTGCAAAAGACCATTTTTAAAAGAAAAATCACTACTTCCTTTGTCCTTGCTTTCACCTAATTCTATTTTCCATGATCCTGTAGCTGTCACAGTTCACTTTCCCACCCTAGAAGGTCTAATCTGCATATTATGTAGATCACATATTGTGTCGGAAGAGAATTCAGGAACATACTGTCCTGCTGATTTCCTGCTCTCAGGTAACTCTGAAATAGAGTGGCCAAATCTTGAACCAGTGGTCCTTGTATAGAAGAGGGAAGTTTGGGAGATGCTAACAACAATATCTTCTCAGATTCCAGTGGCGGAGCTTGGAGTGTGTGGAGAGGGGGCAGGAGAGGGCGGGGCTATAGTGCATGGGGGCGTGGCCAAGGCATATTGGAGGTATGGCCGTGGCATGCAGGGGTGTGGTTATGATCCAAGACGCCCCCATAACATTGCTGCCCGGGGTGAAGCGTCCCCCCATTCCTACACTACTGTCAGATTCTCATCTTCCTTGCAAAGACTACTGCATCTTACATAGCCTCAGTTTCATTATTTTACCTGTGGGATTTTCTTTTCCTATAGTCCTCTCTGGATGTAATTTCATTTTGTTAGTCTTGGCAAAAAAGAGTCCTGTGAACAGTGGGATTTATTCTCAGTTAAGAGGTTTCAAACTTGCCCATAATCTGTACATTGTGCTTTATTGTATCTACACTGTACTTTTATGGCTGTGGTTTGGGAACATTGTAGGACTGGGTGCAATGAAGGTTGGGATTGGAGAAGAGGCAGAAGGAGTATGGCACAGGATTATCATGGGGAGAACAAGTTCTGCACTTGAGAGAGGAAGGTTGAAAGTGTCGGGTTGGCAACTATAAGCTTACCTTAGGAGTCTGCTGCATCCTACATAGGCCATTTCCGCACTACACCCGTATAGCACGATTATTCCAGTTTCAACATCCTATGGAATCCTAGGATTTACAGTTTAGGGAGGGGCCAGCCGGGATTCCATAGCATGTTGAAACTGGAATAATCGTGCTATACGGGTGTAGTGCAGGAATGGTCATAGTCTCAGTTTCATTATTTTACCTGTGGGATTTTCTTTTATTACATTTTACTACAAATGTGAAGAGGTTAGAAATGTTACTTTTTAAACAGGCAGCATGGCCTGTGGGCAAATTGGGGAGCTGTTGTCAAAAAAAAAAAAAAAGAATTTTTCTAAGCTCCACTTAAATTGAAATCTCAGGAGACAATTAGGGAAAAATTGTTTTGTGGCATCTCTGTTTCTTCAAGACCCAAAGACTTGGATTTTATTTTTAAATAAAAGTTGGGAATTCTGGCCGTCAAATGATGAAATTGATATGGCTGGTACCCATATAAATCCCAGCCAGTTGGACAATATGGCAACCCCACGTGATAATTGCGCATCAGTATAACATTTTAAGGGCTCTGATTGAGCCAGGATTGAACATGGGAACCTGTTGTTAAAGCCCTGTCTGGAATACATGAATGCCTCCTGGGTATATGTAGAGTGACTGATTGATTGATTGATTGATTGATTGAGAGGATAATCTTAAACAGCTGGCCTTTGGGAATCAGGATTTCTAGTCCATGGATGCATATCCTAAGCAGGATTCAACCTTGTCACATCTTCTTTTGGAAATTAAACTTTTTTCTTAATTCTTGGATTTCAAAATGAGGAACCTATGCTGTTTAAATAAGGAATAATAAGAGACAAAGCTTAAACAAACAAACAAACAAACAAACGTATTAGAGTAGATATATTCCTGGCGAAAAGGTTGAATTTGAGAATGTTCCTGGCCTGCTGTGGTCAAGAGTATGTCCTCCTCAGTTCCACCATCCTCTCACATTCTTTGATGTTTATGCCTCAGGAAGAGATCTGATTGGATATCAGCCTTATTCAGCCCAAATTCTGGAAATGTATCCTACCGAAGCAGAGGGACACTGCATATCTTGGATAAAATGAAGCACTCTAGATCTTGAACCTCAGATCTTTTTTTTTTTTTTTTGGTCATCATTGCTCTGTGAAGACCAAGTTACATTTTTTATAGCAACCATACCAGGTTCTTGTGTGAACCCAACTCTACAGCTTCCTTGAGAACCAAACTGTACATGATGAAAGAGACGCAAAGTGGTCTAAGGAAGCTTAATGAAGTTTGGGGAGTAATTTGGGGTGTCTGAATGATAGAGGAAATATGCCTGCCTGCAGTTTGGCACTGATAGATATGCCATTCAAATGTTGCACTAGCTTTTAGCCTTACTCATCGTTGTGTACTCCTGGTGGGCTGTCCACATTTTTAAAAGTGGTTACATATATATTTGTACTCATAACTTATGTATGTTAGTCCTTCACTACAGAGAAGATAACCACAAAATTTTCTCTGAGACATTTTTAAAAATTGCAGAACTGTTCTAGGTCTGGGGAAGGTGAATGGGGTTAGCAGTGGTATGGGTGCTGGGCGATAGGAAAGGACTTCTTACTGCTAGCATTTCCTTGAAACTGTTGGCACTTTTTTCATCTCCTGGGTTCACCCTATAATATTACAGTATACATACATTTTTGTGGCAAAAAAGTTTTTGTTCAAACCACTTCTGTCACATTTTGGAATATTATGTCTGTCCTCACCCTTTTGAGTGTGTGTTAAAGGTGAGCAGATTCTAACAGCTGTGGATTATTTGTAAAACTTGTTTCCCTTGAGGGAGAGAATTAACCTCAAAACACATTGGGATAAAGGAGATGGTCTGCTTTTTTCTTGCATAGCTTGTGTTTTCTAGCTTGTAATATCCCCCTCCTGGGTAAGAAGGTTGTTATCCAGTTCAGACAGTTTTTAATTGTTGGCCCTTAGGTAGTTTCTGCAAGTATCAGATGTTTTACCAAGAAAGGAGAAAGGATTTCTCGGTTATAATGGTGCTGAGAATCTCTGCCAATAAAACGATTTAGTCTCTGGACAGTGAAGTGCAGTATTTTGTTCAGCTAGTTTATTTTAATTTTTTTGTTTCCCACTTCATGACAGTATTTCAAATACTGATGGTGATTTACAGAACTTCAAAGCCATGAGACTTTAAAACAAAGCATGGTCAGTGTATTGTTTCTGGCCTTATCCAATTATACAATTGAATTTAGGCATGTAATAAAACTATAACTGAAATATCCATCATTCAGAATTGGATTTCATGAAGAATCGGTTTCTGTCACCATGCTTGTCCCCATTTTAGTTCAGTCATGCTGACATATTTTGTCTTCATTTTAAACAATGGGAGCAAAAAATAATACATGTGCCTAAAATGGGTGGCCAGGTTTGATGGCAGACAGAATATGATGTTAACGGAGGCCAAAATCCAGCCAAGGTTTTGCACATTTAGGTTCCATTTGATTTCAGCAAAAGGAGCAGCAGCTCAAATACTCAACTGAGGAAATCAGCGGAATGTAAGAATACTGAAATCTGACTGGAAACGTGTATAGAATACCTGGTTTTACCTGAAAATGAAGATTCCCCCGAACATTAGTGTGATCCCCCAAACATGTATGTGATCAGATCTATTTTTGAGATTATATTGATAGTCTTTTAAAGTACAAAAATAAAATTTCCAGTTGTTGAAAAGAAAACCCTCCTACTGTTCATGAAGCATGGTGACCCAACACAGGAAGTGGAGATCTCTGCCCCTCCATCTTCATTTCTGTCACTCTCCCCACATGGGGAACAGCAAGTCTAAGCAGGAAAGCCTCTGATACATTTGGAAAGTCTCTGTGCTTGTGAGGAGAGCAACAGAACTTAGAAAGGGATGGGATGAGACTCGTGTGGCACCCTCTCAGCTTGTTAAATCAGCATGTTTTATTCGGACCTGAAAGGTACTAATATATTCTTCAGATCTGATTTATTGGCCTCAGTTCAGTTCTATTCATGAAGACCTAATCATGTGTAACAACTGATGGCCCCAGATGTGACTTTGCCTTCACATGAACATCAAAAGATGCAGCCAGTTTAATTGGGACTTAAGAGTACTGCAACACAAATTTTAGCCACAATTGGATGGACATGAACTCTGCATGCAGAAGGTGTGCATGGATAAATCTTCTCTTAAGTAATTTATTCAAATATCCATTAAAGCTCTGATTTATTGATTAGGCATTAGTCTTGATTATTACATATTCATTGCTTTTCTGGACTATCACCTAATCAGGGACTCAAGATGCATTAGGACAACTGATCGGAAACATTGCATACATTACATTTCCACCCTTAAACTTTGTCTGATCATAAATTGGACTGTTGCCCTCATGTACAATAGAGATATGCGAAAAATTTGTTCAGTTCTCATTTTGGCTGAACTTGCCAAATTTGTATATTCAAAATGTAAATATGGACTTTAACATAGTCTGTTGCTGAAATCCATACATTTCTGAAATTTGGGCACTTGTGCATCAAATGTGTGGGTAAATGTGCACATTTCTAAAACAATGCACACATGCAAAAATAATTTTTGCCAGAGATGCTATGTTCACCAAACCCCTACCAAAAAAAGCAAACAACAAAACCAAAACACTACTCTTTGTTTATTGGGAAACAGTTTGGAGAAAAACATATATTTTAAAAAGTGTACAAAAATATGTTTTTTTTAAAAAATAGGACTAAATCCACATTTGCACATCCGCTAAAAAGGATTCACAATCCAATTCACAATCAGGACAAGATGGACTCACCACTGGGAATGAAAGAAGCTGAACAAAACTGAGCTTGAAAGAATCACCCATCCCTAATACACAATCAGTGTATTGTCTACATTTACTGTACTGAAATGATTACCATTTTATTTTAATTTTATTGTTATCTGTTGCAGATGGGAATTAGTTAAAGCTTTCAGATTTTGAAATGAGAAGCAAAATATAAATCAGCCCGCGCCCCCCACAATACATTTAGACTTCTGGCATTTCATAAACCTTGACCTTGTTTGGAAAAGGAATAGCTTCTTCTTTCTAGAACACAGCTATGAAACGTTCCTTTGTGTGTGTGCTGTGAGTGTGTGTATATTTTAATTTCATGAGCTAGCCAGCTTAATGTTTCACATAAGCATGATGAGGGAGTGATCTGCTAAAGATAGAAACACTGACGCCAGTTGGCTATTGTGATCTTCTTTAACATGTTGTTTGGATAATAGTTTACTCAGGATAAATTTTGAGCAGTCTTCAAGTGCTTTTTAAAATTTCTCTCTCTCTTGTTCTCTCCCTCCCTCTCTCTTTCTCCTCTCACTTGGCCCAGATTAAAAGTGCAGCTTTAAGATATTTCTCCTAAAATAAATTTCAGGCATCCTCATTTATAGTCAGCATGCCCTGATTACTTGCAGACATACTGGAAATTTACATGCGCTTTTCTCCATTATAAAACACTGATCTGTTCATATCATTAGTTCCCCCATGACTGGAGGTTGGCAGGAAGCCAAGGGCAGTCTAAATCTGTCGCTGTAAATTGTGAGTTGAAATAGCAGAAAGTGGGTTTGTAACTTTGAAAGTGTAAACAGTTTGGAAAATGAAGTAATTTTAGCCTATGATTGATTGCCTCACGATTCTACTTTAAATTAGCCCAGGGGCTTCGATGAAAATATACGCTTATTATACATTTTTTTTCTTACTTTCAATTTTATTTTCTTGGAGAATAATAGATTCGTTCGGTAGACTGCTGAACAATGTACGCTTCTCCTAGTGTGACCTTTTGGGAAAAGAATAGTTTTATTGTATGTCCATTACTTTGCTTGAAACAACATTTTGCAGTTATTAAAATGACTTGTTCTGTATATAAATAAAAAAGATGAGAATGCAAAGCAGCTGTACTGTATTGTACCAGATTTGTACATAAACATTATACTTTGAGATAGGCAAATTCAGCAGACATGATACCAGAACTTGGAAAAGTTACTTCTTTATAGGCATTTCACTCCCAGCTCCTGCCATTTTCTCCAGTTCTTTCCAAAGTCTCATCTAAAATTGCCTTTCTGAAGTCTCTTACATGCTACACAATTATAGCAGTTTGGTACCATTTAAACCGCCATGGCTGAATCCTGTTGATTCTGGGGTTTGTACTTTTGTGAAGTACTTAAAATTCTGTGCCAGAGGGCTCTAGTGCCTCACAAAACTAAACATCACAGGATTTTGTAGGATGCAGCCATGGCAATTAAAGTGATATCAAAGTGCTATAATGGTGTAGTGTGAAAAAGAACTGAGGTCTGACGATAAAGACATGGACAACAGTTTTAAAACATTTGCTCAGTTATTTTCCATGGTCAGATTCTGAGGGGAAATTGTTCTACCAGTTTTCAGCAGAACATGGCTGTGCATGGTGCTGATTGGCCAACCATGAAACTTCCCAACTATTTCTCAGAGTAAAAATGATGTCCTTTCACAAACTCAGAAAGCAATCAACAGAATCAGTTCACACATATACTACACATTAATTTAAAATGTTTAGACAGCAGCCCTGCTGAAGCATGGGGTGAAAGGCAGGACTGAGGAGGCAGCATTAGGTTGCAAATCTATGATTTTCAGTTGCAAAGTTGGGAGAATGCCAAGCTTACATCACAGCTCAGGGCTCTGTTTTGAGTTTTTCTTCTACCTGGTGTCTATCTTGATGTTTGTCCAAAAGGCTTTCGATGAAAACACTCAGGATTTGAACTTACACCAATTGACTCATGACCATCTGTTCTTTGGAAAGATTTTTGATTGCCTGTTTAGGGGCTGGGGAGGCTCTGATGAGAAGACTTCTGATAAGTTTTCACATGCATAGGTTGGTGATCCACTAAGGCAAATGAATCTGAATTTAAACCTCACTAGATTCTTTTTAGAGGGAGGCAATTATTTAATGTTTCCACTTACATGCCCAAAACATCTGCATGCATTTACTGTTTCTGATCTTATGTGTTTGATGTATCTGTACATTGTGTACAAATCTTCATATCTCTGCACTATCCAAGGTGAAAAGTGAATTAAAAGACATATTGATGGTGCCAGAATTAATTGAGAAACTACTATTTAGAAGACTGTGGGTTCAGTCTGTGGTGTCCTCAGTTAAATGACCTTAGGTAGCAGCAGCGCTAAGGAAGACTGGTGTTCTTATCCTTGAAGAAACATGGCCAAAGAAGACAGCACTGGACTTGATAGCCTTAAGTAGATCATGGGTTTTGTTTTCAAGTCAAGTTATTTGGTTATATTTTCAGGTCAAGGTTTTGTTGTTGTTGTTTTTAGAGGATGAACTGCAATTTTGTGCACATTGAGACCAGAAGTGCTAGAACGCTGTGTGACCTGAATGGACTATAGAAAGCTGTGACTCTTAGGCAAGCAGCAACCATACTTCTAGACTAAGAGTATTGCTTTAGTTGATTTTTTTTTTATGACTCCTACCCAGCATCACAGCCTGCCTCCCTATGCAGAGGCTACAGAGAATCGTTTTCTGTAGGCTTAATTTGGCTAAAGAGAAAGGGAGACAAGTCTTTGTACCTGACCGGAGAAGAGGTAGCTAAGAGGTTTCTTACTAATATATCAGGTTGCTCAACTGATATTGCTTCTCTTTGGCTTGGTCTTTACCATCTTAAATAAACAGTTGATTGCAACAGGCGATGTTAAGTCTCCTGGTACAGTTGAGTCCTATGCAGGAGCTGAGTTGGAATTTTCTCTACCATTTGAAAAAAATGAATTATAGAGAACTTTCATTGCAAAATGAATTCACAGCAAAACAAATGAACGTAATGAGTCTTTTCTGCTCCTTCAAAAATATCAAAATAGGAAATCACATCATCTGCCCTCCTTGGTTCTGTGAAGTTATGTAGAGAAATGTGTTTCCTTAAACTCTATAAAATGTAACAAGGTCTTGGTTACATCTTTAAAACAAAAACAAACTCTTAGTTAGTTAGTTAGTTAGTTAGTTACAGTCTTTATGTCCTGTCCTTCATCCAAAAAGGTTCTTAGCACAGCAGTCACTGGGATTTTCCTATAGACCTTTCATGTGCTGCTTGGCTCATGGAGCAGTTCCCAGAATTCCACAGATTAGTCCAGAAAGATAAAACATATTACAGGAATAGCCGCCCTGTAATGATTTTCAGTGACAGTTAAAAGTATTTGGTGTTTACTGTATTTTGGTTTCTTCTGGGCTCTAAGTTCATCTGTTTGTATATACACAGAGACATCAAGAGTGCACATCTGTAGATATTATAGTTTATATGGTTATATGTTATGGATGTTTGCGGTTGGAATGCCGCAATGTGGTGCTAAAGCAACAGTTAGCAATATTGTCCCATTGTTGCTTTAAAAAAATGATTTCAGGACACAATGACCATCTTGATGACAGATGAGGCAGCAAATGGGTCTGTATATTGTAATAAGCTCCTCTCTTTGCTGATGAGCCATGTTTCCTGCATATACTTTGACTCCTCCCATTTCTTTAGAGGGCGTTGTCAGTGGATGCTTCACTCTTCGTTGTCAAATGACCATCACATTGATGTCCTAAAGTAGGTCCTTCTTTCCTCATAGGAACACATTATAGCCATTGGTTGTGCCATAACTTATTTGTGCTGTAACTCAGGGCAGTGGATTGGAGCTTTCTACCAATGAACATGAGTCAGCAGTGTGACGTGGCAGTTTAAAAAGCCAATATGATTCTGGACTGCTTCAATAGGAGTATAGCGTCTAGGTCAAGGGAAGTGATAGTACCATTCCAATCTGCTTCAGACCTCGCCTGGAATACTGTGCCCAGTTCTGGGCACCACAGTTCAGGAAGGATATTGACAAACTGGAATGAGTCCAGAGGAGGGTAACCAAAATGGTAGGAGGCCTGGAAACCATGGTCTATGAGGAGTGGCTTAGGGATCTGGGTATGTTTAGCTTGGAAAAGAGAAGGTTAAGAGGCAGCATGACAGCTATGTTAAATATTTGAAGGGGTATCATATGGAGGATGGAGCAAGCCTGTTTTCTGCTGCTCCAGAGACTAGGACACAGAGTAGTGGCTTCAAACTTTAGGAAAAGAGATTCCATCTAAACATTAGAAAGAATTTTCTCATGGTGAGAGTAGTTCAACAGTGGAGTATGCTGCCTCAGGATATGGTGAAGCCTTCTTCTTCGGTGGTTTTTAAACAGAGTCTGGATCGCCATCTGTCAGGAATGTATATTGCTACATGGCAAGGGGTTGGACTCAATGGCCCTTGTGGTCTCTTCCAATTCTATGATTCTATGAACCCATTCCCGCACCAAATTACAAATCCAATAGACCCTCTCACTATAAACAGTTATACTACTGTGATTCTACTTTAACTGCCATGCCATGAAATCCTGGGATGTGCAGTTCTAGGAGGGATATTCACATTCTGACCCAGAGACCTTTAGTGCCTCATCAAACTACAGACCTCAGGATTTCATAGGATGCAGCCATGACCATTAAAATGGAACCATAGTGCTATAATTATGTAGTGTGAAAGCACCCCAGGATCTCATATGTTGGAACCATGACAATCACTGTGGCATTAAACTGCTATCATTGTGTAGTGTGTGGTTCCACTGTCTTATAATTAATTAATTTTATATCATTTCTTTCCACCAAAAATGGTGCTAATTTGTCAAGTGAACCTGAGTTTTAAGGGACTCAGCTGGAGTGATGTTATGCTAAGTCATGTACCTGGTGTGCACAGTTTCTTTGCCCGAGAGCAAAGGTAGCTGTCCATTTAATTTTGTCCCATCAGACTCAGTGTGAGGCACTTACAACTGAGCCCACTCCTGTAAATGCAGTCCTACTCTTATTTCTTCATGGCTTACCATGAGTGCCTGCTATCATGTTGGAATCAATTTTCCCAGTTGGAATCCAACTCCTAGAAGGCATCAGGCTGGAGAAAATTGTGATAGAGCTTGAGAAAGAAGCAAAATTTAGGAACAAAGTACAGCATGTAGGCATACCATGCAATGCTCCATTGCTAAACATGGAGACAATAGTAGAAAAGGCACAGAAGATGTACAGTGTGTTTAGGGTTTAAACATATACTGAACATGATCTTATTAGTGATATAAATCTCCATTTTTTGCATGAAGAAAATAATTTATTTGCATAAAAAAAGAAATTTTAAAAGTTTTATTCTCTATTGAGTGCAATTATGAGAGTTTTGTTCATTTTTATGATTTTTTGCATGTATAGATGTGTAAAAATGTTGTTTGCACAAGAAACATTTCACCAAAACAAATTATTTGTGTAAAAAAGTGTTCATTGTATACAAAGTGCACAGTTCTTGGTACAATTCTTTTCTGTGCATGTATACAAGCAACATTTTTACAGAAACTCTCAAAATGCTGCCCCACCCAAAGAAGGTGGTTGGCCTTTTCAAAGAGGTGTCTCAGTGGGTCAATTGACTGAGGACAAGACATTTTGCTCGGCAAGGATTCTTTACACCCTTATACCTTGTGTTGTCTAACTTGTTGTTCATTGCTCTGCTACTTGAAATCGTTTAACGCAGGGCTGTGTAATATGTAGCCTTCCAAATGTTGTTAGACTTTAAATCCTATTGATTCTAGCCAATGCAGCCAGTGGTGAAGGATGATGGAAGTTGCAGTACAACAGTATCTTGAGGACCACATATTTCCTAGCTCTGCTGTAACTGGAAGTGCCAGAGATTGGCCAAAGCATCTATTTCTACTAAGCTGTTTCCACTCCTACCCATCTCTCTACCCAACTTCATTGATCAAATCCTTTAGCCTAAAATTTTGACTGTAGCTACTCAGTGGTGAGAATTTATTTCTATATGTGACAGAGCCATGTTCAGGCGTTACAAGCAGGTCCCAGCCAGGGTTAAAACCCAACAATCCACAGCCCAGATTTGTCCCTGTAAATTTCCAGTGTTGACTATTTGTTACTCTGAAAGCAATGCCTTGGTCTCAGGCTCTTACAGATGGAACAGATCAGAGCATTACTGTGGGAAAATTGTGTGTGATTTCAGAAATACATTTTTAAAAAACATTAAAATTCATGGTTAGGGCTTTTTTAAAAAAAAAAAACCTAGGAATTTAAAGTGTCTCTCTTGAAGCAATAATGAGTACCTATCAAAATAAGTACCTATCTGTACTTAGTGACAACACATAAAGAAGTAATGATAGTTGCATTCTCAGAACAGGCTGAACATTTATCTCTGGTACTTAGGCTTCCTTTTGGGGATGAAGGCTTTCTTTTTCTGATTTGCCACACATTGGCAAATCTTACATTGCCCTATGGTTTCACAAACATGGCAACTATCAGTCCCCAGTAGCAGACCCTTCATGATTTCCATAGTTTCTCTTCCTGGGTTTGGTTTTGTCTGCGGAATCCCCTCTCTGAAAACATTCCCATTCCACAACAGAGAAGGGCTAGGTAGAGAGAGTTCCCCTCTTTCTACCCCAAATTGTCAACAATTTTTAAAAACGGTTGTAAAAAAGTGGAGGCTAGGGCTAGTTCCTGTTTTGAGCAATTTTTTTTTTTTTTTTTTTACTCTCACATAGTTTTACTGAGGACTGAGGAGGATGTCGCTCCCAAAATTTGGAAAATGCTTACAAAAAAGTGTACTTAAAGAAAAATGAATTAAAAACTGCATAATACAAACCTTGATGGGTTATTTAAGGATTAGTTAATACAAAACTGGGGGCTACCACCACCTGTCAAGGCTGGAAGGGTCTATTTGGCTGCAATCTATGTACATCTGGAATTAGTTGGACTACAAAAAGTGATGTAGATACTCAACTGGTGTATAAGAACAGGAAGATTCCCAATGTTTAATTAGATTAATAGTTTCTTTAACAGCAGTGCTTACAAGGCAAGCGATTGGAATAAGTTTATCAGTAAAGATATTTTCAACAGAGATTTCCTTTTTCTTCCTGGCTTGGGTTTTTTCCCCCCTGCTTCCTCTCATTCGCTCTTTGATGGGCTTCCAAAAAAGTTATTAAAATGTTGCAAAACAAATAAGGTAATGCTGGAGCTTATTAAAAATCGGTTCTTTTGTTCCTCTCTGGCAGCTGACAAATTGTCTTGTGCAACGTCTTACCTGCTCCATTGTGAAAGGTTAAGAGAGAAAATGGCTGCAAATAAATTGCTATTGAATGTTGTTGAAAATTAAGCATAGCACTTTCCTCTATTAAGGATCCTTTCCAAGGCTCTCTATTCATACTGCTCCCTATGTGTCGTTCTAACACTTGTCTCTTACATTATGTTTGGCACACAAGGGAACATTAACTAGAAAAGAAACGCCTGACCATAGTGTTACTAGACTCTATTATCCGGCTGTCACATGCCTGCACGAGAGAGGTCTAATTTTGGTTCATATTGACAATGATTTCTGACGCTTTCACTAACTATCTTTATGGAGTGCTGTCAGAATAAAGTCAGGCTTGAAAGTAATATTTGCAGCTTTCTGAAAAATCCAACTCAAACAGGGCAAGAAAGCATGCTCACTCAGTAAAAATGTAATTATTCTCACTTCTTTGGATATCAGCATTATAGTCAAAGGAGGGGCAACTCATTATTTTTTTAAATGGGCTGCGATATGGCTAGTATGCTATTAACTCCAAAGAGTATATAATGCAGGGTTGTTGGGAGCTGTGTGTGTGTTTTAACATGTAGGCTATATAAATTATACCTTGCAAGAATTAACAAGGCTGTTATTTCATTAAGGGTTTCAAAGAGGGCATAAATGTCAAGAGCAAAGCTTAAATGTTTAAATCACTGGACTGTTTCCACTCTCCCACCCCTCATTATGTGGCTTTGAGAGTGGAAGCTACTGTATTTTTTTAAAAAAAATCTGGAGCCAAAGTTCCACTGAATTTTTCAGGCTGATATTGAAAAAGCCATTGCATGAAAAACCAAGATAAAGATTTTCAGTCTTACTGCTGGAGGGGAATGGAAATTCAAGGTATGTTCATGCTATATTTCTGAAAAACATGGAACAATAATATGTTTTTAATAATGAAAGGTGCTCAAGGTGTCTCTGTCTGACCATCTTGTTTCGGTGTCCAAGCCGGGCATACAAAATGGGAGACATGGGAACGTCTGCTCAGGATCTTTCTCAGTGGTTTAAAACAGTGCTACTCCATGTGTGGTCTTGCAGATGATTGCCAGTCTGTGAGCCATTATCTGCCAGTCTGTGGCAACTCTTCCAGAACTTTAGCAGGCACAAATATGGCAATGAAGCCTGGTACACTAGGGGCAGTTGCCAGTACCCCATATCACATAATCTGAAAAGCATACGTTGAAAGTCATGATTTGAACCCATTAAGAAGAAATATTTTTCTTCCTATTAACATAGATTTACAGTTTCATCCATGATCTTTCATTATGGTTGTAGTGAACATAGATATGCGTAGTTACTAAAGAAAGAATAAATTGTAAATAATTAGCTATTTGTAACTAGTTACATCTAGGCTTTCCCTGGAATTGCATGAAGTAGCACATTTGGAGGGCAGGGAGTTATTATTAGAAGGTTTATACAGTGGCTTCAAAAAACTGAGATAATTCCATTCATAGATGTTAACTTGTGAAAAGAGGACAAATTGAAGGAGAACAAAAGGATCCTCTGTCACTATGATACTACAGTAAAGGTCAGTGAAAAAGCCAGTCTAGGAGGCTTTTGTAGGGTTTGGAATGTTTTAGGTGGTTCACCCTGGCCTGTGGTTGTTAAGAGGCTTCCTTGCCAGCCTGATTAATTTCTTTCTTTCTCTGGTTTTCTTCCTTGGCTGGATCTATGCCATTTCTTGAGCTGTGTTTATAAGAACATGAATATTGGAGTGAGCTATTTACAAACAAAATAGAGCTGTCCTGGTGGAAGCTTCTGAAGTTAGTTCTTATTTTCTGTATTAATTTCTTTCACCTCCTGCACAAAAATTATATTTTTGATTTCATGAAATAAATATTATGGAAGATTTTATTATGCAGGTCCAATTCTTGAGCAATGCTCTCAATTTTTGACTCCTGTCTAGATGGGAATAGCAAAGATCAGATTAAATTACCAGCTGTAAAATAATGTTCTCCAGCTGGGAGCTTTAAGTACATATTAGACAGAACATGGGGTTTTATATGACTGTATTAGTGTGGGATTGGACAGCAGTTTCAGTCTCTTCTAGATTTGTAAGTATTCTCCTCATTTTAAATATTAAACTTATTTTAAGAACTCTCTGAATTGGGTAATATTTTTCTTTTTTGTATGCACATACACTCACAGACACATACTCATAATAGGAAGAAATGCACAAGAGGTGTTACACTAAACACTTTTGTAACTTATGAAAACAACCTGGGCAAAAAAGGATACAAAGTGAAGCAGGCAGGCGTTTGTCTATGTAGGAATATAGAAGAATAGTGGTGTAAATTTGTTTGTTTGTTTAAAGTATTTTTGTATCACCTCCCAGCCCTCAAGGGCTCCCAAGATGATTAACAACACTGAGGCCCTTTCTGCACTTTACCCTGGTCGTGGAGACATCCAGTGTGGGTCCCAGTGTTGGCTCTGCCAGGAGGGGAGCATGACAGGAGCACTGCCCTCTGCACCAGCTGCCTCTGTGTCCCAGGAAGCATGATGGCCCCTCCTCTTCCGTCCGCAGCACAACCAGGTAGTTGCCCAGACAGCTTGTGGGCAGGAAAGCAGAGCCATTGCGCTTCCAGGGCCTCTGCAGACAAAGTAAGTCCACGATGGTGGCGCAATTGCTGGTCATTGACAGGGAGAACCCATCAATGAATTACGACGTGACTGCACTGCCTGGGGGTGAGAAAAGGACGGGATTGTGCTAATGTTGTGCATAAGTGTTGTCATGGACATGTCCTTCCCTAGTCTCTATGGCAGGTTGGGAGGCTGGAGCGGAAAGGGCCAAAGATAAAAATATGTTTAAAACACATTAAAATATTGTTTAGAAACTCCTAAAAGCAGTTCAAACACAATCCTAGAATCTAGTTTTGAAAGATTGTTCTATTTTGAGGGACAGATTCATTGGCAAGGCCAGGCGTACCATAAAGCCAGGAGTGGGAAAGTGAAGCCCTTGAAATCTTGTTTTGTAGCCCCCAAAGCCCTACAAGAGACACTTGAAACCTGCAGATCCCCTACTTAAAAAAAAAAGGCTGTCCCCCCCCCCAAAAGCTGAAAAACCATCCAAACTGCCATAAAATGTGATGGTGTGGGTTTCTTTGCTCTTCATTACTTCCCTCCCCCAACCACCAAAATCCCATAAAAACTGCAAAAATTGGCTGTATTTAGGTTGAATCCTAGAATTGGTAGTGACAAGACACTTCCAGTCATACCAGGAGCAACATGGGGAGGGAGGTCACAGAGGAAAATGGCTCCACTCCTTTTACAGTTGCCTGCCTCTGCTTAAGGTAGAATGAAACAATTGCCTTAGGTGGCAGATGCTGGAGGCAGTGGGGGCATCCTCCCAGCAGTTTCTTCTGGCCTCCACATTTTCCCCCCTCTGCCACACAACTTGTCCTGAGAACCCTAAATTCTCCTGATGCCTCAGGAATATTGAAGGGCCCTCTTTCTTTCCAAGTATGGAGGTAAGACAGAATGGCATTCCAACTGAGTTCTGTTCATGAAATAGAGAAGAGTTACCATTAAACAACAAAGTGTCCTGGATTGGGCCAGTACTTTGGGTTGCCAACATGTTGCTCTAGAAATACTAAGTTAGTAGAATAAATTGCAGGTGAATTTGTTAATTTTTGACAGCTTGAGGGTAGAGCTTTCTCATTTTTTGACCAGCTGGATTTTCATGGTTAGGATGTCATGTCATGCCATCCGCTCCCTTCACATCAGCACATACTCACTCCTAGTACACTGTGGTTTGCTGAAATCTTTACCCCTGTTCTTCCATCAAAATTTTAAACATCCCATTGGCCTCAAAAGATTTCTTTGATTATTCCCTTGTCTTATGAGATTGTTGGATGAATCAGAGAATTGGTATTGGTATGATGGGGCAAGGAAATCCACGACACTCCAATATCTGATACATTAAACCAAATATTTGATACAGAACTAGAGGCAACAACAACAACAATTTAAAAATTGGAAATCCCACTGATTCTAACGATTAATTCCCAACATCTCAAACCACTACATCCAGAGTTGTGATCCATGATCGTTTTTCTTCTTTGAACAAAAAACTATATGATAATCTTTGAATTGGGACATAGAGGACATATTGGCTTGGAATATATGTTGCTGCTGTTACTGTTTACTTAACATCAGGCAAGTTAAACTTGTGTGTTAAATGAATAACATTGACATCTTGGTTTTTTTGTTTTTTTTTTAAAAAAAACACATTTATCCTATCAGTGGTAGCCAGTTTTCTGTATCAAATAGTTGTCCTTGCTTGCACTTTCACATAGGGAATATGTGGGGGGAAACATGGATAGTGTTACTTCCCTAACAGTCTTGTCAACAAAGCAGCCTCCCCTTGTGTTGATAATTCTCCCAAATTTGTTTTATCCTCAAAAACAAAGATTTGCAGGTTTGCCTACTGGGGTTAGCTAATTATTAGATTTGCATTTTCTTAATGTGGTAATTCAGGCATTAATATTTCAAAAGTGTTGCAATTAATTAGGTAGCTCAGGCAAACTGAGTAGCACTGCAAGAGCAAGGGGGTTATGAAAATGAAGAGAAAGGAAGAACAATCTTTTCAAAAACCGCCTTTCCAGGTTGGGGATTAGGATCACCAGTATGTCTTCTTTATCCCAGCTGGTAAAGGTCTTGTGCCTATATGGCCAACTGTGTGGTTTGTACCCAACTATGTGAGAGAGAATAAGTCTTTCTCCATGTGTTCTGGCTATTAAACAACTTGGACACTGGGTGAAGACTTCATTGCTACAGTGTTCTTCCACCCATTGATTTGTCTTAAATGTCACACAGAGCATGTGTAGCTAAGCATAACTTAAGGAACTATGTGCAGAATATTCAGCTAGTAAATTTTTTTGCATACCCAGGGGTGCCTTTTTCATAAAAGTTTATACACAGAGACATGCAGGGGTGACCTGTAGTAATATCTGTATAATGAAGAGCTTCACATAATGGGAGTTCTAACTGCATTTATGTGGTGATAACCTTGTTTTGGCAGCTGTCCAGTTACTCTGGTTTTTTATTATAATGGCCAGGGGGAAAAAGGAGGTGGAGGATATTCTTACTGCTAGCACTATTCTTATTGTCAGTCCAGTTTTGACATGTGCATGTCTTCCCTTCATTACTTATTTTCTGTAATACCTAGACGAGAGCTTTCCAAACTTTTCATGTTGGTGACACACTTTTTAGACATGCATCATTTCATGACACAGTAATTCAGTTTTAGTAGCAAACCGGAAGTAAAACTAACCCCTTATAAGAGATACAGACACATACATAAATAGTACGAACAAAATATATGGGGACACAACATATCTCATGAAAAGCTTTCGTATATTTTTAAAATATATGATTTATAAATAATAACATACTTTTCCAAGATTGTAGGCAACAGACTTACACACTTTAGGCAACGCACTTAACACATCGTGGCACACTATTTGGAAAGCCCTCACCTAGGCTCTTTCTCTGTGAGTATGTGTATTAATTTGCATACACCTTAAATAATAATAATAAAACATTCACAAAATTAATTTTAACTTCAAGAAAGTTTTGCAAATTTGCAAGTTTTGCAGTTTTGGCATTTCAATATGTATTTAATTTCTTTGCTTGAAAGTGCAGAGGAGAAATGCATACCCAGTGCACCAAAGCTACAACCATCATTCCATACTCCTATCCCAGTCACTGGAAATCCCATTTCCAGTTTGGAAATTTGGAAATTTCCACTTTGAAAATTTAATTAGATGATGCTCCTGCATGTTAAAAACCCTATTTTACTCACTATGGAATTCTTAAATAAAACAATATCTGCATGTTTTCTTGCAGAACATTAAAAGCTGTGTACAATCATTTATACCCAGTGTCAATATATTTTTAGTTCATAGCACAAAAGTATAGGATAGGAACGTGTTCCAGATATTGCTGTTGGATTTCTGTACTATATATAGTGAGGGAAAACTATCTTTTTTATCTCAGTGTTCTTTTATTATTTCCTTATATTTTAATCACAGCTAAGAAATCAATAGTAGCCCATGGAGACATGCATTCCCACCTCTGCTCCGTCATCAGATTTTACCTTCCCCTCCCATATTATCATTAACTGTGGTTGACAAGGTTCATTATTCACAAGATAATGTTGACAGTGATTACATTTAGCCTGGGTTTGCAAGCCATGTTCCAAACTCAGTCTTAAACTCTGGTTTAACCAGCAGCAGACACTAGCATGCTTTAAATACAACTTTGGTAAAAGTTAGTGGGAAAACTAAATGTAGAGAAGGTTGGGAGGGAAATTTAGAATATCTTATTATGGTTTCATTATTTGTTAGGGACTGAATGGAAGGACATGTTTATCCTTGTTCTGTCACTATAACAAGTATTGATTTATACTTCTGAAATAACTGTCATAGACCAAACACAGAGACAGAGCATTTGTAACACTTGACATTGCCAGCAGCATAGTGCTTTTCAGTGTAAACCACTTACACCATTCAGCTGTGGATTATCAAGTGAGAAGTCATTTACTGATGGGATGCCATGTGATGAACATGCATGCAAAGGAGAGCTGAAAGGCTGGTGAGATAAGCAAGGGAGTCCTCAAAGGAAGCTGTTGAGTCTAGTGAGTTCTTAAAAGTGTTCAAAGAAAGAGCAGGGGCAGGGGTTTCAGCAAACCACATCTCACTAAAGGCAAGCATCAGGTGACACCAGCCTGAGGAAAGTGCATGGTGTACTGGATACAAAATTGTAAAGGAGGAATCCTTCAGTGGAGAGACTGGGAACTGAATGTTTTGACTACCAATTAGCATCTCCTTCCTGTATGTTGGGCTTATAAGGGCCTATAAAACAATGGGCCTGTAATACAAACACCTGTGACTAATGCATTCATGATACTACATCCTTCCTCCATGAATCCTTGAAAGCAAAACATAATAAAGGAAAGCAGGGCTATTGCACATCTCTTTCCATCAATTATTCTGAAATTAAGTTTTGTTAGTCTTAAGGATGCATGTTCTGTCCCAGTATTGCAATTCTGATTTGTGGTGGCTTTCCAGGGTTTCAGGCACAATTCTTTCCTAGCAGTACATGCTCTCTAGTATTCCTGGGCTCTTCTATCCAGCTAGAATAATAGAATATTAATGTTGGAAGGGAGCAAAAGGGCCATCTACTCCAACTCCCTGCCACCCTCCAAGGCAATCTATTCCTTTGTCAAACAGCACTTACAGTTAAAAAAAAAAGTTCTTCCTAATGTTTAAATGGAATCTCTTTCCTTGTAATTTGAATCCATTGGTTCATATTCTAGTCTCTGGATCAACAGAAAACAAGCTGGCTCCATCTTCTAGATGGCATCTCTTCAGATATTTAAACAGCTATCATATTGCCTCTCAGTCTTCTCTTCTTCAGACTAAACATACCCAGCTTCTTCAGTCATTCCTTATAAGGTTTGGTTTTCAGACCTTTGATCATCTTGGTTGTCCTTCTCTGGATAGGTTCCAGTTTATCAATATCCTTCTTGAATTTTGGTGCCCCAAACTGGACACAGTATTCCAGGTGAAGTCTAACCAAAACAGAATAGCGTGGCAATAATCTTTCCCTTGATCTGAACAGAATATTCCTATTGATGCAGCCCAGAACTGCATTGGCTTTTTTTGGCAATCACTGTTTGGCAAACACTGTAGACTCGTGTAGCTCCTAGATCTTTTTTACATGTACTGCTTTCAAGCCAGGTGCCACCCATCCTATAGATGTGCATTTCATTTTTCTTGCCAAGATATAGTACCTTACATTTGTCCCTGTTCAAATTCATTTTGTTAGTTTTAGCGTAGTTTTCCAATCTGTCAAGGTCATTTTGAATTCTAGTCCTGTCCTCTGGGATATTAGCTACCATTCCCCCCATTTGGTGTCATCTGTAAATTTGATAAGCATGCCTTCTATTTGCTCATCTAAATCATTTATGAAGATGTTAAACACTGAGCCCAGAAAAGAACCCAGAGACATCCCACTAGTTACTTCTCTCCAGGCGGAGGAGAAACCATTGTGAGTACCCTCTGGATTCAATTTGTCAACCAGTTACAGATCCATCTATCTGTGACTCTATCTAGCCCACAGTTCAGCAGTTTGCCTGCAAGAGTATCATGGGCGAACTTGTCAAAAGCCTTATGAAAATCAAGATATACTGCATCTACAACACTCCCTTAACCTACCAACCTTGTACATCTATCAAAAAAGGATAAGATTAATTTGGCATAAATTAACTTGTTTTTGAGAAATTCATGTTGGCTCTTAATAATTATAGGATTCCTTTTTAAGTGCATACAGACTGTTTTGTACTCTGTTCTTGAACCTTTCTTGGTATCAATATCAAGCTGACTGGTGAGTATTTGCTTAGGTCCTTCTTTCCCTCCTTTTGAAGATGGGGACAATATTTGCCCTCCTCCAACCTGTTAGAATGTCTCCAGTTCTCCAAGAACCTTCAAACATTACTGACTGTGGCTCTGAGATGAGATCTGCAAGTTAGATGCAGCTCATCTAGCCCTGGAGACCTGAATTCATTTAGTGTAGGTAGATATTCCCTTATTACTTCTTTACTTATTCTGGGCTGTGGTCCCCCAACTGTGTTATTTATGCTATTTTTACCAGTTGGAACACAGTTTTCCTTTTGAGAAAAGACTGGGGCAAAGAAAGCATTAAAAGGTTCAGCCTTCTCACTGTCCCACTAAGAGCTCACAATCTTTTCAACACAGTGGCCCTTTTTATTATTTTTAACCCCTCTGGTGAGCCTGAGCTCTTTCTGAGCTTTAGCTTTTCTGACTTCACCCGTAAAAGTATTGGCTGTTTATTTGTATTCAACTTTGATGTTTCTCTTCTTCTTCCATTTCTTATGCAGGTTTCTTATAAATCTCAGCTCTGTTCTTTGTACATCCACCCTAGTTTCTTTATACTCCTCCCATTTTTTTCTCCTTAGAATTGCTTGCAACAGTGCCTTCAGTATCTCACTTTTAAGAAACTTCTATGCATCATGAACTCCCTTACCTTTGATTATTTCTGACCATGAGATCTCACCCTGTCCTTTCCTAAGCCTACTGAAATCCGCCCTCTTGAAGTCCAGGGTCTGAGTACATTTGGCTTCCCCTTGTCTTTATATATCAAATTGCCAAAGGACATGGTCACTCCTACCTAAAGCTCCCACTGTTTCCACCCCACTGACCAGTTCATCTGTCTTGATTTGGATCAGATCCAAAACAGCTGATCCCTTTATTGCTTCCTCCACCTTTTGGACAATGAAATTGTCTGCAAAGCTACTAAGGAATTTGTTGGACCTTATACTCTTGGTAGAGTGTGACTTCCAAAAGATATCAGGATGGATAAATTCTCCCATTACTACTGTCTCTTTCTTTTTGGAATACTTGGTCATTTGTTTGAGGAAGATATCATCAAAATCTTCAGTCTGGCTGGGGGCTCTAGAGCAGATGCCCACAATCAGGTCATTGGTGTTTCTCTGCCCTTTAATTTATACCCAAAGGCTTGCAACCTGTTTTCCATGCTGTAAGTCATGAATATCCTCACAGGTATACACACCCTTGACACATAATGCTTCTCCTCCTCCCTTCCTGTTTGGTCTATTTCTTTCGAATAGTTTATGCCCCTGAATTACTCTGCTCTTATCATGAGACTCATCCCACCATGTTTCAGTGAGGCCTATTAAATAATACTTGCTTTCTGGTGTTAAGACTTCAAGTTCATCTTGTTTCTTTCCCATGCTATATACATTAGTGTAGAGACATGTAAGACCATGGGTCATTCTCTCCAACTGATTCCTTATTTGTTTCTGCCTACTGTTGGCTCTTTTGCTATTGACCCAATTTCTCCTGTGTCTTTAAATTTATTGTCCCCAGATTTGGTGTTCCTCTGCCCTCTGAATATTGTCTTCCTGCCCCATGTAACTCTGTTTAAAGACTCCCTGCTCAAATTTGCAAAAACTATTAACTGGGACCAACCCTACTTAGTTTCTGAAATCAGATGAGTTTGGGCATGTTCAGGGCAGTATGCAGGGGGCATTCTTTTTTGTGTCCGAGAAAGTATTTAAGGCCAATGGGACAAACATCAGACTTATTTCCATAGGCTACCAACAGCTGTACTCCATTGTTTCTGATTGTGCTTATTTAAACCACTTGTTATCAATTATATATTAATACAAATTATTAGTCTGGAATATTTTAAATGTGTGGGGTGGGTTGTTAATGTTTAGGTTAAAAGGTTAACAAGATCTGTGTCATATGTTAAAATCTCTTTTTTCCTGAACAATCTTCCCTATTCAGTGCCTGCTTCAGCTGATTGCCGTATAAAGAATTAACAAATTGTCAGGGTGGGGCTTCAGCAGCTGACTTACAGTACAAGCTATTTCTCGAAACAGCCACAACAGTGCAATAGTGACGCATAATTTAAGTCACTGCAGGTTTTTATAAACAAAAAAACCTGAGGCATTCATTTAAATTTGGGCAGTCTTCTCAATGCTCTCGTCCTCTTTCTCTCTGTCTTTCACTTTTCCTCTACAGCCCCGCCTCCTTTCCTTTCCTTTTTAATGGGGTGTTTTTGCTATTTAATATTTTCCACTCTTCTTGGCTTGCTTCCAGTTTTGCAGCCAATGAGAAAGGCAGCCGTTCAGTGGGGGGGACTGATTTTTTTTTTAAATCAGCAGTTTAACTTCAAGTGTTTAACAGCATGTTTAACTGCAAGTGTATATTTCCCCCTTTGATGTATAAATTTGTGCTAACGTAACTGCCTTGGGAGAGATTTAGATTTGTGCTAGGATACATCACCCAGTGCTGGAGGACTGATAAAGTTGATGCACAAGTTTGGAATCTTAAACACTGGCAACTGATTCCAGCTCTTCAGACTTAGGCGTCTGTAAATTCGCCTTCTACAAACGTCTTTCTGTATAATGTCTTGTAATTAGAACAGGAAATCATTGAGTAACTGTGAGATGAATAAGAGTACTTAGGCTGAAGGGAAAATTACCTTCAGAGAAATTATATTCACCATTTCCCCCAGTTTTTCTTGCTTCACATTAACAATGTTGGTAATGATAGTAACAGATGTAAGTATTCTTATCTGCATAGCATTGTTCTGCTGATTTCTTCATACACACACACACACACACACACACAAATAAAAATTCATTTTCAAAAACAAAAGGACAAGAACATAGGAAATGCCTAATTAGACTATGAGATTCTGTGTTGCAGCAGAATAGCAATGACATGGAAACATCAATATAATTATCAATATCTCTGAAGGCTGGAGCAGTGCCAGGTGTATGAAGTACATTCTCTGCCTTGGCTCAGTTGCTAGGAGAGCCTGCTATGAAAAAAGACCCCATAAAGCTTAGAGAAGTATATTGTAAAGAATCAGAAGACAGAATAAATCATTGCAGGAATGGTTCCTATCAAGCTGGTTTGACTTGAATAGGATCCAAACTGGATGATACTTAGTTCTGTGATCAGAGTTTGGAATGCTGTTTTTAAACACTCATGTATTTGCATTGGCCATTACTTTTGAAAAAGTCATTTGTTATTCATTGTTTAAAATTCTTGCTAACTTATTAGTCTTTCATTCATTTAAAAAAATTAGCAAAGTATACTAAAACAAAACCTCCCAAGAAAAATGCCACTAGATTTTCCCAAAATGTCTCCTGAAACATTTTAAAAGTAAAAATTAAATGTTAATTATTACACTAGAGAAGTAACTAGTGGTTGTTACATTGCTACACAAAAGCAATACTGTTACATCCTTGTTGTTTAAAAGAAATGTACTGTACCACTGAGCAGTGCCCTTTTTGCAGTTTAATATTTTTTGTTCCCCCTTACTCCTCATAGATAGAGAATAATGAATTTTATGCACGGTTTTTTCTAGCTGAAAAGAAAAGGGAGGTGTTGCTCCAAAAATAGTTCTTCTACTACATATTTGGAGTCTGTTAGGCAAAAGAAAAAGATCTTTACATGTTTGTTTCTATTGGCATCAGAATGCATTAGCACTAATACGATTAAAAGAACTAAAGGGCAGAATAGTTGGCAGATTTCTGCAGTTGGAGTAATTAGATGCAGGAAGGAACATGCATATTTTTCCATCAAGCTCTATAAAATCTTAGTGTGATGACTGGTTTGTGTGTGTATGTGGGTTTGGTTGTGTGCATTTTTTTTTTTAAGTAGGGAGTTTACTAATGTTAAAAGTGGATTATAGTGCTTAGTAATCACCATTGTAGCACGATGTTTCTGAACACAAACAAAGAGCAGACTGCTTTTATGCAGTTCCTCATTCTGACTGCAAGAAGCTTTTGATCACAAAAGAGTGGACCAAGAAATTCGTGCCCCACCTCCATTTGTGAATTGTCCCAAATTGCTTTGAAAATCAGTGTGTGGTTTGATAGTGTGAGTGATAGATTTAGTGTGAATTCAGATAGAGGACAACTTTAGACAGTCATTTTCTAGAAAACAGTTGACCAGTTGATTTGGGCATGTGTGAAGGAACCCTTCCTCAGGTTGGCCTGACAGTTCCAAACCCAGGGTTCATGTCACTGTTACTATGAGGCCAGCCTGGATAAGGGTTCCATCACAGCATGACTGATGTCCATGTGTTTAGATGCTCACCAATGAGCCATGAACCACTTTTCAAAAGTTCCTCATGGATCATCTCGACAAGAGCTGCCCAAGGCACTTTGATTCTTAAGGCAGAAAATCAGAATGGCTTCATACTTTCTTTGATTAACAGTCACACTTCAATTCCTGTTCAGTTCGATAGGTCTTGTGCCTATTGGGTGAGAACTTTCTGCCACACATTTTACTGTCCTTCATGGTATATCAGATTCTTCTCCGTGGTCTCTGTGCCTTCATACACTAGGAGCTTTAGCGCCTGCGCGGTAGCGTTCGGAAACTTCTAGAGCTTGTTCGCTTGGCGGGAACCCCTCCCCCACGCCGGTACTGCGCATGCTCCTCCCGCCGAGCAACGGTCTCTCCTCAGTTCTTTCTCGTCCGCCGCCGCGTACGGAAGGTTCTTTAGTTTGTTCCTCTCACGTCGTGCTTGGCTTGCTGTTTTTTCACGGTTTTACGGACTTTCGGACTGTCTTTGACCTCTCTTTCGGACTCCCCCTTCGGTTTTCGTCTTTTTGGATTTCGGAGTTTGGCGTTTCTTCGTCTTATGTCCGCGCTCTTTAAGAAGTGCGTGTCCTGCGGCCGCAAGGTTGCCCTCAACGACGGCCATAAGGAGTGTCTCTTCTGTTTGGGCGAGTCCCACAACATCCGGACTTGCCCAATTTGCAGGGATTTTACTCCGCAAACTCTTCGCAACCGCTCCGCGAGACTCAAATCTTATTGTTGGGAACAGTCTCTGCGGGCGATAGACGAGACCTCCACTTCCAAGATGGCCGACAAGAAGACGACCACGCCATCGACGGTATCGGCGGCTGCCGTTCCGTCCACCTCGTCGGTATCGGGCTCGGTACCGGCGAAACGCCGATTTCGGCGTTACCGAGGATCCCGAAGCTGTCGGCGGCTGCCAAGTCAGCGAAAGGATCCTCGACGGCGAGGAAGGCTGAGGCTCCCCTTACGGAGACGCCTGCAAAAAAGCGCCCTGCTCCGGACGGAGGCAAGGGCAAGGAGAAGGAGAAGAAGAAGAAGAAGAAGAAGGAAAGAAGCGCTCCCCGGCTGGGGACGCTCAACCTCCTACTCCTCCTCCTACTCAGCAGCCTTCAAAAGGGAGAGGCGAGTCCGTCGACCTCTCGGAGGATGAGATCGAGGACGTTCCCCAACAGCGCCCGGACTCGCCTGTGGCAGACCCTCCAACCCTGGTGGAGGAGCGCCACCGCCCTCTTAGCCGTCGCAGGTCGGCCGACCTGCAGCAGAGAGAGCCCTCTGCTTCTCCGGAGCGGCGTTCGACCTCCTTCAGGTCCCGGTCCCGCTCTTCCGAGCGTCCGGTGGCCTCGCCGCCTCCGAGGGAGACAAGAGAGGAACAACCTCGCTCGTCTGCCTCCAGATACACCTCGGCGTCCTACGTGGCCAGGTACGCGAGGGAATCTGAATGGAGAGAGCGCCCGGCCTCCTATCGGTCGCATTCGCCATCGTACCGGGATCGGTACCATCGTGGCCCGAGTCGCTGGGAGACCTTCCGGAGGTCCCGGTCACCTCGTCGACAGCGCGAATCGCGCTCGCCTAGAGGGGACGAGGCTCGGTACCGTCGACGCCGAAGCCGATCTCCGTCGGACCGCTGCTCCTTCAGCCGCTCTCCCTCCCCTCGATATCATAGGGCGAGGGAGCCTTCACCACGGTATCGGGCGATATCGCCACCTCCTAGGGTCACGGCAACGGCGACGCGCCCTACGGAGTCGGTGGTGACTGAGCGGGCTACGACGACGTCAGCCTGCCAGACTACCCCGGTCACCACCAAGAGGGTGAAGTCAGTGGTCAGCCATCCCAAGCGGGACGCTGCTGCTACCACCGCCCCGGCTGCGGAGAAGCCTAGGAAGGCAACACCTGCGGCGACTACGAAGGAGCCGGAGAGCGAGCGGCGAGAGGACTCACCGAGCTCGGAGTCGTACGACTCGAGTGCGGAGTCTGAGGTGTCTGAGGCGGCCTCCCAGGAGTCTCCTCCGTTGGGATTCGGGGACCCGATCCCAGATTCTGCTCCAGAGGACGTCCACCAGTTCTCTGCGATGCTGCTCCGCATGGCCACTACCCTCGGCCTTAAGATCGCCGATGCGGAGCCGGAGGATGACGATCCAGCCTTCTCCGTTTTCGAGGAGAAGCGACCTTCCACGGCCCCGCTGCCTCTCCTGCCCCGGGTATCCAGACTGGTGAAGGCCGCCTGGGATAGACCGGCCTCGGCTCAGCCGATACCGCAGCGGTTAGAACACCTCTACCGGGTGCAGAAGGATAACGCCGGTTATCTATTTAATCACCCTGCACCGAACTCTGTGGTCGTCGAGTCCGCGCAGACGAAGGGCTCCGGCAGGCAACACACCACCCCGCCGGACAAAGAGGGCAGGAAGTTGGACGCCTACGCAAGGAGGTTCTATTCAGCTGCCTCCTTGCAGATCAGGCTGTCCAACACTCAGGCTTGCCTCGCGGCATACCTGAAGAAAGTGCTCGATCGCCTGCAACCAGCGATGGAAGCGGTACCGGAGGACATCCGCCAAGCCTCCTCCGTGATCTTCAATGAGGCTATCTCCATCGCTCGGCACCAGATGGCCTCCTCCCGGCACGCAGTGGAGATCGCCTCCCGGGTCATGGCGGGATCCGTCGGCCTTCGCCGCCATGCTTGGCTTCGACCGGCCGACATCCAGGAGGACACCAGAAGGAGGATTGAAGATCTCCCCTTCGACGGTGAAGGCCTATTCAATTCGTCCACAGACGAAGCTTTGGACAATCTCGTCAAGGCGAGACTGACCGCAAAAAAGATCGGGCTGCAGCCGGCCACGCAGACCCGCAGGGCCTCCACCTTCCGACCATCCTGGCGACGATCTTCCACCTCGTCGTTCCAGCGTTCGGCCCAGTCTGGACAGTCGAGACCGTCCTCCGGCTCATCGGCCAGACGCACGATTAGGCGGCGCCCGCCTTCGTCGAAGAAGTCCTCCTCCGAGACAAAGTCTCGGTTTTGACGTGCCTGGCAGGACCCACCAGTACCCACTCTTCAGCCTACCATCAGCGCTCGGAGACCGACCGACTCTCGCTCGACACCTAGCGGAGTGGCAGTATGTCACTACGGACTCTTGGGTGCTTTCCATCGTCCGTCTTGGCTACGCCATCGAGTTTCTCGATATTCCTCCTCGCGGCGTTTATTACTCCACGCCGTCGAGTCCGGCCCTCCTGGAAGAGATCCAATCCCTCCTCCAGAAAGGGGCGATCGAGCGGCTCCCGCAAGAGGCCAAGACCACCGGCTTCTTCTCCAGGTACTTCACGGTACCGAAAGCCGACGGTACCCTCCGGCCGATCCTAGACCTCAGAGGGGTGAACTACTACATCAGCCCCAAAAGGTTCAAGATGGTCACGATACCGTCGATCCTACCCTTCCTACATCGAGGGGACTGGTTCGCCTCCATCGATCTCCGAGACGCATACTTCCATATCGCCATTCGCCCGCAGCACAGACGGTACCTCCGCTTCGCAGTCGACGACACCTGTTACCAGTACAAGGTGCTGCCGTTCGGACTCTCGACTGCCCCAAGGGTCTTCACCAAGTGCATGGCCCCGGTGGTATCCTACCTGCGGACGAAGGGCGCTTCCGTCTTCCCCTACCTCGACGATTGGCTGTTGGTGGCGTCCTGCAAACAGAGACTTTACCACGACGTCCACATGACGTTGTCACTCCTGACCCGCCTTGGTCTACGAGTGAATCCGAAGAAGTCCCACCTCGAGCCGGCGAGGATCTTGGACTTCATCGGGGCGACGCTCGACTCGACCTCCGCCAGGGCGTACCTACCAGAGTCTCGAGCACAAACCTTGATCCGGGCCGCCGCTCACGCTCGTACGGCCCCGACGTTATCTGCGAGAAGCGTCCAGCAGCTCTTGGGCTACATGGCTGCGACGACCGCTGTGACATATCTCGCCAGGCTGAGAGCAAGACCTCTTCAACACTGGTTCGTCCGCATATTCGACCCCCTGCGAGACGAACAGACACTCCGACTGCAGCTGCCGGGAGACGTCCGCTCATCCCTCCGATGGTGGCAGTCGCGACGCAATCTCATGTCGGGGATGCCTTTCCAACAGCCGACACCGAAGGTGACGGTAACGACCGATGCCTCCCTGTATGGATGGGGTGCCCACTGCGGCGATCTCAGAGTCCGCGACAGATGGACCGACGACGAGACCGCTCTCCATATCAACGCGCTGGAGCTGCTCGCCGTCTGGAAAGCCCTACGGGCGTTCCGCCATGCCGTGGCGGGGCGCACGGTCCTGATTCTGACGGACAACACCACCGCCGTCTGCTACATCAACAGACAAGGTGGGACTCATTCCACGACCCTGCTCGACATCGCGCTCGGCCTGTGGGAATGGTGCATTCGCCTGCACACGCATCCCGTGGCGGTTCACCTGGCCGGGCAGGAGAACACCACGGCAGACGCCCTCAGCAGGGACACCTCATCCCATCACGAATGGTCTCTCTCCGGAGAGGCGTTCAGACTGATTCGGGACCGCTGGGGCGAACCATCGATCGACCTCTTCGCGACCAGGGAAAACGCGAAGTGTCGCCGATTCTGTTCCAGAGCGGGCCACGATCGTGCCTCCATCGGGGACGCTTTCCAGTTTCCGTGGACCGGGGAACTCCTCTACGCGTTCCCGCCGTTCCCGCTGCTCGGCCGGACGATATCGAAGATCCTCGCCGACCGAGCCGACGCGATCCTGGTAGCCCCGTACTGGCCGAGGCAACATTGGTTCGCACCCCTGCTACAAGCCGCGCGAGACGACCTGCTCCGGTTGCCACCGACACCGGACCTGCTCTCCCACTCCGGCGGCCGAGTCCTCCATCCGGACCTGCCACGCCTGGCCCTCCATGCCTGGAGGATATCGCACTAGACGATCCCGTGCTCGGTACCGTCCTCGTCGCGGCCAGGAAGGAATCCACCCGTCGCAACTATCAATACAAGTGGCGACGCTTCCTGACCTTCGCTAACGAGAGGAGTGAGCCGGTATCGCCCGCGGGGCTCTCGACCGTCCTGCACTTCCTCCTGCACCTCCGGCAACAGGGCCTGGCGTTTCCATCCCTGAAGGTGTATCTCTCCGCGATCGTGGCATACCAACCGCCACGATCTGCTGCCTCGGCCTTCTTCAGGAACGATACCGTTAAGCGGTTCCTGAAAGGACTTCATCATCTCTACCCGCCGGTATCGCCGCCGCTACCGCCGTGGTCCCTCTCGCTGGTGCTCTCGCAGCTGACGAAGCCGCCCTTCGAGCCGATGGCGACCTCGGATGACAGGCTCCTGACAATGAAAACTGCCTTCCTGGTAGCGGTGACCTCAGCGAGGCGAGCGGGTGAGATCACAGCTCTTCGTTCCGATGAGCCCTTCACGGTCTTCCACAGGGACAAGGTGGTCCTGAGACCTGACATCTCGTTCCTGCCAAAGGTGGTGTCCAGTTTCCATCTCAACCAGGACATCATCCTGCCTGCCTTCTTCCCGAACCCGACAACACCGTTGGAGCGGTCCCTCCACTCCCTGGACGTGCGTCGGGCATTGGCTTTCTACAAGGACAGGACTGCTTCCTTCCGACAGACGCCGCATCTCTTTGTTTGCTATGGGCGACGTCGGAGGGGCCTAAAAGTGTCCACCCAGCGCTTCTCCAAGTGGGTGGTGAGGACTATTGAACTGGCGTATGAGCTCGCGAGGAAGCCTCCGCCAGTCCTGCTTCGAGCCCACTCCACCAGAGCGGTGGCTACTTCTGCGGCCCTCCTGCGAGGAGTTGACCTGCATGAACTCTGCCGTGTGGCGACCTGGTCCCAACCATCGACCTTCGTGCGCCACTACAGGCTCGACTGCCGGTCGCGCAGAGATGCCCGGTTTGGACGTGAGGTGTTGGCTTCCGTGCTGTAGGACCTGACCCGCCGTCCGACCGGTAAGCTACACAGTCTCCTAGTGTATGAAGGCACAGAGACCACGAAGAAGAAGAACAGGTTGCTTACCTGTAACTGTGGTTCTTCGAGTGGTCATCTGTGCCATCATACACACCCGCCCTTCCTCCCCTCTTTCTCAGGTCCCTGTAGGTTCTACGGCGGACGACAGAACTGAGGAGAGACCGTTGCTCGGCGGGAGGAGCATGCGCAGTACCGGCGTGGGGGAGGGGTTCCCGCCAAGCGAACAAGCTCTAGAAGTTTCCGAACGCTACCGCGCAGGCGCTAAAGCTCCTAGTGTATGATGGCACAGATGACCACTCGAAGAACCACAGTTACAGGTAAGCAACCTGTTCTTTGTTATCTGAAGCCGTTGCCTTAACTTATCTTATGATAGGGTTGTATCTCATAGGGACGCATAGGCCTAAATTTAATCGCTAGTCCCAAGAAAAGTAGACTGATTGGGTCAGTGGGATTTACATAAGTATTGGCATGTTGGCATCAATCAGTTAAGTGGATCTGATTCTAAATGGGACCAGCAATTGCATTTAGGCTATAGTGAATAATTATGTTTTCTTGGATAAATATAATTTCTACCTATCTATCTATCTATCTATCTATTTGTTTATTTATTTATGTTATTTATAGTCTGCCTGTTTTCCAACATGAGACCCAAGGTATCTTAAAACAAGTTTAAAACAAAATGGAGATAAAAGTCTGATTATAAAAATATTTAAACATGGTTAAACAAGTTCTCATATTAAAACACCATTGTTATAACAGATATCATTCCAATATCCAAAGTCGAAGATTTACCTCACTCACTGGGTGCATGCACAATTTCCTCCTTTTCACTTAGATTGCATTTTTTTCATGTGTTAACAGTTCTGAGTGAGGGCTAAGTTCCCTAAGATAGACCAAGAGCAAGGCTGTTACACCACTGCAACTAAAACTACTGAAACTGTGATTATTTATGGCATCACCTGAGAATTTGATGATGGTTCGCCTACAGTCCTGGTTTTAACAATTACTGCAGCAGCAACAAGCTAATCATCCATAAAGGAATCAAGCAGATTGACTCAAATTGGTGAACTAGTTCTGACTATATTTAAGGCAGAATCAACCAGAATGTTGGCTACTCTAGGCAAGGTAACTTCCGCTTGCTCTCCTCCCTCTTCTTCCCTGGACAAGCCATTGCTACATTGAAAGACCAAGTTCTTTAGCATCCTAATTTGTACACAGAAGTGTAGGAGAAAAGTTTATTCCACCCTAAAAATGTAGAACTCTTTGATCCATGGAGGTGTTGTGACTGAAGCAGATGTATAAATAGGAATCTCTTCTTGAGCTATTATTTTTAATTGTTTTCACCTTGACAGAGTGTAGTACTTACAATACATAAATACGGTTACATGATATTAACTGCATTCTACTGAAACATGTTTCCCCACCCTAATTGTGTATTTTGAGGGGCAAAATAGGTCTTTGATTTCTTTCTCAGATAGGTGTGGCTATAAGAAAATCTTTATTCTAAGAACCTTTTGTTTGCCTTTGCTTAAAGAAATGATGTGGCTTAGCCTTCTTTGTCCCTCCTAAGATTGATCTGTTAAACCTTTTGTGAATAAAAGAAGAGAGAAAATACCTTGCAAAGTGCTGGTTGGACAGATTTCTTCCCTGGTTAAGCTTCATTTTCAGGGCTTTTTTTTTCCCTGTGGCTAGAAATTAAATTATCACTTGGATGGTAGTATGATATACTAGTTATAACAATATAGTACTACTAATAACAATAATGAAGGGAGATCAGTCTGGTAAACAGTGCCTTGATTTTAATTTATAGATTGAGTTACTTTAAAGAATAATGGAAATGCTACAAAATAGTGTGCAGCAGTTTTATGAAGAATTGCTATCATGTGCTTTACTGGAAATGAGTGGTGTGTATATAAGGTTTCTGTGAAACCTTCATATATACTTTGACAAGAGAAGAAAAAAGAACCACATCCTGGTACATAAAGAGTGTGGTCTCATCTCCAGACTGAAGACAGTGATACCTGTCTGAAGATATGAGGCACAGCAATGCATTATACCAGCCCTGCAGTTTATGTCTGTAGGAACCCAACACTGATAAGAAGACCAGCATTAAAACTGAAAGTTCTGAGGAGCTGTCTTATACCGAGACTAAGCCTTGGTTCATTCAGCCCAAATGTCTTACAGAGAGTGATTCTCCAACAAGAAAAGGGAAGTCTGCCAATTTCATTTTCTGCCACCTTTGTTGTTTTGTGCCTTCAAGTAGTTTCCAACTTATGGCAACCCTAAGATGAACCTAACATGGAGTTTTCTTGGCAAGATTTATTCAGAGGAGGTTGCTTTTGCCTTTTTCCGGTACTGAGAGAATGTGATCTGCCCAAGATCAGCCAGCGGGTTTCCATGGCCAAGCAGAGATCTGAACCCTGATCTCCAGCATTGTAGTTGAGTGCTCAAACCACTACACCATGCTGTCTCTCTGTGTCACCTTCAGATATTTTTAACCTCAGGTTTGTTCTATCCAAAATATGAAGCAATTTGCAAATTTTGGTAAATTTACTAAGAATGAATGAGAACAAAATTCTCCTCCATCTCTACCAACCAAATTTTACATATACAACTATTGCCAGGATGGAAAAGACTACATTGAATCTATTGCCTGCCATGCAGATTTTCCAAATATGAGGAAACGAATAGGGAAGCCCAAGTCAGTACTAATACAGTTGAAAGGCATGGGTTGAAGGCCAGATTTGTAAAAGCTAAGCAGCCAAAGAATGGATGGAAGACTCAGTCCATTGGGGTTCTTCTACATTCATGTTTTATTTTTTCAAAATTAAGTTCATTTTATTTGAAACCTGAAGAAATTGGTTAATTCTAGAAAATCTTTCTAAAAAATAATGGAAACAGAATTCTCAGTCATTCTAACTCTCCAAGGTTTGATATAAATCCTAGCCCTGCTAATTGAGATAATTTGATTTAAAAGTGGGATGTTGGGAACTGAATGTGGGGCATACAATATATAGACCACATATATAATATATATAAGTACCAATACGATATATCCACCATGTGGAGATTTAAAGGGGAAATAAGGGACCCCCTCCCACTCAGTGCTTCCTTCTGCCTTGAACAGGAGCTAGGAATTTCCCCCAAATTCTCTTAATCCTCACTGCCACCAACTACTGAATTCTGAATTACCCTGTACCTGAGTAGCACAGTGGGACTCTGCTCTGAGGATTGCCAGTTTCTGTGCTTAAGGTCCTTTCCTTTCCCTCACCTCCCCCTTCTGAGTGAGAGAAATCCTATCTCCGCGTGTGCTGAGGAATGGCATGGGAATGGAGAGGAAACAGAGGTTTTACAGAAAAGTATTTATTTTAAGGCATGCAAGTAAACAAGAAAACAATACTCATGAAAAGCTCCCCCTCTCAGGTACACTTAAGTTACAAGTAGTTATGAAAACAGGTATATTCTCCAGATCAGCCAGACTTCCAAAATAACAAAAGACCTAGCGCAACTAACTAGACTCATCCTAAGCTACTGACAGCAAGTTGGTCACTTTCTGAGATGCTCTGCAAGGGCAGGGCCAGGAGATAGTCTACCCAGCATCCATGCCCTTTTGTTGATGTTTTTGGATGTCCCCTTTGTCCTCTCTCTACCACATGTTCTCTCTCTACAACTTCTCTATCAAAGCATCTCGAAGATTCTCACCTTTCTCCCCGATTGGTCACCTGTCTCTTGTGACCTGTGACCTACCTCTAGTAATCCTAATCCTGGCAGTTCATTAACCCTTTATGTGCCTGAAGGGAGAACTATCTCCCTTCAGCACTGAAGACTAGATAATAGGCATCCCCATTATCACATGCCCCCCAAATCTCAGACAGTCCAGAAATAGCTGAAGGTTGGAGCCACACTGGCTGGGATTTCATTCTATACCCTAGAAAAGGAAAAAACTACTAACATACATGCACACAGATAACAGCACAAGTTAACCATATTGTCATTAACAGACATGAACACTCATTCCAGTTATCACTCTACTAATGAGTGATAACTGATGAGGAAAATGTTTAGCTATCATGTTAATATTAAATTGCTGTTTAAGTTAATACCTCAACCAAAAGCCTTAACAAAAGGAACTATCTATGAATTTGCTGCCCATCACATTCTCCCTTTACTTTTTTCACCTTTACTTCACATGGATTTTGAGTGTTTCTACAAATTTCTGAAGTCCTCTAGATTTTGTAGATATAAAGAAGTATCTGGTTTCAGTAGTATGGATCAGTTTATTAGAAGTTTTTTTTTTAAAGTAGAAGGTAAGATCATAATACTTATGCTTATAATCCCTGAGAAGAAAGAAGTGGTATGGATCCTTTATTATGCTGAGAAACAGATTAATTGTAGACACAGTAAACCTCAATAGCCTTTAACACATTTATTTCTCTGGAAGTTATGTATTTCCCAGTCCTAAAAAACTGACAGAAAAATAAGAAATCATTTTTCAAAAATCCAAGAGAACTAGGCTTTGGGTGAAGAACTAACTCAGAAATGTAAAATGTGTTGGCTCTTTAGTGCAGTCTCTCATTTCATTTATAATAACTTAACTAATAATTCTGCTGAATTCCCAACTGAAATTCAATCAATTAAAAATCAGTTACGATTCATAATTGGTTTTCAGTCTTGTAGGGAAACCTGGCCCTACTATGAGACAGAGGGTGGCAGTTACTGTACATCAGCAGACAGTGCTGGGTGAGCTGTAGGGGCCAGCAACAATACTAGCCACCTTGCTTTTCTCCTCTGTTGAAGGGCAAAGCTGTTCATTTCAGTCAGCCTGTGTTCCACCCCCTGAAATCTAGAGGACTTCAGAAAGTTATAGAAACACTTGAAATCCATGTGAAGCCAGCTGATCTCAGGTGCGCTAATAGAGGATATGGTCCTATTACCAGTGTTGAAGTAAAATTCAGCATCTCACTGGTTGGTTCCATCAGGAGAAATACCAGCTTGTCCTTCATTTGAGGACCTAAATAGCTGGTAGATAAGGCTTGAGGGAATTTAACTTGGTTAAATTGGGATCATTTGACTCCTTCACTTTTCTCTGTCTTCCATTCAGTCCCTCTTTGCCACAATGTACAACTATTATTTGCAGAACCTGGAATTATTTGGGTTGCCACTGCTTGTTTTGTGGGAGACTAAAGGTCATGAAAGTTAGAAATGTGCTTCCTTCCAGGACAGCAGGTCTAAAAATGGTTTTTCTGGCAAACTGCAACATGGTGGGACTGCAACCCCTCTTTCTGGTGTTTTTAGCTGGGTATGGAAGGACTAGAAAGATGAGATTTCGAGCTTTTATTTGTTTGAAAACTTGAACAATTCAATCCCTAATGGTTATGCTTTGGAAATTTAAAGTGAGAAAACAGCATGGCAAAAGTAATAACGAAAGGAAAGGATGGGTTTTAAAAAAAACCCTGTAATTTTCCCCAACTGTCATGGTTTCTGGGACTTACCCTTACAGCTGAGAAAAGATTGTTTTTATGGAAGTATGCTAAAATAACAATATGAAAGAGATGAACAGTGGATCTTACAATATTAGAAATGGCGATGGGACCCCCTAAGCAGATTGGAAAGTACTTGAGGCAATTGCTGATCTTTATGGATAAGATGTGCATAAAGAAAGTCCATCAGTTGCCTTTGTAAAGCAGGAAAGGGGGGGAAAGGTGGATGCCTTTCTTTCTTTCTTTCTTTCTTTCTTTCTTTCTTTCTTTCTTTCTTTCTTCTTTGATATGCCGCCTTTCACCTAGAGTGCCAAAAAGAATCCTCTAAAGAAAACCTGACAGTAACAGTTAAAACATAATTTGGCTTTCTCCACTTCAAAGGCCATATTGTTATCTTGTTTTGGTTAATGTTATCTTATTACTATTGCTACTGCCATTCCTTAATGGCTGAAGAAACTATGCTGGACAATTCCAAGGAGCCCCATTTCAGCCATTGTACTGTTATATTTGTAGGACTTTGCTTGTTGGAATCTTCCTCTCTACGGATTCTCTTGACTCTATGTGATACTGTATATTAATTTGTCAGAGAGCAAGACTGTTGGCTTTTCTAATCTCTGTCTGTTCTCTTATCAAAGCCAGCATGCAGGTTACATGGTTTTTTGGAAGAGGTCAATAAAACCTGGAAGTAGATCATTAAATGGCAGAAGTAGATCATTAAAGCAGCAAAGATGAGGGGAAAAATTCAGTTTGACATTAAGTGGTCATTGTTTTGGAACATTCATGAACTTGATCAATTAAATAACAACTGTGGACAGTTGTAAAATTTTTGTATGTGGATTAAGAAGAATTTGTCATCACTACCTTTCATCATCAACATCATCAGCATTGTTGTCATCACCACTATCATTACCATTACCATCATCATAGAAAATAATCGTAAAGAGGGAGGGTAGTGTTCTACAAAGTTCAGCAATTATAATTCCAAGTTATGCAATGGAAAGAATTTTCAAAATGCACTATATATAGCATGGATTTACAGTGTGATTGCCTCTCCATTTTAATTTATATAGCAGGATAATAAACATTTTGTATACAGAGGAGGATCATGCTACTGAAGATATCTTAATCTCTTGCTACTGGTTTTTGATACTGGAAATTTTAGCAGAAGGTTCATTTCATATTTTTAACTTTAACCTGCTGTCACAGAGACGAGAAACATGTTTTCTTCTCACAATAATCATTTGTATTATCTTAGTTTTATGCCATTAGGTTCCTACACATCCTCAAAATACTTTGTGTAGCTCAAACTTGGCTACATTGATTATGAGAGTTTAATTTCTGCTCAGAGAGATGCTGCCTATTTAAACATTATTTTTATTTGTTATTAATAGCCCAGTTATTTGGGAGGACAACCCCCAAAGCCTTTCTCCCCAAATGCCAGCTGCCTCAAGATATTGCCTACACTATGCAGTGGTAGAATTTTTCCTATGCAGTGGTAGAATTTTTGAGGTGCTTGAGTCTTTACAGTGACCACTTGCAGTGGTCAGTTTTCAAATGCAGATACTTATCATGACAGTCCCCAAAATAATGCCTTCAAGGAGAAACCAAAATGCAGGATCCTTGATCAAAATTATTTGTGTGCATATATCTATGCCTTTTGATGAGTGTGTGTGTGTGTGTGTGTGTGTGTGTGTTGTATTTTCTTTACTGATGTGGTTCTAAAATTGCTTTCTATTCAATTACCTTCTATTTACTGTATTGTATTTAAATATGTTTTAATATTGTAATATTTTGTATTAGAGGCTGTACTTTATTTTGGTTGTTGTTACTCTTGTTGTGAACCACATTGAGCTGCAGATTGGAGGAAGGAGAGGGATAAAATTCAAATTGATAAATAACCACAGCAATATTTTTTGTGGAGAAAATCCATCCCCTCCACATACTTTGAGAATCAGAACTAAACAGGAAACAGGAAAGACTGACAGAAACATAAAATGAGTACCCAGCTTGTTGGGGGCATGTATAGAAATGTTTCGAAATACATGCTATTTGTAAGTTGTTCGCCGCCTCGATCCATATGGAGAGGTGGGATACAAATAAAAAAACAAAAACATCAGATTCCATCATTGTCCCTCCTCATCAAAATATGCCAGTGTTTTGTCTCAAGAAGCCATGGCTGCATGAATGTAAATCTGAATAACAGTAATCAGACAAAGAGAATGGAAGATTAAGAGGTGATACCTTCCAGTTGTCCTGATTTGGCAGGGACAGTCCCAAATGATCCTGTTGTCCCACTTTTCTAGCTGCTTTTAAAATGTCTCAGTTTGTCTCCCACTATCCCCCTTTTGTCCTTAGCTTCCTTCAACTGCTGCAAATTGTGTTTGAAGTGCAAAAGTAGATTGCACTCAATCAATTCAGCCAGAGGGAGAGGAGAGGGTAGAATTTTTCCTTTCCCTTAGACAAAAGCAAATTGCTGCAGCCTCTCCCAGCTTGTGTTTTCATCCCCATTAATAATTTTTGCCATCTTGATCACACTCCAATGTTGCTTGCCACAGGCATCCAAGTTTTCATATGTGAAATGTTGGAAGGTATGGGAGGTGGCATTGCTCTCTTGCATGCTTCATTCATTGGTTTCTTGTGTTCTCCAGAGTACACTGCAAAGAGTTTTGGAGTGAGAATCTGATATACCGTCCTAAAACAGATCTATGTTTAATATAACATAGCAGCTAGGGCAATGAATAACATCCTGTGCCATACATCTTTTCCAGGTGAGGATGATGAAGATGCAAATGTGCTGATCCTCAGCTATCCTCAATACTGTCGCTACCGTTCCATGCTGAAACGCATCCAAGGCAAGCCATCCTCTGTACAAGCAGACCAGTTTGTGTTAGCCCTTGGGGGCATTGCTGTAATTAGCAAAAACCCACAGATCCTCTACTGTCGAGACACATTTGATCACCCAACTCTTATTGAAAACGAGAGTATATGTGATGAGTTTGGTAAGTCATTTTTCTTCTCTCACTGTTGCAAGTTAAAAACCATTTTGCTGTTGAAATTACTTCTGTTTTTTCTAAGACAAAGACAGGAATAATGGATAAACCTTTCAAAAATAGCAAAACCATGTATAAGTCAATTGCTCAGTGCCTGCAGTATTCCATCTTCACTCAGAAATCAAAGATGCATCTGCAACTATTTTCATTCTTCATGTTTTTAAATGGCTCTTTATCACAATTAAAACACCCTCTTAGGAAAAATACCTTATTGTATTTTTAATGCAACTTATACCCTGCCTTTCTGCTATAAAAGAAACTCAAGATGTAAATTGTAAATTGTATTGTAAATTGAAGAACAATTTGTTTGGATGTATCAATGTGTAGCTTTACAATCTGTTGTTAAATATGTTCATACCGACAAACCTTAATAGGGTTTTTTGGTGCACCTCCATATGAAACAATGCCCCAAAGTCTCCCAAATTAAAATCCAGTTGCTGTATTCTAACAAAGCTATACATATGTAGCTCTGTATATAGCTGATCAATGATCATATATTTTTACACCAGCTGTTCACACTGCTGAAGAGGCAAGCAATTTTTCTGCTTACTTTTTTAATCTTAAGCAAGTAGCCTCTTTATCATTTGGTTGGAAATTATCTGCAAACCTCTGGCTCTTCAACCATTCCCACTGTTGTTTTTATTGTCTTTTTTGGACTTAGAAAACCTTTCAAGGATCTTAATGGAAGAACCTTCAAGATTTACTTTTGGTCTTGGCTAAAGACAATAGTTTTGTTACATGGTTGCTTCAAAGTTACAGCATAATATTTTTATTTTCATGGAAAGGGAACCACAATCTTACTGAACATGCAGCTCCTATGTTATATCACTCATGCAGGTAGGCCGTATTAAGCCGCTGAAGTGTGTTCCAGCATATAATCAACACTGATTCACAAAAGCTTATTTTCAATAGGGCATAATAGTGCTATGGGCAAGTGTGCTATGACTACAGTCATTAACCTGCTTACTTAGAATTTCCATTTGCTTCAATTGACAGTATTCAGGTATGTGTTTAAGGATTTCAGCCTTATTCACTTAATGGGGATTTTAGAGCAGCTGTGCTGGAGAAACTATGGGCTCAGTTCTAGGAGAGAACCCTGAGGCATCCTTTCGCTGTTTATATTAAGCATGTAGAATGCAGTAGAGATTTAGACTCCTTAGGAAAGTGCATTCTAGAATTTAGCCCATAAAGGCATTTTCCAGATTGACCAAAGCACCTGAGAGTACATGAAGAAACAAATTTCAAAGTATGTATGGACAGCTATGGTAATTGGTGTAATGTCATTTCTTTGGCCTGTATCAATTATGTAATTGTGCCAGAATGAGTTGTGTTGAACAAGTTGTTACACTTTTGCAAAGAAAATGGACAGGTAGTATTCTGTGTAATTTTTGTGTGCAGTTGCATAACTGAATACACAACTGCTTTCCATAACCCATAATTTGTTTATGGTAATGTTTGACCAAAGTCTACTCTCCTACAGGCAGTGTTGAGAGACCCCCACCAGAGGAACAGCCTTTCTAAATGCTAATTAGAAGTAGTTATCATATTTGCAATAAGAAAGCTGTTATGAAATATTAACGTGGCTGTTGTCAACCAGCTGGTTTACCATGATGAGGTAAACTTATATCCTTTATAAATAATGCTGGCCAAGAACCTGCATCATCACTGTAACTGTGATGACAGGGCTCCATCATTGTAGTTAAAACTAACAATGGGACCCCCCAGAAAAGCTACCTTTGCAATCTGGCAATATTCTGGCTGAAGCATTTCTGAGGCACTGGAGATTGGCATACTGGGAAATGACATTTCCACCTCTCTCTCAGTAATGGATGTCTTAAGAACAGGCAGCTGGAGAGTCCCCTCAGGGTCCTGCCACAACTGCTTGCACAACCAGGAGCATGCTGCAGATGTCATTTCCCAGCGCTCCTGTCTCTAGCACCTCAGAAAAGCTTTGGGTAGGGTGCTACCAGTCTGCTAAGACTGATTTTTGTGGTCATGTTTGGTCATTCATGACAGTAAATGTGAATCCCCAGCTTACAATATCATGGCTGCTGAACAGGATGCTGGTCTAAATTTTTGTCTGGAGTTACAATTCCGTGAGGCTGATATGCCGGAATGCTACATATATTCATTTGTGACTCCTGCTGTACATAGACAGTAGTCAAAGATGTTTAAATAACATTCAATGGTAAGTGGTCACCACCATGTATTCCAAAGCTGGAGAATGTGTAGCCCTCCAGATGTTTGCTGGACTGGAATTCTTGTCAGTTACCCATGGGGAGAGATAATCTGAGTTGTAGTTCAGCAACATCTGGAGGGAAACGCATTCCTCACCCCTGATATTCACAAGCAAATAGAGTTTAATTATCATATAGCTCTACCATGCTCAGATCAAATGTTTTAAAAACCAATCAAAGCCACAGGTCCTTTTCTGATAATCCCCTGGTGGTATGTAACATTATGTTGCTGCTACCTACTGATTATCACTGGCTATTATGTTAACTAAACTATGTCACATGGTATTATAGCACTTGCGATTTGCTTTCTACTATTTCATACACTGGCAATGAATAAAAATACTACCACCATTCAACAGGTCTTGGGGAAGTTCCTTTTTCCAGTTGCCATATTGACTGAGGAATTTGGGAAGCTGTAGTACAAAACAGTGGTTTTTGTGTGCTCTGTGCCACTTCTATTCTTTTGTCATCAATGATTTTTAGTCTCTGTATGGGTATGTGTGCTCAACAGGGATTCAGCAAACACAAACGTATTTCTGTGGTTGCTGATGGAAATTGATTTGGCATATACTACCCAGGAGTGCTGGCCTCATTTATGAGATAAGCCCATGCATGAGATAAACCTGGGAGTAAATTATCATGAGGTTTCAGCTGGATAGTTCATGCAAGCATAACTTGGTTTGTTATAGTTGAGGTGCTAACAAAATTATTATATGGTGTACTATTAGAGGTTTCAGATGTCTGGCTATTGTGAAAACACTGAAACCATTTTATGACCTTGTTCGTACTTATAGCAACCCCTACTCCCATAATGCACATCAGCTCTTACATTCATACCAGTGTAGCAGTGATATGCTTCTAGTGCCAGCCAGAACCTCCACAGAGTTATGTGTTTCTTAAGACTTACAGTCCTAACTTAATATATTGTAATTTGCAGGAGTCCTGCTTATATTTGTACCACAGTTTCATAAGTGATCTCTTTCTGTATTGCAACTAGAGCATAGTCATCTTCATCATGTAGTTATTTAGAATTTTGCAAGCAAATGATTGAAATCTATCTTTTACTGTATTAAAATGTCTGTCTTTTTCTGTTATGCTATACAAGTCCACATGCTTGATCACAAAGTCAGCAAGTTAGGTGTGTTAACTAATCCATCCAAAACAAAGACTGCACTAAGGATTTGGGTGTGATCTGTTAACTGTGTGACCTCACGGTGCATCCTGAGCAAGCACTCAGATTTGTTTTCTTATTTCTCTTTTTCTGGATACACATTTATCAACCAATTTTGAACAAACTTGGTATTTACTTAGATAAAATTCTGAATATTTTAATGAAAGATCAGGACTAGAATTTAGCGCAAAACAATTTTTGAGAATCATGAATTACTAATCAAACTTGTGCTCCATTCAAATCTTAAGCAAAACGATCAGTGTCAACATAGGTAACAACAGGTAGATTTGGTAGTTCAAAATACTGACAAACTGACATTTCTGTCCCAGGATTATGTGTAGCAAAATGTGATTTAATTTTATATTCATCTTTAACTATTCCATGTAAGCAAACAGAGCCATTCTCTATGAAGGCCTCACTGAGATCAATGAAGGATGGCCGGTACTATAGTTATGGTTGGAGGATTGAACCTAAGATATACAAAAGACTATAGGGTCTGCTGAGTAAGTTAGTAGTATGCAGCCAATGTAGTCCTCCAGTATAATCTGGCTAGGTATTGCCAAATGCTCTATGTCACTTTCAATACAGTGATGGCATGCAACTGATAGAGCACTGTTTTATCCTTTCCTCCCCCTCCTCATAGGGCAATAAGATGTACCACATTGGGTTATACAAACAGTTTACACAGATACCATATAGACTGATGTCACATGTATAAAATGACGACTGCTAAATCTAAACACACAGGCATGGTGGTACAGTAGATAAATGGATTATTAAAAAAAGCTCTGTTTATCAATGAGATCTGAACAGGGGAGATTAGATTATGGAAATGTGAGAAATTTTCACATCATGTAAAAATAAGCCAAATGCTTTGACTTTTCAAGAAACTTTAAGCTAGCTAGCTTTCTTTCTTTCTTTTGGGGAGCAAAGAAGTTGAAGGAGAAAATCATCACAGAGATTAGATCAGTTTATAGAACTTGCATAAATGAGATGATGCCAAAAAACCAAGTGAAGAAAACAAGACAGAATTATTAGTAACAATGAAACATACATTCTATATGATTTATTGTTATATGCCTTCAAGTCATTTCTAACTTACAAAGACCCTAAAGCAAACCAATCACAGGATTTTCAGAGGGAGTTTTCCATTGTCTTTCTTTGACTGAGAGAGTGTGACTTGTCCAAGGTCACCCAGGAAGTTTCCGTGGCTGAGTGGGATTCAAACCCTGGTCTCCCAGTGTCTTAGTCCAACACTCAAATCACTACAGCATGGTGGATGTTATGAGTCACATATAAAAAAACATAAGAAAGAGACTATGATGGGAAGAGAAAAACATTATGGCAACAAAATTACTTTAAGCCAAAGGCCTAAGCCAAAACTAGAGATAAGCTTGCTTGCTTGCTCGCTTGCTTTCTTTCTCTTTCTTTCTTTCTTTTTTTCTTTATCAATCACACACTGTTAAGAGTTGGTCTATGAACTGCAGTCCCTAAAAGATAGGTACAGTTTGTTGAAAATGAGATAGAAAGAGCATCTTGACTAAGAGATAATTCTCTACAGCAGATGAATTGCCATGCTTGCTAAAAAGCTTTAACAGAAATAAATGGTTTCCATAAAGCCTATTGCTAGGGGTTTTTTATGTGCATTTTAAAATCATTTTTTTTCTTCTGTTGCTTTTCTGTGCTCTGAACAAGAAAGAATAAAGAAACAAAGACAATGGGGGTGGGGTGAAGAATGGTATCAGTCTCATTTCCTAAAGAACTATAGCTAGGAATTGTCCTGGAAGTGATGAGAACAGAAAGATTAGATTTTAACATCTTGGCAATACTTGTTATCAGACCATACCTAAAATGTTTTCTTCTGAACTTGGGGAGTGCACATCATTGTTGTCATCATCATCTAAAAAGCACCTAAAAATGTACATGCAAATATATATTTCCAAAAATGAAAAATATAACTTTCCAGACTTTGCATTGGTGCAGCAAATGTGCAGTTCTGCGTACTGTTTCAAGCATACTCACCTGCCCATGGTTACCACCCAAAGATGTTGCCTGTCTTGGCACTCCGTACCTGTTGTTGTGTGCCTTCAAGTCATTTTTTACTTACTACAACTTATTTTTACAAGGTGAACCTTTCACAGGATTTTCTTGATAAGATCTTATTTAAAATGGGGGTTGCCATTGTTCTCTTCTGAGGCTGAGACAGGGTGCCTTGCCCAAGGTTACTCAGTGGATTCTCATGACTGGCCTCCCTGAGTCCTAGTCCAACACTCAAACTATGGCTCTTAGTCCTTATCTGTGGAAGAATGTTTGAACTCTGATACCTCATGCATCAAATAGCACAGTGTTACAAATACAAATGCCCATTATTATGTGTCTATACTAGGAACACACTCCAAAACAATTTCCTAGTAGCAATTATTTTCTCAGTGAGCAACTTATGCTCCCCAAGGTTCCCAAGAACGCTAAAGAAGTGACTTTGAATTCACAATAAAAAGTTTTTAAATATGTATGCCTAGGACTATCATAGTCCACTTTTCCAAACAGAGAGTAATCCAGCTTGCATAGTATGCAAATTATTTGCATTGTTTTTTAAACTGAATGGCACTTCTGGGAGGTTTTTGGGAATATGATTTGGCCTAAAAATAAAATGGACATACCCTGGATGTCATGTTTCAAAGTGACATCTTTTTTGGGGGCGCCAGGTAGATGAGTTACTCTATCCTTCTCTGATGTCTATGGCTAGAACTTTCCTCCCCCATATCTGTTTTAGGTTATGATTTCACTCACTGGCTAAAAAAATTCAATGAAATAATTTCTCATGAAGTGATTGTGTAGAATCAAAGTGTATAACGTTACCTTATGCTGGCTGAAGGATTTGGGGAATTAAAGTCTCTTAAGGGCTATATTTCAGAGACAGGAACAGGCAAAACCATCTTGAGTATTCCTTGTCTAAGAAAACCCTATGAAGTTCATGGGGTCACCAAAAGGTGACAGGTGACTTGAAGGAACATATGTAAAAGTTAGAAACTTGCTTTTTAAAGTCTTTTTTCTTTTAAATAAGGTGGGACTCTATGGCAGCTAATGTAATGGCAAGTAGGCATCAAGTTGTACAGCTGAGTGGTATGGCTAGAATCTCTTGAGCCAGGCAAGCAATATGGGAACCCTGGGGTACAATCATGGGAAACATCTCTAGGCAATGTTCATTTGGATGATAAATGCTAACACCAGCATTGTCTTCCTCTCCCACAGTTCAAGAACAGTATTAGTGATCTGCTGAGAGATAAGACTTTTCAGAATTAAAATGCTTGTGTAAAATTGTTGGTCCACAAATATTCTGAAATGCTTAATAAGAAGCAGCTCTCTCTCAGTCAGCCAGAAGGCAGGTCCGCATTACTAGCAACTTCACCCTTTTATATAAAAGGCCACAAACAGAAGATCAAAGGAGGCTCGTTCTTCATCATGATCCCACTTTATTTGCATTCACGCATGACTAGACTCCATCCATGCACTCATTTCCTTTCAAACACCCACATCGGCTAGTAAGGCAAAATATCCCTGAAAAGATTGCTTTTTCTCTGGGTAAGCTAGGATTTCTCTGAAACAGAAATGTATCAGTAAAGCAATTTTACAAGCTGGTTACGATGCAGTCTTTGGTTGATATTCTTGAGTAAGCTTTTGAAAACATATGTGCTTTACTGCCCAATAAGGGAAATGAAAACTCTAAGGGCATAGTTAATTTCCAGTAGATGCTCCATGGGTCAACCATGAAGATAAATGCTTATAACTTGATGCAAAGAAAGAGCAGGCAGATAGGAACATTTAAAAAAAAAGGCTACCAACCCAAGACTGTTACACCAAAATTTTAAAAATACTCAACATAAGGCTAATTCTCATGTGAAGGTATGTTGCACACTTTTTGCTATTCTTGACAACTTAGTGCAGTGATATGTAGTGGTTAGCATGTCAGGCTGGGATGGGGAGACCCAGGTTCGTCTCTACATTTGGTCACAAACCTTTCTGAATGACCTTGGGCTAGCCACCATCTCATAGACAAAGCTAATTCAAGGGATTGTAGGAACAGAAAATAATTTTAAGGGAGACAGGATTCACAATGAAAGCATCCATTTCACCTCTCCTGAGACTCGTTATGCAACAAAGTATAGCTTGCCTCTGAAGTTCACACATTTGCAAGGCTTGTGGTACATTTCAGAGAGAAAAAATGCAAAAACCCACATCCACTTCGGACCAAGAAAGGCAATTGCACTGTAATTACAACTATTTAGTGGGTTGAGGAAAGTGTGAACAGAACTAGGAAAGTTAAAAATAAGATCAAAAGAGCCATAAAGCAGCAATGTTGTAGCTGAGTCTGAGAAAGAGATTGGAGAGAAGACTACCAAAGAGACACCCTTGTGAGTCAATAGCAGCAGCTCTGAAACACCTAAAAGAAACAGTGGGTAGCAGCAGGGTTTTTTTTTTTATTCTAAGACATGCTCTTGCCCTGAGATTCTTCCCATCACTGTGAAGTCCAGAGAACAGATAGAAGTCCCTGAGATCTGGAAACCCCGTTGGCTACTATATGATCAGAATGCTGGACTAGACAAGGCCTTTGGTTTGATTCAACATGGTTCTTATGGTCTTATATTTTGTGAAGGGTGTATCTATAATAATTTTTGTTACTTTTGAGAAAAACAAAAGCAAAGATTTCACATAAATAAATCACAACTGTAATGATAGCTAACTGCATTTGGGAGCCTTAGAACTATAATTACAATTAAGAAGGGGGTTCCCTTGGAAGGGAGTTCCATAGCATAGAACCAGGCAGGAGACTCTCTCCCATTTTCTTACCAGCTGAGCCTGTGAGGGTGGTGGGATGGATAGAAAGTCTTACCCTGAAGAGTGTAGGAGTTCGACTGGCTTTTAATGAGGAAATAAGAGCTTTCAGATAGTTTTTACACCTAAGCCAAATAGGGCTTTATAGATCATAAGCAGCACTTGGAATTGCATTTGGAAATGGACCAGTCACCAATGAAGGTGTTTCAACAAGTGCGTTATATACTCTCTATAATCAGCCTGTAATTATATTTACAAGAGTTGAGCTTGTCCCTTGTTAAGTTCCAGTCATAATGTAATAAGGTTATATCTTTGTTACTGGAAAAAGTAGTCAATAAATTATTCCTTTCAGGAAAGAGGCTAGTGGAAATAATCAGTTAATTGCAACTAGTTGCATCCAAGCTCTGCAGGCAGCACTGGCACTCATTTACATCTGCAGAACTTCCTTTGGGCATAACTGAAGCAGATCTTGAAAACAGTTTTGGACTGCAGTTCCCAGAATACTCCCAGGCAGTAAAGTCCATGGCCATGCTGCCAGGGGATTCTGGGAGCTATAGCAAAAATCGTAATGTTTCTAAGCTCTGAATTGCATAGCTTCTACTACCTACTTCTTCTTTGCTCCTCTCTATTAGTGGAGAGACTTGTCCAGCCTATATGAAACCCCAAGCAGAAGAGGATGTGGGGGCTAGGATTGTTCTCCCCGTAGGCCAGTAAGATGAGTTTAAACCACACTTTTCTGTTTTCTGTTTCTCATTGTCAAAATTATGCTGTTTTCCTGAAGTAGCATTGTGCTGCATCTCAAATATGCCAAGGCCAGATCATTTACCATTTTCTTCCTCTTCTAAAAAAATAATAATATGGGAGTTTGAAGCATTTGTACTTGCATGGATTTTGAGACTTCTTTAGATCCAGCTTTACCAAGGCATCCCTGACAGTCTGAAAAATATGCAGATTTTCAAAACTCTGGGTAGCTGTCTTAGCTAAATATTGCAGTTCTTAACTTTCATGAAACAAAAAAAGCAAGGCATAGCCACAGGAAAGGGCGATTAATGAATAATAGTGTTTTATGTTATATTTATGTGTGTGCATGCATCTGTCCTCTGTATGTGTATGCATATGAAAAGTTATTTCTCATCATTGTCAGCATAAATCTAAATGTTCTTTAAATGAGAAATCTGGAAATGTTTTGGATTTTTGGTCAGGCCGTTTTCTGATTTTGTTAATCCAGCTGTGGAATAAGCTATTAATGGACCCCAGATGTTGTGTATAATGATTGATTTTTCAGTTGTGAAATAATACATATAGTTGCTATTTAAAAAGCACACAGAACAGTGATAGATTTTTGTATGTGGTAGAATAACATTTGGAATAGCAATTTGAAGACAGAGCAGTTTATATACCTAACATGATTGCTTTTGTTAAATTATTTCTTCATTCTCAACATTTTTAGCTTTAATTGCTTCCTGCTTCCCATAATCTCAAAATAAATATTTGCACATTTCCACATTCTGTTGTTCATTGTAATGTGTAAAATAGTTGCATTCTCTAAGCATAAAAATCACAGATAATGGGGTCACAGTGTGCCTCTCCCTCCTGCAATGCTGCTATAATTTAATCCACATTCATGTTGCTGTCCTGAATTGACACCAGTTAGACTGATGGCAGCAGGACGTGTAACGGCAATAACACTTCCAGCACAAATATAAACTTGTAATAACTTGTTTTGTCTTTATACTTGGGTGCTTTCTTCTGACTTGAGTAAAACTATGCAAACGATTTGATTCCTATACATACTGCCTTGCTAATATGCTGCACTGATTTGGATGTATTAGTAGGCTCATGGAAGTACCTTTTTTTATTTTTATTATAAGAAATTTCTTATCCAGAAGCATTTTTAGGTACTGTGTGCTTCAAGCATAAGGTCAATAGGTGAGTAATAGGTGTTCCACTCTACCTTCCACTTGGACCTTAGGAAGAACTTCCTGACGGTCAGAGCTATCCGGCAGTGGAATATGCTGCCTGGGAGTGTGGTAAAGCCTCCTTCTTTGGAGGTTTTTAAGCAGAGGCTGGATGGCCATCTGTTGGGAATGCTTTGATGGGTGTTCCTGCATAGCAGGGAGTTGGACTTGGTGGCCTCTGGGGTCTCTTCCAACTCTATGATTCTATGATTCCTACTTCCTCAAATAGTTAAATTACAGGGGACATATACAGCAGTGTTTTTCAAGCTATTTGATGCAAAAGACCAGCAATTTTTCTTCTAATATTTCATTATAGTTGTAATATGTAGTAGGAGCTATCATGTTGTAAAGCAGGGCCACTCCTACTATTAGGCAAAACCAGGAAGGGACCACTTGCTGAGAAGCTTTGGTAAAGAGTTGAAGGTGAGAGCTATGTATGTCCTGTGTATGTGTACCTGATTTCCTATACTAGTTTTATCATTTCAAAAGGGTTGGGTTATCAATTCTGTACATTCAGTCACAGTGATGAGGAAAAAATGTGGCTGTGATCTGCATTCTGATGTTCTCCACAGGATCATTGAAATCTGTGTTCCATCTCTGCTAAGTCACTTGGTCCCTGTTCCTCATCTGCAAAATGCCAGTGACCTCTGTATATACATTTTTAAGTTGTTATTCTACCTTTCTCCACAAATTGGACTGAAGTCAGTTTTACAATGAAACAAGACAAATGAATGAAAGAGTTTAAAAGTCAAAATACATTTTAGGCCATAGTAAAAAGAAAAAAATACTGCTCCCGTCCAGTTAAAATCCCCTATCTGCAGCAGGTGAGGTTCACCAGCCCAAGGCCTCCCTGAATGAGAAGGCATTTGCCAGATGGTGCAAAGGCAACAGGGAGAGAGACTCCCTATGGGTGGAGTCTCCCAATGCACCGAGTTCTAGAAATTGGGAGTAGCCACTGAGAGGACCATCTCTCACATCCGCAGCAGGTGTGCCCCAGAAATTAGTAGGACCAAGGGAAGTGCCACCCCAAAACACTAAAAAGTTGTTGTGCAGGTGATCATAAATCATTTGGGGGGTGTCTCTTGTGCTACAACAGTGCACTTCCATCCACCAGAGGAAGGTGTGTTCATGAAAATGTGAGGGCTTGGAACACAGCAACAGGCCATAAGCTGTGCAACATTGATCAACAAAGAAGAACAACGGAGACAGCCTGGCAAGAATGTTTCTTTGATGTTAAAATGCAAGATGAGAAATCATATCTTGCCAATATCAAATAATAATTATAGCAATGAAACAGTTCCTAATTGTAAAATCTGTTTTTCATGGATTTATTTTCATGGCTTGGTTTTAAAAAGCACTGTCTGACAAATAGAGTGACAAATACAGCACAGAAACATTTGTGCCAGTCCTTGTGATGAAATCTAACTATTGTACTAGTACACTATAAACTCATTATGACTTCCCCCCACCTAAAACGAATACACAGGAAGTATGTAGCAGGATGGCTAGAAGCTCTGATCTCCTTGAGCTCTGTTCTAATTCTTTAGCCACAAGAACCCATCTGTTATCTCACACGTAAAACTCTTGCTGTGGTTTCAAAGTTTCCAACGACATGATATTGGTACAGTTGAAAACAGAGTGAAATTGAAGGGAGGTTTCAAGATTACTAGAACTGTTAATGTCTTGATTACAACAGTATTGTCCATGAATCTGCCTCTAGATCTATACGTCTCTTCTCTAGATCAGGATCCCTGACGTCAGGGATTTCAGGCTCAAGCAAGAGTACAACAAATAGCTGATCTTGCTTTATTCACCAGGCGAAGGCAGAAGTCCAGACTCTCTGCAATATGTGTGTATTTGATTTATATCCTGCCTTTCCCTCAAAAAATGAGTCTTGAGGTGGACCACAACAAGATTAAAAAACATACTGGTGGAAATACAGGTACGATGTTAAAACACAGTGAAACAATTCATAATGAAAAACACTATTGAATTACAAAGCTATTTAAAAACTCACTGGTTAAAAGCGCAGCACCTACCCATTTAAAGTCCCTTCTCTTCAGCATCCAGTCAATGGCCAAAGGTTCACCTACACAAATGGTTTTGCATTTGTCTTTCAGTGGATGGCCAGTAGGCAGGGGAATTATCTAGTCCTTCTTGGAAGAGAATTCCACACGACCTGGGAAAGACCACCAAAAAGGTTCTTTCTCACATCCCGCCAACCGTGGTGGCAGGTCTGAGAAGACAGCATTCACTGAAGACCTTAGAACCCTAGTAGGATAGTATTTCTTTGTGTAGCCAACCCAGAGGCTTAATATAGGATGTCCTAAAATTACCTTTACAATTTTAATTCTATTTTAAAGATAATTTACAAACACCCTGCATTATTTGCCCAGTCATGCATCCTGAAGTTGCATGCCCCTTTAAGAGCACTGAAGCCTTGAATGGAGACATTCCAGGTTAGATAACTGGGCCTAGTTCCTAGCCTCAACAATGGCACAGCTAGGTAATTTTAGACAATTGAGCGCCTTGATGCTCCTTCTGCTGAGGCATTTCTATTCTGAAGTCTTGTCACCATGGCACCACCGATCCTCAAACTTTGAGGTTCTTTCATGCCTCAACATCTTTGTGTTTTTTAAAACAAAATCCACTATATGCTCAGTTTGTAAGCAACACAGAGATCAGTTATTTGGTGTAATTTAAAACTATTTGCATATTGCAAAGCCTCTGCAAAAGAGTCATTAGGAACACCTGAAAAGAGAGGAATGTTCCTCTTTGATGCAAAATAACTGCACCTTAAATAACCTAAAATCTAAAATAACTTGATCTTTGGGAAGAAAGGGGGCTTGCAGACCTGTGAAGTAATGAGAGGCCTCTGTTGAAATGAATTGAACAGCAGAGCATTTATGGCTTCCCCTCACCATGACACTCAGAGTTGTGGTACGGAGTGCTATTCTATGCATGAGGAGTTAGAAAGTAGGGCTGTCTCCATTCAGGGCAAGCCAACCCTTTCTGTCTCCATGGCCAAGGGTGAAAAAATGATATAGATCTGGGAAAGGAGTAATAGGGTCTTCCTCAGTAAAGGCTGTGGTTGTGTGTTGCAACTTCGGTGATTCTGGTGATCTGATCAGGTGTAGCCTGAACTATATATTTCACATATAATTAGTGTGTGTGTGAGAGAGAGAGACAGTGAGAGAGGGAGAATTATTGTGAGGGGGCAGGATTATTTTAAACTACCCTCCACCTATGCTGGAAGAATTCTGATTATCTCCCAGCTGGCATGGCCAACAGTCATGCTGCCAGGAGATGATGGGAGTTGTAGTCCAGTATATCTAGCAGGCACACCAAAGTTTGAAAGAGGCTGCTTTAAAGTCTTCTCTTATATGCCACCTCTTTAGACCACATATTGGTTGTTACCTTAGGCCAGAATTGTGCCCCGCTTCTTGAACCACCTCCTTTTGTCTTTTTGTGGGAAGTTTTTTGACAAGATTTTTTTTGTTGTTGTTGCATTTTTTGTTTGGAAGCATTTTCAATCAACTGCACTCTCAAATTTACATTGTTACATTCCCCAAGGTCCTCATACTGTGAGATCCGTAATTACTGTGAACAGAAGAGAAACTCTCTCTCACTCTCCCCCCCAACTCTCTTTAAAACGAAGTACAAGTGCCAACATTCCTAAGGCTAACACAATGGAAAAGAGAAGTGGTTTATGTCAGAATATGGTCTCGTTCCTCAGATTAAGCCTACTTTTTTCAAACAAAACACAAAATGTGGGAGAGACAACAACGTAATATTTTCCAATGACTGTTTATCATGAATTACGTCAGCTTTCATTTAAATTGCTATTATTCCTTCTTAATGCTTCTTGGTGCCTGAATAATTTACAGCATTGGCAGCTGTGGGGCTATGGAATAACTATTCACAGCCCCCGTACAATAGCAAAAGAACACAGTGTGATGGATTTTTTTTCTTTTCCTCCTTGTTAATTATTATGAGATTCCTTTAATTTTTTTTTAAGACAAAAGTGGCATAAAACATTGTTGAGGTATTTATGGCTAAATCTACTTTTACACAGCTCTATTTTGCTTCTGGCTAGTTCTTAACTAAAGCAGTCATTTGTGGTTATTATGCTTTGGGAGATATTATGTCAGGACTGGTTTAAGAGCATTATTATGTATCACATGACATGCAGTACATGTCAGCACTTGAGGCTCTCCTCCAATGAAAGCCAATGTAATTTTAGCTAATGCTTTTTTAGGAATAGGCCCATTTGTAAGCTTACCTGAATTCACTGGAAGCTGTATTTTGTTCCTTCCAGAGAACCATTTGGCTATTATCAACTGAAGTGGAGCGGGAAGTCCCAGTTTTATTTGTCATTACTTTTAATCCAGCCAGAGTAATGAGGCGGCAGTCCTAAGCATACCTATCAAGGGGGCCCATCCTCCTCCCACAGACTTCCAGCTAGATATATTTAGGACTGGGTGCAAACCAAAGCAGTAAGCTTAGAGTCTTTAAGTGGTTTAATCAGAAGATGAATAGAGGAAGAGGGGTGTGTGAGCATATTAAGGAAGGGTGTGTGTGTGTGTTGTGATCTGGGAAGTACCCAACTCTGACTTTGCTTCAGCTGTGACGTCATGGCTTTAGGCAATCACCTCTCTCTCTCCTAGCATCAGATCCAGCTCCATCTGCGATACTGGGATGATAATACTCACCAACATTACTGCTCTGCAGATTGCTTAGGTAATAATTGCTTGTGAAATACTTTGAACACCAACAAGAGCAGCAGCTGATGCTTTCCATGTCAGTAGGGCAGTGAATACACTCTGGGGCTTAATATGAACTTCAGGAAAAATATCCAAGGTGCTGAACCTTACCCCCCAAAACAGGTGCAACTCTTTCAATATCTCCTTTAAAATCTGGACTAAAACTTGGCCCAGCTTTGCTACCCAACTGACTTGGGGACCACCAGCTGCCATTGAATGAAAGTCTATGTGGTGTAATGGTTGCAACACTGCACTGTAACCAGGTTTTATTCAGCCAAATGAAACTCAGTGCATCACCTAGGCCCAGATACTCTCTCTAAGACCTCAAAGGACAAATCAGGGAGAAGGAGAGCTCTGTAGGCTGCCTTGAGTCACTGGAGTTAAAATGGGACATGACTGTAACTAACAAATAAAAACTTTAAAAAGACCTGTGGAAGTAGAAATTGCATTAATATGATTGATTGAGCTGTAAGACTGAGCAATAAAGATATGCTTGTTAATTTTCTGAAGCTGTTGGGCTTTTGGGGATATTATTGCATGAAATAGTTTAAAATGACAACAAAATGGCCTGTCCATCAAACAATGTCTGATAGCTTTTGCTTATTGGATTGCCCCCAAATTATCTCAGAGTTCATTCTGTGTCTCAAGAAGTAGATTTGGTGTTGTGCAGATTTATCTTAATGTGATTAATTAAGGAAGTCATGAGTGAAAATGTAGATATTTAATGTTTCTTAAGAAATGGTTGATGGCATTAATAAATAGTTGTCTCCTTTTCACTAGCCAAGCGAAAACGCTCTCCAAGGAGCTTGCGTTGATGTGTTCATTAATTTGTTTACTTGCCAGTAATGCTGATAATTGCAGCATAGTCAGTTGAGCTGTTTTTGACCTGTTATTAACATATGGAATTAGTTCAAATATTTAGGATTTTCCTTAAGGAGTGTGCAAAGTTGTCAGGGAGTGACCTCTCTCATATCTAGAGTCTTTCCTGATTTGACTGGTACAGCACTAGTTCTCACAGTCCTCTTCCTCAGTTGCATGGGTGTCAAACTGCAACTAGAAAACAAAAATCCTGGGACAACAACTTCTGGCTCTCCAGGTATTGAATTGCAACTCCTATCATCCCTCACTATTGGTTCTTCTGGCTAAGCCCTATAGGAATTGCATTGCAGCAGCGTCTGGAGGGCGGTGTTCAGAGCTTGGAAATGTTATTCTTAAGCCACAACTCAAACAGACAGATGAGGCTCAGAGAAGAATATTGCTTTGCTTTAAGAAGATGTTCAAGAATCCATGTTCTAGAAGTTATCCTGTATTCTACACTTCCTTAGAAGAAGGCAGTGAAAAGATGCTGCCAAAATTGTAGTAGAAGTTCCAGGCAAGTTCTGAATTTCTGTAAAGGCCATATTTTAAATACAGGACAGCAAGCTGTGCATTAATGTTAACCCATAGTTCTAAATGCTAAGCATATTTTCCAGTGCTTATTTCTTTTAAGCAAAAAAGGAAGCACACAGGGTGTGCCAGAAAATGGAACAAAGAACAAAAAAACACATCTAGTGACTCATGCAAACACTGTTTCAGTTTTTTTCCTCAACACACAATTAGTTAATTACTCTTAGCCCAAATAATTTGCATGTGTCTTTTTTCATCCTTATCTTTGTCACAGCAACATTAAACCGATCAAAGCTTTGATTTGTCTCTTTGCAGGCTAACATTTACCTCCTTGCTGCTAGTGGCTTTGCTGTGGACTGTTGTGATAGAGTAATCTGCTGAGGGGCGGGGGTGGGATTCTTTGCTCCCATACAACACAAGTTGATACCAGTAATGCAAACCTAATTTAAGACAGAGTGTGTTATGTGCACATTTCATGTATTATTTAGATCAGATGCAACAAGGCAAATGTGATTATTATGGAACGTGCATAAATTTACATGGATCTTGTAGGATTTTTTAAAAGGAGACAGCACGCCTGACTGCCTTGGAAATGAGTCTGCAAACCAGATTTAAAATTCTTCCAGGTTTTTTAATTAAAGGCATTTCACAAGCCATTGCAAGTGAAAAGAGAACCCTCACATTATAAAAATGTAGAGAAACTTTTTTTCCGGGTTAATGAGTGAATATTAGGTATTTATAAAGCAGATAAAAGAGGGAGGTGGAAGATGGAACTGAAATTTTATGGAATGATTTTAATAAAGATTTTAGTTAGTTGTGAAAGGGGTCAAAGTACCATGTGCAGAAGTCCTCATTTTGACATGGTTTCATAGATTTCCATTTCTGTGCCTCTGTGACCAAACTGGGGGGCCAAACTAGGTGTAACACTGGAAATGCTGTTCATGTCTTCCCCTAGAAACATATAAACAGTCTTTCCCTTTGTGTGTGTGTGAGAAAAGGAGTTATGGGAGGACCACCTCAGGTGTTTTTCTTCCCCCATAGAGGAAAATATATCAAGGCACTATATCTCTCCCCAACCCCGCCTCACATAATCAGAGGAGCAACTGCAGAGGGGGCAATTTTGAATAGAACAACATCAAGAAGGGAAAGGATTATTCAACACATGCGCGTGCACACACACACACACACCATGCTCCCTAGTTCCTCCATTGCTGATTTAAAAGAAAATTAGACTACAAGAGCATTGTTTATGTTATCTCCATTGTCTGTAACATCCAGTTTGGTCCAGTAATGTGTGTTAATGGATGTTTGGGATGCTTAGCAAGGATCATGGATTTATCCAGAGAAAAACTGTGTATGTGATTGTGTCTATGTGAACACTCTCAGATGATAATATGAGCTTTTTAATTTAATGGTCTTGATTCCTTTTGCTGATGTCTTGCTGTTGGAGTACATGAACAAAAAGGTAGGGAGCTGAGTCACTGCTTCATTTGGCTGGAGAAGGAAAAGTGTTTTGTTTTGTTTGGAGAGTTGAAGGCAGTATGAAAAAGGATCACTGCTTTCTGCATTAGTTTTTATTCCAACTTTTGACTCCAGTGATCAGGTTTGGCAACATTTGATATTGATTCAAAAACCTGAAAATCTGTTTGACCAGAGGCCACAAAGGAACAGAAGAGAGAGAGAGAGCAAGCAAAGACTCTATTAAAACACTTTCAACTTCCTTAAAAACATTTGTCTGCCTCTTGCCTTTTATGTCCTAAAGGTAGGTTGTAAAGCAAACTAGTTTTGAAGCTAATTGAACACTGTGGATAGTTAAATATAGTCATTCACAATAGTTTTTCACTACAGATGTTACGCCATTTTAGAACTTTAGACTAAATAATGTCAGCCCTTGTTTGCTTTCTTAGTATGTTATTCATTTATTGGGAAATTCAAAATGTAAAACATCTGGGAAAGGGCTTCATGCTCGCAAAGCAATCTTTGAAATGTGTACATTTCAGACTTTCTTTTTAATGGCTGTTTAGAAGGAGAGAACAGTCTTGTGTGTTGCAGTTTGTAATGCTCCACAAATGTGCTCAAGCAAGCCTAAGATTATGGAACATGAAATTGAAAAAGAATTTGAGAAATCATATGCAAATTTATCAAAATCTTTATCTGGCAATGCAAGTAGTCTCAAATATTTTTTAAAAAACTCTTTTGCTACTCTTAATTTTCCTTCTATGTAATTGTGTACACTGTTAAAAACTTTAAGGAACAGTATTTAATTCCTATTGCAGTTTCTGAGTAATATCTTGTGTCCAAACACAAGAGTTAATTTATATTAGACCTTGAGCACATGAGCTGGAACAGAGTGTACAAAACCAGTCATGTAGAAATGATGACTTCCATTGGATGTGCTGGAGAACCAATGCTTTAATAGCTCCTCAGTTCTGTTCAGTAATTAGTCCATACATTTTATGGCTGGGCCTTTAAGGAACTGGTACACTCAGCAGAAATTGGGATAATTGGGAGATGCTGCAACTGAGTGACAAATGGGAGAAGAGGGGAGGGATTGATAACAAACAGTAGTTTTAATTTTCCTTTTTAATTTTATCATCATGTTTTCTCTTTTAAGCCAACAAATTTAAGATTATTTTTTATTTATGTAATAAAATATTTATATCCCACCCTGGGTCCATATACTAGAAAATGATATCCATCAAATTCACTTTCTGTGCCTTCAGGTCATTCTCAACTTATGGCAACCTTAAGGCGAACCTGTCAAGGGTTTTTCTGGAGGCTCAGCGTGTGTGATGTGTCCAGGGTTGCCCAGTGGGCTCCATTGCTAAGCAGGGAATTGAATCCTAGTTTCCAGGGTTGTAGTCCAGCACTCAAACCACTACACGACACTCATTGTTCATTTAGACTTACCTATGAGCAAATACATTTAGGAGCAATGCATATTTATTTGATAACTGCCTTTTTATCCTTCCTAAAACAAGTTCCTCTCTACTTGATTCATTTATATGACGCTACATACTTGCAGATGAGTAGACCATTTAGGACCTATAACATATGGGTGTGAGGTATTCAGTTTCAGAGTTTTTAGTGGACATGCTCTGAACACAGATAGTCTGAGGTTCCAGTTTCCAGTTCAAGTGTTGTTCTAGACCAGGCGTTCTCAAGTTCTGGTCCTCTCAATGTTTTGAATTTGGTCTCCCAGAATGCTTTCCCATTAGCTGTATTGACTTGGGCTTCTGGGAGCTAAAACCCCAAACATCTAAAGGATCAAAAGCTGAGGTCCACTGGTCTAGACTCTGTGCCACTGTTACTTCAACAGTTTAATTTGAAAATACAACAGTTTATATGCACACAGCTGTCCATCATTTGGAATACTGTGTCCAGTTCTGCGCACCTCAATTTAAGAAGGATATTAACAAGCTGCAGCGTGTCCAGAGGAAAGCGACAAAAATGGTGAAGAGTCTGGAAGCCATGCCCTATGAGGAGTGGCTTAGGGAGCTGGGTATGTTTAGTCTGCAGAAGAGAAGGTTAAGAGGAAACATGATAGCCATGTTTAAATATTTGAAGGGATGTGATGTTGAGGAGGGAGCAAGCTTGCTTTCCACTGCTACAGAGACTAGGACAAGGAGCAATGGCTTCAAGCTGCAGGAAAGGAGATTCCACTTGAACCTCAGGAAGAACTTCCTGACAATGAGAGCTGTCTGGCAGTGGAATATGCTGCCTCGGAGTGTGGTGGAATCTCTTTGGAGGTTTTTAAGCAGAAGCTGGATGACCTTCTGTTGGGAGTGCTTTGATGTGTGTTCCTGCATAGCAGGGGGTTGGACTGGATGGCCCCTGTGGTCTCTTCCAACTCTATGACTCTATGATTCTGTGATCACTGCACATATCAGTATTTGGTGGATCAAATGGGGTGGGGGATTCCCATCAGTCTATGGGACTGCAGAGTAGCCATCACTGTCGGAAGAGTGAAACAGCTCTTCCTATCTAGCTCCTCCAGAAGAAACAAACACATTGTCTTGGAACTGCTGAGTAGGTGGATCTGCACAATTTATTCTTTAAGAATGTGAAAATATGTTGGAATATGTTCTATTAAGAAAGGAAGAGAGCAGTACAGCTATTAAGACAAGGAATATTAGTAATAGATTTATCTCCCGATCAAAACAAAGGAATTCAAAATAATGTGAGTATTGACTTATGAACGACGGGGCACACAGTAAGATGTCAACACATCTGGCAGCATATTTCGGTGAGCTGCTTTCAAACCGATGAAAGCCATAATGAGATAGATGGATTGTTGGGCTAATGAACCGCCTTTCCTTAATGCATGTAATTTAATTCGTGCAGACAACGCATTTGTAGCACAGTCCTATACATGTTTGCTCAGACAAAAGTCCTACCATGTTCAGTGGGGCTTCTTCTCAGGTACATGCATACAGGATTGTAGACCTAGTAACATTTCAAAAATGGCCTCATTGGATAGACTGGATGTGTGCTGGGACACAAGAGTGAGGAAAAGAAGAAAATCTCTTTGAGCGCAAGTATATTTATTGAGCCCAACATGGGTCCAGCATAGATGGGTTTCCACATGCTTTAAATATTTATATATTTATACATTTATTTCCCATCTTTTCCCAGTACTGGGTTTCCGTGCTTACAGAAATTATTTTAAAAGCTCTTAAGCAAACATAAGTAAAAACATATAGTATAAAATTTATTTTTAAAATGCAATTAAATTATCCATAGAATTAAAATCATTTAAAACTAATCCAAAAGACAGCAAAAGAGCATTTGATGAAAAGCTCTTGTATTGTGATAGAAAAACATGTTATAAACTGTTTTGATGGATAATGAAAATAAAATGATAATAATAGCCCTCTTGTGTCCCAGTGCTGGGGAAAAGGCAGGATGAAAATCAATTGATCAACCGTTGAATCCTCAAGAATACTTCTTTCATTAAAGGCAGCATAATTAAACTATCAAATGCTAAATTTCACTCAGCATTTTGAGGATGATGATGATAACAGTGCTTTGTTAATAAGTGAACTGAACACCACCTACACAATTGATACAAATGGCATTAATATAAATGTGTAAAGGAAGCAGCAAATCAAGCCAACCAAACAAAAATATGATCAATATGAAGTGGCATTCATATACAGGTGTAAAGGAAACAAGCCAGTCAGAAATAATCGCAGAATCCAACACAAATTCAGACATTAGCAGAGCTTGGAAATAATTTTTTTCTTTATTTTTACTTTATTTTCTTTACTTTATTTTCTTTTATTTTTCTTTTACTAAATAGTAACAATTGTAGTCATGATACATGTGGTGATTCCTTCTTCCTAATCAGATATTATGTTAAGATATATTTCTCCCTCTGTCTCTTCCTTCTACCCTCTCCTCCCCAAATGATGGAGTCATGAACCTTATCTCTGTCAGTCACCATGGATATAAATTATCTTCCAAATAATTACATGTTGTTTATGTATTACTGACAACCTTCCATGATTATTATTCCAAAATCGCTCTTGTTCCAAAGGAGGTTTAAATCCAGTATTGACTTGAGTAATGCAATCAGTAAATAGCCCTCAAATAATCTCAAAAGTATCTTCTTTTATGTCTCTTCTTGCTAGTCTTATTTTGTATACTAATTTTTCTGAAAGTGCTGTGAGCCATATCCTATTTAATCACTTTTGCATTGAGAGATTTTCTAATAGCAGAGTTTAGAAATAATGAGACACTAAAAACAAGTTATCTGCAACAAATTGTTCTTTCTTTCTTTTGCAGGGGGCGGGGGCGGGGAAGAGGGCTAACAAGAGTATCATAGAATTACATATCAAAAGTAACATAACAATGGGGCAACAAGTAATATCTTCTAACTGATTTTTAATCTCACTTCTAGAAGGCATTTAAGGGATTTTTATGGACATTTTCACAATAAAATTTCTGGCTTTATATTATTCTCGTATCAACTTGTTTTCTAAAGTAATGGAAAGTAATGAAAAAGAAACAAGAAACACAAAAAGGAACACAATGAGTTACCTCTCAACACAATTAACAAGTAACATAAAAACAATGAGCATAAAGTATGGGAAGTAATTACTTTTAAAAAGTAACTTTCTAATTCTGGACACAAGATCAGGAATGAGTCTGGGGTTTTTGTTTGTTTGTTTGTTTGCTTGCTTTTATTCACCTCATATACAACCTGTGGCTTTCACATGTAAATGTCTCAAGTAGGTCTCGTCAAAATGATCTCTCTGCTCTTTTTGTGTGTGTGAATCATTTGAGCAGGGCTCAATATAATTGCACGTCAGCCGAGACCTGTTGTGTGGCTGTACACAGTTAAAGCAGGAGTGTACAACTTTGGAAAGTCTAGGGACCAATTTAGTACCCTTGGGGCCCACTGTGGGCTGAAGCACCCATGAAAATGGTCAAAAATAGTAAAAAAATGACAAAAACTGTAGGCACCTGGAAGCCCACTTCTGTTTCCAATTCTGGTGTTTGGGACAGTCTTGGAAGACTTGTACCACACTTTACTATAAAACTGTCCGTCTAGAGGCTCCGAAGACCAAGGGAAAAATTACTGGTTTTTTCCCCCATTGGGAACATTGGAGGGAGGGTCCACAAAAAGGGACTTTTGGATATCCATGACCCCAGGATCAACCTTTACCCACCCTTGAGTTGTAGATCCTGGGGCCCATTAACACTATACAAATATAGTGCTATACTCTAGTTTTGACTGCATGGCAACATCCCATGGTGAAGTGCTAGAGGAGCTCTCTGGCTGAGATTTCTAAATGCCCCCCTCAACTGCCAAAGGCCAATTCCAGGATTCCATGAGATAGTGCCATGGCATTTAAACTGGAATATATTGCTGTAGTTGTATAAAATTAATGGGCCTCTACAGAGGTCTTGTACACAATCTAATCAACTGCCTACCTCTACTTGATTCAGGAAAACCAAAGTTAAAACATCCCTGACAGACTGCCTGGATTCTGCCTGAAAACTTCTAGCAGGAGATTCCCTCCCCAGATAACATAGAGGGGGGTATTTGAGCCTCAGGCTCACTTCTGTGGGTTATCATGTATACATAATGGATCTTATTGTAAACAGCAAACACTTATATTACAAACTCATAAAAGCTCAGCCTTTCACAAAACAATCACAGGGCCGGCCTGCCTGCCTGCCTGCCTGCCTGCCTGCCTTCCTTCCTTCCTTCCTTCCTTCCTTCCTTCCTTCCGTCCTTCTATCCACAAGCAGGATGGGCAATGTGTAGCCTACCCTTGTCACAAAGGGATTTGCACACGGGCATTTTGCATTAGTCAATAATGCCTTTGTAATGTGATAGGGATTGTTTCCATATGGAAATTGACTACCACATCAGATGTTGCCTCTCACATGTGTGGATGGGGCATTACCCATGTCTCAGCATGGGAAGAAATCTTATGTCACCTTATGTCATCCCAGTGCAATTCCTCTTAGTAGTCATTTCACACATTCAGCTGCCAGTAATAAAATGCAGAGATAAATAAAATGGCATGTGAACCGGCACGAAAGGGCTGTTATATTAATTCTTTGTGCTTACATAGGTATTTGCATAATATGCTGTTTGCACCAGTGGGTAGGGGAATCACTGAACTGGTTGAATTTTCATTCTCTAATAGCTGTGCCCATCGCGGCATAGGTGTATAACTTCTGGCTATATTGTTAAACAAGCATGTATACATTTAGAAGCTTCAAAGTTCTTGTATGTTTTTGAAGGTATTACCAGGTTGTTAAGTGCACCAAAATACTCAGTACATTAGTTTCATTATAGACTGTGAGAAACACTTTTATTTTGTTCTTTCAGTTGAGTCAATGCTGGAAAATGTTACTTGATTATACCATTTTAAAATAAGTTGTTTGAAGTATGTTGACTAATACAAGTGAAAAAAAAATCAAGCAAAGACTGATTTTGAGTTTTAAATAGGTATTTCAGATTACTCAGATTACTCTCCCCTCTTGATTCACCCCAATTTTAAAATGATAATAATATTAAAAGCTATACTAATTTAACAGTGTGCATTAGCAACTAATGAGTAAGAGAGAAGGAGGAGGAGGGGGAGGGAGAGGGAGAACCTGGATTGTAAAGTTTTGTTTTCCTCCACATAGGAAGAATAAATGAGAAGATGAAATGGTGGGTATAACAACCCTGTCAAGGAGAGCCCTGTGGGGTGGTTTCAGTTTCAGTGCTTGCCACATGGTGGATGCTTAAACTGTTATCATTTGTTGGCTCTAATTTTGAGAAGAGTCTGCCATTTGTGCCTGATGCCATTCCATCTGCTGGGCTTGAAGCAGGTACTTCAGGCCTGGAACCTTGTGTGGGAGCCTAGAGAGTGGATGTCCAGGGGCCTTTTCACACTACAGAATTATGGCACTATTATTCCACATTAACTGCTATGGTTTTGTCCTATGGGGTCCTGGGATTTGTAGATTGAAGACGCACTGGAACACTCTGGCTGAAAATTCTAAATGCCCCTCCCTAAGCTGCCTGTCCCAAGATTCCATAGGACAGAACCACGGCAGTTAAAGTGGGCACTATGAAGCTTCTGGATTGGCCAGGCCTGGTATAAATGTTAAAAGTGTTGATTTATTTCCCTTGTCTGGCCATTTATGTGCCATTATTAAAGGAAATGCATAACCAAAAAGAGGAGAGGACAGACACAAAGATTAACATAAAATTAGCATCTGCTAATGTATGTGTATATATGCAGATATGGAAGTAACTACTATAATTTAAATAGAAGTACAATGCATCTCATCCTAATCAAGGAGACCATTACCAGGTGACCTATGTCTGTTCAGTCTGTGCAAAATTGTGGAGAGACAGGGACCCCACCCTGTCTTCTCTTTTTCTAGTTCTTTGTCTTTAAACTGAACATGGTATTGGGCTGCCTTTCGAAGAGAGGACAGCTTCCAAAAGAGACCTGTGATCTGGCAATTCTTCTTCGTGGTCTCTGTGCCACACACAATGGGATCTTCGCACATGCGCAGTAGCGTTTGGAAAGTTCTAGATCTGAGCAGCTTGGAGAGAACCCCTCCCCCATCCGGTACCGAGCATGCTCAGTCCCGCCAAGCCAACGGTCTTTCCTCAGTTTTCTTTCCTCCGCCAGCGTGTTCACAGCTAACGGAAAGACCTCTCTAGTTGAGCAGTTTTCTTCACTTCTTTTGGCTTCATTTTTCTTCAAAACTCTGTAAGGACTCTTCCCCCTTCTGTTTTTTTCTTATATCTTCCTTGTTTAAGTACTGTGTGTCATGTTGCCGTAAAGTTGCTTTATCGGACGGTCACTCTGAGTGCCTCTTTTGCCTCGAGGAGGCTCATAATGTTTGGGCATGCTCTGTTTGCAAAGAGTTCATGGCCCAAATGCTGAGGAACAAGGCTTCCAGGTTGAAATCTTTCTGTTGGGAGCAAGCCTTGAAAATCAAAGAACAGGCAGCTTCAAACACTGCCCTCTTCACCTCCATGGCTTCTTCTCCTCCATCTGCTCCTCTTCAGCCTGCGACCGCGCCCTTGTCGGTATCCACAACTTCAATACCGACCCCGACGATATCAGGCTCGGTACTGTCGTTGACGTCCGGTCTCCGCGTTGCCCAGGATTCCGAAGCTTACTAGGACGCCAATCACCTCCTTTTTTTTCTGGAGAAGGACAGCTTCCAAAAGAGACCTGTGATCTGACAATTCTTCAAACATGAGCTCTCAGCTGAAAAGCAGGATTTATGATAACCTCACTGGTCAACTAAGCAAACCTGGTACTTCCACTGAATTGCATGACTTAGAAAGCCACGACTGGAGACCACATTCTCAGGATAGAGGTCTTGTTTTATTTATTATTTTATTTCGCTGTTCCCATTTCTTTTCTCTCCTTAACATGGAGATCTGATCATTTGCACCATTGGCCATGGAGACAGACACCTGTTACTATTCTTTGCAACTAAGTGAAAAGCCAAAGAGCGGAGGTTAAGGTAACACTCAGTGTACCACGTGGCCTCTGACAATCAATTGTCCAGATGGTGAGAGTATCCTTGCAGCTGCTGTGCATCACACATTTGTTTGAATCCTATTAGTATGCTCATTTGTAGAGGAATCAAATGTGTTACAAAATTGGTTTGAGTAATGATTTAAATCAATCTTTTTTTTCTTAGTGATTTAAATTGCCTTGAATCCACTGTGCCTGCTACTGTGTCCCATGTTTGTGTGTGTGCGTGCGCGTGTGTGCTGTCATAGGGTCATAGTTCGAAGTGGGACGTGTTTGTGAATACCCCCTGTTGCTATTTCACTGTCCCACTAATCTTTTAAATATGCTTTAGATTTTCCCTAAAAACTTCTATGGATGTCTGCCTCAGCGGGGCCCTCCAAATGTCCCTCTGTTTTCGCTTTAGACAAAATTGATTGGCAGTTCTAGAAAGAAGCTTCCCCGGTTTTTATTCAAGCCAATTACTTGGAATAACAAATTCCTGTATCAGCAACACACTTATCCTCATTAAGCTGAATCCCACTGATCCTGCAGTCATTTCACAAAGCTTCCAAAAACATTTAGTGGAAGGATAGTAGGAGATACATGCTGTACTTCCATTAGCTATTATGTGTGCCTTATGTCTTTTCTTAGCCTTAGTCAAGACAGTGGGGATTTAGTCATTAAAATTATTATCTAGCTTTAGATCCTGCAGTTGTTTGGTTAGGAAAAGTTTGAGTCAATTTATGGAAATCTGTGTTTACTTTCTCTACAGCTTGTTCATGACATAGGACTGTTGGGGGGGGCAACCCTCCTCCCCTCCCATCTGAAAAGTATAATCTGCACTTAGTCGTAAAGGGACACATAATATTTGGCATCGACTGTGGAAGTGTGGTGTCCCTTTGAAGTGAAACAAATTAGAATTCTTGCTGGTTCCATTACGGGTTTCAGAGTGAGAGATGTTCTAAATGAGCTAAAATAATAACTCGCAAATATACCTTCTGCCTCCTTGCTGATACAGAAAATAAAAATAGGGCAAATGTATGTCAAGCAGAAGTATATAAAATGACAAGCAGGATAATGAAAAGCAGAAGATTAAGAAGACATAAAATTCTTTGAGTGAGTCATTGCTACAGATGAGGCTACTTACAATTTTAGGATTGATGTCTGAGTAATTTGTGACTCATTTCACCCCTTGACACAAACACACAGCGCACCAACTAGGAGAGATGACTGTGATAAAGAACATGTCCAATTTTAGATATGACAGTGTCCTCAGCTTTGAAGAATTTCTCTCTCTCCCTTTTTAAAAGTGCTCAGACAATTAATGTCTTATGCATGTATTCAACAATAGTTGCCTAGCAACCATCAAGTAGCAAGCTGCAGAGCCAAAGAGGCTGAGATGACTGGGAAAAAAAAATGTCAGCTGCCACTGCAGGTGAGTCAAGGAAGGCATTAGGATGGTTTCTACCGATCCCAGGAAAAAAGAAAAATAGTTACACATCTTATGAGTATATATCAGTAACGTCATATAATATACACACACATACATATGTCCTTTGATATGAACTTGTGTCCAGTCTGGAGACAGTCTAGTCAGTGGTGTGTGTTTCCCCCCCCCACACACACACACATCTCAGTTAAACTTAAAATTGTTAGGGCTTGAAGGAGACTCCTGATGTAATAAATGTTGTATATTTTAATGTGAAGTATCCCCTGCTATAGAATTATTCTCTCTCTCAGGGACTGAGGGAGATAATGCCCTTCCTCATTTCCGTATGTTAATTCAGATTGGGACAAATAGCTGCACCTAGGTTGTGTTGTTGTTGTTGTTGTTGTTGTTGTGTGCCTTCAAGTTGTTTCTGATTTATGGTGACTCTAAGGCAAATCTCTGATGGGGTTTTCTGGGGCTGAGAGTGTGTGACATGCCCAAGGTCACCATTGGGTTTCCATGGCCAAGCGGGGAATCAAACCCTGGTCTCCAGGGTTGTAGTGCAATGTTCAAACCTTTACACCACAGTGACTCTAGGCTGTACCACACCAGGGTCGTTTTATTCTTGATACTGAAAGATCTGCACTGCTTGCTAAATGTTTTTATCAGATCTGATCAAAGTGCAGATTAATTTATAATAAGACCCCAAACTTATAACACCCTGTCAAGATTTTTTAGTTAGGGAACCCCCCCTCCATCATCAAGATCTATAGGAGGAACCCCCTGGAGGGTCCTGTCACCTGAAGAGGCCAATTTGATGAGTCTGCCCTAGAGGGCTTTCTCTGGTGTTCCTTCCATTTGGAATTAAGATCATTCTCTATGCGTATTACATCTAGAACATGTATTAAAGTACATCTTTTTCAAGTTAGTCCTTTAAACCATTTTTAGCAGTCATGTTACTGTTTTGTGGATAAGCTTTTATGGTTTTATTCTATGTGCTTGTTTTTTTTATGGAAAGGTAAGATAGATAAACAAATAAATTTAATTGGTTCTTGTGGGTTTTTCGGGCTTTGAGGCCATGTTCTGGTTGTATTTTCTCCTGACATTTCGCCTGCATCTGTGGCTGGCATCTTCAGAGGAATGGTGAATTGGAAGTGGAGTGGAGAATATATATGCCAGTCTCCTCCTCCAGTAAGTAAGGTTACTCTAGTACTCTAATAAGGTTAAATTTAATACCCACTGAGGCTAAATTGAACATCAAATCTTTGAAAAGGGAATTTGCTCATTTTTAAAAGTTTATTTGTTTGTTTGTTTACCTCATATCCCACCTTTCTCTCAAGTGGGACTCAAAGTGGCTTATAATACAATGTGATTTTTAAAACAGGCAAATTCCAACCCAGGGTTTGGAAAGGTTCCCTTCTGGATAACAATTCTCAGAATCCAACAATATACCCTTCAGTGGTCCCTATGAATCCTCTGCCATTCTTCTTTTTCAGATGCTCTTAAAATCCCGTAGTTTCTCTCTCCTCCTCCCACTTTTCCCCTTGGTCTTCAGCTTACTTCCATTGGTGCAAACTGAGTCCAAAATACAAAAGGAGATTGCACTCAATTAACTTAGCAATAGGATGAGAAGAGGAGTGGAATCTTGCCCTTCCCAGTAGACTCACGCAAAAGCAAACTGCTGCAGACTCTCCTGGCTTGTGTGTTCTTCCTCATTGTCATTTTGACTACAACTGTGATGTTGCTTGTCCACATGTTTCCAGGTTTTGATCTGTGAAATATTGGAGGTGTGCTACCCAGCCAGTTTAAGCTGAGGGAGCAGAGAGAATAATCAGCTCAACCATTTGGTGAAATGAACCTGGAATATTGTCCCCTTTGGCATCTTGTAACCCACAAATCAATTATAAATATTCAAGTTTTAAACTAGTAAGGTCGAAATCAGGACCAGCTCCATGAGAGAATAAATCTCAAATTAATTTGTCTCTCCTGAGGGAAGTTAAACTTCTCCCTGTAGTGGTGAGTTTGTTCACAGACAGGGATAGTGGGAAAAACAAGTCAAAATGGTACTGCGTCATCTAAATTTGGAAGTTGCGCAGCTTAGAGAATCTGACCACCAGCATTATTGTGTTTTAAAACTTCATGCTACTTAATAGGAATATAGGCAACTGCCTTGTACAGACTCACACCTTAGGTTCATCTACCCAGTTTTGTCAACACAATGAGTGGCAGTGTCTTGCCAGGTTTCCAGGTAAGAGTTTCTCCAGCCATACCTGGGAATAATGAGGACTGAACTAAGGATCTTCTCCATGCAAATTTTGCAAGCTACTATCTGATCTCCAACCCATTCACTTTAATACATTGTTATAATGAATGTAAATTTAGGTTACTGCTGTAATATCAAACCATTCATGGGAGAACATCCAAACCCAGCTTGAGAACTTGCAAGAGAAAGGTGGGTGGTGGCAGTAAGCTGCCCATCCTATAGTCAATACTACTTTACTGGCACTGCTCCATGACAAAATACATCAGTTTTACTCAAGGGTTATTAATGCTCCTTTCTTGTTTTAGGAGGTACCTCTGGGACAATTCCAAAGATAGTTGGAGGATTTGAAGTAACCATTTTGTTTTGAGAATTTGTATGTTCCATAGCTTCTTGTGTTATTCATTCTGTTTGCTCTCCCTGTTCATCACAAGCCACACATAAAAGTACACAGCATAAAAATATAAATACATATATAAGATTCTTACTGAATAAAGTTAAGCCAATTATTGGAATTTATAATTCCACCACAAAAATGTTTCCTCACCAGTTACTAGCCACTGAACCTTGAGAGAGGATGCACCTTTCTACAACAGGACTGGGAAAAGGGTAGGAACATTTCAGATGTTTGACTGCAGCTCCTGTCATCCCAATGAGAGGTGCAGGATTATGGGAATCGCAGGCTAAAAACATCTGGAGACTTAAGCATTCCTCATCCCTCATCCTTCTAATTTATAGCACTGAGCATCAAAACAACAATGCTGAAGCAATTTAGAAAAGAAAACCCTTTTTTAAAGATTAGAGAGATAATAAAACCAGCAAATATTAGTACTAAATGCCTTCCTAAAAATAACTTTTAGGTCATTAATAAGGAAACGAATCAAGCCTCCTTTGGAAAGGAGCTCCAGAGCTGAGGTACATCCCCTGAATAAGGGAAAGGTGGATCTGGGAACAGGGTCTGATGAAACGAGTGGAAGGCCTTGGTGAGGTTGAGAAGGCAAGGCTTTGACAGATAGGGACAATGATATCAAAGAGGCAGTTTTGAAAGATTTGCCTCTTTTTGAAGACTGTCCTAATGTATCGGTGGACAGTGTTTTTTAACATCTTCATCGAGCTAAGTTTAATTCCAATATGGTGTCTTTTGCTAGGAAGATAATTGAATGAAAATGCTTTCTACAGCTTCTTTATTTGCATGACTGCCTAAAGATTGTGAAACAGTTTATTATTATAAAATTAGTGTGGCATAGCACAGAACAAGCTGGGATCATAGCCAAATGAAACAGAAAATGAATAGTTGCATAAGGTTTTTGAGGCACATGCAGCTGAACACAAGTATATTGTATATTCTTCTGAATTGTTTGCTCTCTATGAATGTTTTCTTTTCGGTCATGATTGCATCTCAGTTTAAAGTCATGGCCATTGTTACTACAGTTATATCAACCCTTCATTACAAACATGGGAATATATTTAATGTAGATTTTATAAACCAATGATGGTTGACTAATAGTTTCAAGAGAGATAAAAAATTAAGAAATCAAATACTGTACCATGTATGTAGTTGTTAATGAGACTGAAATGTACTGTTTTAAAACCAATAGTGAAGTAGTAGTTACCCTTTACTGTTAGACAGAAAGAAAGGAAGGAAGGAAAAAAGGATGACATTTTGATCAATTTCCTGTCTCTCTTCTCTTGTGTTTTCACGGCAGGGTATTATTTTGCAATCAGGATAAAAGCATTATTTATGAAAGTTCTCAAATATTACATTACTGTAATATTAAAGCTGCAAATCAATCTCTCTCTTTTATAAAAGCATTTTATTGATTTTTTTTTGTAAATCTTTACTAGAATTTTTAAGTACCCACTTTATGGATTGGGATTGGGAGTAATTTTATAAGCAAACATGTTTTTTCAGTTGTTTACTTAGAATTCAAATGGTTTTCAAAGTAACTGCTGCTTGTTATTATATATAAAACCATTTAGACCTCACTCATTTATTTGTGGAGTATTGAAATTTTTACATTACTTTCGTAACAGATAGGAAACTAAAATTGCAGCTGACTTAGTTCAGATACCCTTATTACTACAGCAGTTGATAATTATAAAAAATATCAAACACATCTAGCTCAATAACCAGAAGATGTCATGACATCTACCTACTAGTAACAGTGAGCACACCACCAAAAAGCAAGCTAAGCCTTGGGAGGAATAAGCATTTGAACAGTTGGATTTGAGCAGTTGGGTTTTGCAGAAATATTATGTAGTGAGTATTTTTAAAATTTATATCCCTATCTTTTCTGCAACCCTGGGTTACACAAAAATGGGACAGGCTGCACATGCAATATGCTAGAGTGGTGTGGCCAATGGGAATTTCAAGTGGCAGCCAGAGACATGACTGTACTTTCAGAATATATCTTGGTATTTATTTATATATTTCATCCCAGTCCAATTTTGAAACCTAATACTTGATTTCAAGAGTATAAGATTTCTTTCGTTGCCAGGGTCAAAGTAACATTTCAGACTGGCAGAAGTTTATTGGGCATTTATTAGACATTTAAACAAAGCTAACAATTTACTGGTTGTAGCCAGGCTGATCCATTATTTTATTTGGTGAAGATAGCTACTATGAAAATATTAAATAAGGAATCTGATGCAATGAGTTTTCCCTTCTTCCATCTCCTCCTGTTCTGTCATTTCTTTACCATTCCCTGCACATAGATATTGACTATGTATAGCTAAGCCCAAACTGCTGTAGTGGGGTGTTGATTGGTGCGATTTTACTCCCTGTCTGAACTGTAATAATAAATCTCTTATCAAGGAGTAGAACAAAAGTATAATATTTGTTTTCAAAACATAGGAGAAAGTAAGAGAGAAAATGAAGCTTAATCCATTCAAAATGTTGGCAGTAGAATGTCCAAAGCTCTGGGAAAGATAAAATGCAATAGAAGACAAATGCAGTTCCATAGAATAAGATGAAATGGATAATTAACACAGAAATGAGAGTATAAACCTGAATTCCTTCGTAACTGATGTCAGCATTAATAGAAGAGTGACAGGCTGCAGTCACTTGGCACTTGGAAGTGTCATTGAAATCAATAGGCTTCGCTTAAAACTGGAGAGTAATTTTTTCTAGCTTCTCCAAGGATAGTGATTGACACTGGATCAGTTTGCCCATCTCATTAAGCACAAATGGCAGATAATTCTGGATTACTGTGAATGAATAAATGTGTAGATACATGCTGCTCTGATCAGTCACTTCCATTTGGCTCTTCTGGACAGTAGGAGCACCTAAAGAAACCAGAAAGACTCCATCTAAGGTTTGTTTAAAATCATATCTGAACAGGGAGCTATGGCTTCTTACTATTCTGAAAAGCCACAGTCATGAACTAGAAATAAAGCTGGTTTATGTTTCTGTCTTGTTGAGAACTTTATTTGGACAAAACAAAACAAACAAACAGATGGGGATTCCCTGGTTAATTTTGCCTTATGGTTCCCAGACTTGGGTCCAGAGGTTCTAAACATCTAAACCTTAATCATCTCTATGAACACCACATCTGTACTCCTACCATCATGGCCATAAGAAGAGCATGGAGGGAATTTGAATGATCTGAGATGTGACCCATACACATATGGAAACCACATACCATTCGGTAATCTTAATAAAAAAAACTGAGGTCCTGGGCTGGGAAAAAAGAGAGATAAAAATAAAGAAAGAACATAGCAAATATAATTCATGTGGGTAGACCTGGAAATTAACAACTTAGCATGGCATATTGATATGACTGACCACTTCAATGACACCATACCACCATCACTCTCCAGTCTGATTTTGGAAGCTAATCATGATTTGGCCTGGGAGACTGCCAGATAATACTAGGCAGAGCTAAGAAAGAAACTATCTGAAGTCCTGGAGACTAGCTAATGACCTTAACACAGAATTCAAGGTACCTAAAATGGTCTTTTGACACTGCTTAAGAGCTATAATTGGTCCAAATTTACTGGCAGCATCAGAGACTCTGGGGTGCTTAGATGCCAGCATGTAGTGGAGATTTTCCCATAGAAAATAAAGGTTCTATATCACTGTGCTAGAATGGAACAGGGTCCCTCATTAGATGAGCAGATCAAATGGGCCACTGAACAAGAGAAGCCACTGGACACATTCCACTGGAGTTGTATTCATGCGTACCTCAAAAACTTCACCTTGGATCTAGACAGCAACGAATTCAGTAGAAAACTGGATTACATATGGGGCACCAGAAAATTTTTGCTGATTGAGCATACTAGAAAATAACTAATGCTGGAAAGGCTCTGAGAGACTCTAGTCCATGTAGTACAGTCTTGTTGTTTGCTGAGAGGAGGAAATGAAGTGTGGTGCTTGCATATGTAGGATAGCACTGAACTTTTCTTAATGCAATTTACTGCTAGGATATTTGCCATTGGAATAAAACATTGGAAGTGGGCTCCACTTTCTTTGGAACTATTTGAAGATGGATCTGAATTTAGTACTCTCAACATTGTTAGTTAGATCTGTGTCACCTCCCTTGTCCTCTCACCTTTCTGTTGTCCCACAGGTCTTTGGTCTGTTGTCTGTCTGTGCATGTTTGTAAGTGTGAATTATAGAATTAATTGTAGTTAGAAATGCGTATATAGATTTATCAAGGAGGATGGGAGAGAAAAGTGCTGGGCAGGGATAGATGGATCTAGTCAATGCTTAATACATGTCCACACATGTATTAAAACAGAGCAACAGTTTCAAATGTTAAAAAGGACCTCTGGCTGTTAACAGACTTTGTCTCCCAGCAGACTTAACCAGCATGGCCGATGGTCAGGAATTCTGAGAGTTACGGTCTAACAACATCCAGTGACTCAAGACTGAGAACCATTGGTTTAACCATCCCTATTTCAAAATAAGCCAAGCAGAAGCAATTGAGCAGCATAAAGTGGCATCCTTGCTTACTCATCATAAACCAGAATCATTGCAAATTCTGGGTTACTGTGATGTGGGAGCCAATCTTCAATTTTGTATAAGTCAGGTGGTTGTCTTTGAAGATTCCTGAGCTAAAACCTGGGAAGAGAAAGGAGAGGGAGAGGAGATTTCCAGTCAAGGGACTGCAAATTTGGATGACTGCTTAAATTTTTCTATCCAAGAAGTAAATGTTGCTCAGTGATGCCTGAAAATGTCAGTAAATTTGTATTAGTCAACTGTTCTGGATTGATTTAAGCTTTGTGAAGTGAACGTTGTTAGACTCAGTCATGCCGATGTGTTAAATGCAGATAGCGAAACACCATTTCAAGAACAGATCTATCTTCTTGTAGCTGTTTAGTGGAAATGATTCTAACTAGGCACCAAGTTCATTCTATCCCTTCTCTACCTTTTCAATTTAGCAAATAAACAAGCTTACTTCTAAAAATTTGAACTGCTTAGTAATCTTCTCCCAAAGGATTCTTGCAGAGGTGATTCCAATTATTTATACTACAAAAACATTTACTTTTTCTTTAGCACAGCTACCCCTTTGGAAGCCCTTTCTTGAATAAATGTTATCCTTTGTGTTGCATAAGTCAATATCTGCTTTTTGGATCGATGAAGCAATGTTTCTCACAGGTTCATGCTTGCTTAATATTCTGTGTGGAAATTTGTAAGATCTTAATGGAAACTGTAGTCAAGCAGTCAGAAGACTAAGGCTTTGAAGGGCAGCTATGACTAAATTAGATAAGATCCTCAAATGCAAAGATATATCACTGAATGCCAAAGTCAGGATCATCCATACTCTTTTTTTCCAGTTTCTATGTATGAATGTGAAGGCTGGAGAGTAAAGGAGGCTGACAGGGAGAAAAAATCAACTCAATTGAAATGTGGTGATGGGATAGTGTTCTATCGATATCATGGACCTCCCAGAGGACAAACAAATTGGTCTGAGAGCCAATCAAACCTGAACTCTGAAGCCAAATGTCTAAACTGAAGCTATTGTACTTTGGACCCATAATGAGATAACATGACTTTCTGGAAAAGATGATAGTGTTTGGCAGAGTTGAAGGCAGCAGGAAAAGAGGAAAACAACATTATAGTTGGATTGACTCAAAGAAATTACAGTCTTGAATTTGCAAGATGTGAGAAGAATTGTTAATAAGAGGGTCTCTTTCATAGGGTCATCATAAAATGAAGTCATTTTGATAACATCTAACAACAAGATCTCCCAATCTTATAGAGCTGATTAAAGTTATTGACAGGGCTTCTGATGCAGAGCTGGTGCTTACCCAGAAACCATTGCCAATGTTGCACTAACATATATATTTATAGGGATGGGGAAGTCCCTTGGTTGGACCTGTAGTTAGTTATCGGGAGTCATAGCGTACTCCTTTTCAGTACTTACCTCAGCCTCTGGTTACAGTATTCGCTCCTTTGAAGACTGCAACCATGCACATAGTACAGAGTTGGACCTACTAACAGGCAGAGTAAAGTAGTCACCCTAGTTAGCAGATAGTGGGAACAAGACATGGTAACAGTCCCCAGCTAATGCTTGAGCCCCCCGAGCTAACCTGCTATCCTCAAGTGTGGTGGACATGGTCCCATTGCCAGTGCTAAAGAAAGATTCAACTCTTAGCTCAGTTAGCTTTTGAACATGAAATGGGAACAGGGGAGCATTTCTTTTTTTCCTCAAGCAATGGAATGTCTTGGGCTAGCCTTATGCTTTCTGTATCAGTTCAGTGGTGGGATATGGAGATCAATCAGAAACAATGCTGAAGGGACAGTCTTGCTTCCTATTGACAAGTAGGAAACATCTTTAACTTTGTAGCTGGCTGGGTTTTGTGCACAGATCAAGTAGATTCCACATTAACAAGCAGAATCATGACAAATGTCTTTCTATGGGATTCATTGATCTAGGATGTTGTAACATGTGATTAGATTTTAGAGATTATGTCTAATTAGCAAGCTCTGAAGACTAGTGACTGGATGAGATAAGGCTAGATATTGACAGTAGTTTGGCATTTCACTGGCAAGGGCTGATTAAGAAGGCAGCATGAATATAAAGTTCAAAAGTTACATGGGGTGGAGTGATGTGGACTGTATAAGAGGAGGTGCCCTGAGCCAAAGCAAGCAACCTCCCCTGGAAGCTGTTATGAACATCAGGCTTTCCCATATGACTTATATGGGTCTCTCTGTTTTGAGAACTTCTGTTGATTAGTCTGATTCTTTCTTCTAATCAGATCAAAATATTTCCCTGGACATAAGAAAAACCATAATGGATCAGACCAAAGATCTATCCAGTCTATATTCTGTTTGCACAGTGACCTGTGGAAGCTGCCGAGTAGGACAACACTGCTCTTCTCATCTCACACTGTCCAGCAACTGATGAACAGAGGCAAACTGCCTCTGATGCTGGAGGTGATATGTAGCCATCCTGGCTAATAGTTGTTGGTTGCTCCATCCTTCATTTACAAAGTAGCCCCAGAGCTGAGATGTTCCATAGGCCTATGGCATTACATGCATTTACTTCTCACAATATCCATTCCATCAGGCCTAATTCACTAAAGTTGTGCTAATACAAATACAGAGGGAATCAGGATATAAAGCTAAGGTGAACAACTTGTGGATCTCAAAGTGCTGTTCAGTTAAATTTTGTGCCAGCTATCCTCATTGGCCAGCTGGCTAGAATTGATGGGAATTGTAGTCCAACATTAGGAGGACCACACGTTACCCATTCACAATTGTATGGAAAGTTTTAAGAATGAATTTTTGTGATGGTTAACCATTTCACAGTTTTTTAAAAATATTAAACAGTACCTAAACATCATAAATAAATAAAAAGTAAAGAATGATCTTGTCCCACAACTTTTGTGTGTGTAATTAAAAAGGCTTTGGGATAAAGTTACAAGGAAGTGGTATATAAATGTCCAGTTGCACAAGTTAAACTGTTCTACATTTACAGTGTTTATTTTCCTGATTATATAGTTTAACTTTTGGCATTTCAGTGTCATCTAAACTAAAATAAGAAACCCTTTGTTTTCCAGTTATAGCTTCCCACGTTCTAAACACAATAACATTTTTTCTTGCTATAAATTATAGAGATGACCTTTACAAATCTCTTCATTTGAAAAAAGAACGCACCAAGAATTTGCATTTGCCTTACATCTCTGTGTCTTTCTGTAAATACAGATAATAAATCTAGCCAGATAGAGATATGGTATAATAATTATCAAGACATTTGGTCCAGAGGGGAAGAAAGAAGTTGAGAAAGAAAAACATTTTGAACTTGCACAACTCTGTTTGGTATAAAAAAAATAAGGAAGTAATGTCATTTATAGTATTTCTAAAGAGCTTAATGTTTGATTTTATACGAGTAGTTTTTAAAGAGTGTTGATGATACAATGGGAAGGGAGGTGGATCATTCTTATTGTGAAACTCTTGTTAGTTGTTTGTACTATAAAAGCTGTACTTTAAAATTGAAAAAAAGAAAAGAAAGAAATACACAGTCATCCTTCATGCAATAACAGAATATTGAAGGGTGGGGGGAAAGGCTTAACAAAGCCTGGCTGTTTGAGAAACAGTGATTTATCAAAGCAACAGTCAAGCAAAATAAATGTTTGGCATCTTTATTCAGGATGGGCTGGAAAATGCATTTGTTTGCTGCTTTACCCCTCCTCCAAATGTACTCTTACTAGTTTGTTTTAAATACAGCACTATTTGCATTTCAGGGATGGGACTGTTGCTCAGGAAATTGTTCGTAACCTTTCAGCTGTATTTTAAATTGAGTTGGCTACTTTTAAATGAAGTGAATGTGGAGAATTAATTTGGTAATCTAGTATTAGATGTATAGTCAAAGGCTGTCGACAACGTTTAAAAATATATACAGCAAAATAAATGGAGGGTGGGAGAAAAAGATACACACCTGGTTTAGTTATGTTAAACCTTCACACGTGTTATCCATTTGCAGAAACAAATAAACTGCTTCTTCAGAAATAAAAACTATACTTCTTTTCCATATTAGGGAATTTTACAGACTCATTCAGCCTACAATCCTATAATACTGAGCTAGCGGGCAAATCAGGCTGTTTTAAGTTAGGAATGAAGTTTTACAGAAAATAACAGATGCAGTGATTTCTCATGAAATGACTTGAACTCTTGTTAAAAGCCATTGCCCGACATCCTCTAAAATGAGATAATCCCGACATTCCACTGGTGATTACAATGGAAAGTTCCATCTCTCCCCTCTCTTATTCAGCCTACCATGCCACCTGGCTGAAAACTGGCTCCAGAAGGTTCTCAAGCCCTCCAGGTCTTGGGGGCTATATTAAGGGAAGGGGGATCAGTGTTGTCTCCTGGCTTCCATGTCAATGAAATGGTGAATCATTTCTGGATTAGTCTGTTAATTTCAAAACAGTTAGGGACTAAGATCTGGAGGACATTCAGCCCTCTTGTGGCATGGAATCCAATAGCTGCCACTGGGCTAGATCAGTTGCTTCTGCTGGATCCGTGAGTCTGCAAGGAGAACATTACTGTTCGATACTGCCTGAAGTTAATGGTAGACAGTATCCATGCATTGCTTTAAAAAAAAAAAATACGTATGATGATCCCAGCCACAGTGATAAGTTTGACATTTTGACAGTAGGGTTGCCAGGTTCCAGGGTACTAGCTGAAGGGGATTTCTGTGGTTCTTTGAATATCCAGACAGGGGGACAAATCTCAGGGTGAGTGGCACTAGAAGAAAGAGAATATTTGAATTTTGTACATGAGATGGCTTTCAAGCTTAGGCACTTAACTTAACCCATTCCCAGTTGATGCCAGGGTTGGCTACCTCACCACAAAATACATGCAAATGTGTTGCATCAGGGTTTATTCTGTGTTCTCCCACCATCACCATGGCACAAGATATCAGAAGGCTAGTACCAAGAAACATTTCTCCCCTGTCCAGCCGTTGCAGTCATGTGTGATGTGACCATGTGGTACTTCCCCCTTCCCAGAAGCAGAGGAAATTGTGGGTCTCTGGGATAGCATATGCAGGTGGTTCATCAGAATCCATAGTATCGGTAGCATGTGTAATGGTCATTCCTACATTTGCTACAGGAATTTCCAGTTCCCTTGCTTCTAAGATACAATGTGGCTGTGTTTATATGCAGCCAACCATAATAGCCTTATTGTACCGGTTGAAGGAGGAGAATCCTCTGAGGCTATCAATACTATCACAAAACTTTTCCAAACTGCCAAAACTGAAGGAGGAAAGAAAATTATGAAAGGAAGAAAGGGAAATTAAAGTGAACCATTAAAGTAAGAGAGTGACAGGAAGGAGAGGAAGATAGGAAAACAGGAGGAAAAGGAAGAAACACAAACGTTGTCTTCTTTTAAAACAGTTGAGGATACAGATTCCCTATATAACTGTGGAACTGAGAACTTGTTTCCCTGATTATAACTATGAGTCCAGTAGTGGGTACTAGGGATGTGATGAGATATATTATTGCTGTCCTGATATGTAATCATGTTGTGGAATGAACCAGAAAAATGTATGCAATGGTGAAAGTCATTACAAAATCTAGTGATGAAAAGCCTGCTGGTAGGTTGTCCCAATAGTATGGTATTAATGTAGGATTATGAAAACTGAAAGGTAACAGTCATCATTTTAATTTTCTATTTCTTTCTCTTTTTCTCCCATGTACTGACTGCACAAAACCCTATTTCCTACTACACATTTTATTTTCCTACTGCATAAATTTTGTCCAGCTGCACATTAGAATGCCTGTGTTGCATATGTGCAATGTCAGTACATCATAGTTCCAGGGGGAAGAGGGGCAAACTGAAAACACAGCAAGTATTTGGATCTAGTAGTGTCTGTTGTGCAGTTTGCAGTAAGGCAGGGGGCCAAGGCCCAGAATTACACCTTAACAGCCTTCGGTATAAGTACCAGCAGCAGTGGCATGATTCTGAATCAAAGTTTCCAAGGTCTGTCGTAAGAAGCCCCAGCTCTAGCACAGGACCTGAGAAAGTCATCACATCATATGTACTGTAGTTAAAACCTCACTAGATGTGAGGCTTAGTGGGAACAGTGGTGACTGTTGCAGCCACTGAGAGCATTTTTCCACTCACCTGGCTGCTAAAAAAAGTGTTTCTGTTGGTGGTGGGCTTTTGGAGGGGTGCTCTGTTGCCATGTTACCTGCTTAACCAAGTTTTAGCCAGCTTCTGTTCCCATTTACCCAGATGGTTGTCCCAGCCCATCTGCCAACCCTTGCCTGTCGCATGTCTGTGACATCCAAAGTGCCTACCCTTCTGATATCACAAGGACTTGCTCCTTAGTTTCAGAGTTTGTCCTGAAACTTCATTGAATGATATGCTGCTGACCTGGCAAACCTATTCTGGCAATTACACCTGTGTTGTGGAATTTCCTTTATCAGCAAAATTCTGGCATGTATTTCATGTGGGGGTCTTTGAGAGAGTTAAGTAAAGGTTCCTCTTCTGGATGTAACTCTGTGTGTCTCTTGCCTTTTTGTCTCTTTCTCATGTTTTTAGTCATTATAGACTTTGGATAAGTTTTCTTGTGACTGGGCCAAGTTACTTCTTGCATCAGCATTATCCTGGTCTACTGACACAATTATGTTCCCCACTAGACATTGCTGTAAGAAGTGGCCCTACCTTTGTGACTTCTTTGATTGATGGATGGATAGATTGAGTTATATCCCCAAAAGTAGTATTTCTCCCAAAAAGTAGGATTAAAGTGCTGCTAACACTAACACTGAATAAGAGAAATGTAATTAAACCACAGAAATAAATCCGAACATAAAACATGAAAAATGCAAATTAAAACACAGCAAGAAAAGAAAATGCAGCACCCCTTGCTCGATACCATTTTTCTTTGCCTTACAAATTGGGTGGGCATTGTGGAACACTTTTATTTATTTGCTTTTTTACAGCAAATAAATTACGTAACGGTGCTCACACACTCTTGTTGTGCTACTTTTCTCCACCATTCCCAAAAGTGCAAAGATGGAGTAATGCCTGTGTGTACTTCTCAATACATTTCTTGAAAGGAAAGATGCTGGAGTATAAAGGTCAGTTTTTACAATGCTAAAGCTTTCCCTGGATGGTACCAATTCAAGCTGTTGGTGGAAGAGTACATATTTGAGTACCTCCTCATTCCCCCCCCCCGTTATGGATGTTATGTAGCCCATCCCTCTCCCCTGCCACTCCACTTGAAATGCTGAAGTTTAGGAAGAGCTTTATCAACTGAACTGGTTGTTTTATGTAATCTTTAGCTTTGAGAATATCTCTTCCTATCAGCTTCTAACAATGACTGTACATTACATTTTATATGTAGATTTCTTTTTTCTTACTCAGTGTAGCATTGATATGACACTAGAGGGCAACTGAGAGTTTGCTTTCAGGGAAGAAAACCTGCTTGGCTTAATAATATCAGCTGAATGTTTAAAACATGGTAAAGACTGGCTTCTCTCACCTCCTCTGCCACTGCCAATTTCTGCATTTTGTTAGGAGAAAATAACATACAACTTTTGGTTCTTTGTTGACAGCAAATAATAAACCAACTAAAGGCCTGAGAAGGAACTATATAGACAGCATTGGAGAAAAGCTGATTTTGCCCAAATAAGGATTCTTTATTTTTGGCTTCCTCATATGTTAGATAATGATCAACTGACAATTGGTCATGAGTTAATAATGCTGGATGCTGAAATATGCATACCATGTGGTAGAGGAACAGCTCTGCCAATGAGTACAAAAGGACTGCTATAGTTACACATCAAGGGGAACAATCATGGGGAAAGAACTAAAACATGTAATAGCATGTCAGTTTAATCTACCCTGTTTCCTCACAGTCAGTCTTGATGCCCCGTCACCAGCACCCTGCAAAAGGAATATTATATAACTATCTAGTTTTTTTAAATATATTGCTGGTGAGTAAGGAACAATTTTATGGTTTATAGATTTTTCCCCTGTTCTGTTCCGCTGACTCTGCTATACAACAGTTTTACAAAAGCCTTTGTCCTGAACAGAAGTCACACCCTTCTGCATTTCCCACTGCAAATATCTCCTGTATAGTAGACATTTTGTCATTTTCTTTTATGAAGATTCTTCATCACTTTAAAATTGCTGATATTAGTATACCACACGCTTCACTTACTTTTGATCCAGAGGTTTACAGTACATTTCTGTTTGTTCTATTATTTATACTAGTCAAGAAAGCTCATAAAACAGGGAGGGGGGAAGAGAACTTTTTTAAAAAAAATCTTAGGGGAGATGATATAGCTCAGTGATAGAACACAAGAGTGGGTTCTTAGCATTTGTAGTTAAAGGAGAAGAGCAGTAGAGCTAGATTTATGCACAAACTTAAGTAGGCTACAGTTTATTACAAGGGGCCTCTTAATTAATTAATTAATTAATTAATTAATTAAGCAAGCAAGCAAGTTTAGGCTTTCATAAACCTGATTTTAATCTGGCCTTGAAGAAAAGGAACTTTGCCCTCAGCCTCAGAGAAGTAAACGTTCCACTTGAACTACCTATATCTGAGATAGCATCATTCACTCACTCACTCACTCACTCACTCACTCACTCACTCACATACATACATACACCCCAACAAACATACCCACACCCACACTGAGGATATTTTCTTTTCTGAAAAAGTGCTGTTTCTTTCCCAGGTGGTTTCTCTTCCCCTGAGCATATTGTAGAGTCCAGACTTTTTCACCTATGTCACATCCTCTCTAGACTTGTATATGTGACTTGCTGTGGTGTTTGTCCTCTTTGTTTTCTTGCCCATCACAACAGTCAGTTTGGGCCTGGGTGTCTTTTATAAATTTCTAATAGGATCATCTTAGAGGGCCGAGGGAGGTTTTCCTTGCCAGCTTGGAAATCTGTGCACAGTTTCAAATAACAAGTTCAGAGACCTTTGCCAACTGGATGTATCATGCAAGGTGCCAACTGGGGATTATGGGTGTAGTGGCAGAAAGCCAATCTAACTTTGCAAGAGATGTTCTTTAATAAACAAGAATTATATATCCCAGTTAAGATCCCAGGTGGTTCCTTCTGCCTTCCCCAAAGATGCTCTTCTCTCTGCTCCTCCCGTCATTCTCATGGGAAGCCTCCTTGGAAATGTTTGTAGAACTCTGTCTCTCATTTAGTCAAGGAGCTTAACCATCTGCTTAACTTTTAAGTATAGGCATATTAGAATGAATGAGGTTAGGTTATTAATATCCTCAGTTTCACATAACCTTGAACAGTTGTTTGGATGAAAATAGGTACAGTTGTCTGACATTACACAAGAAAACCACTCCAAATAGCAGAGTAGAGATTATGGCATCATGAGGGACTGGGGCAAATAAGAATATCTGATGACTGGAAGATGCTTCTAAAGAATTTGAGGAACATATACTTTCCAATGTATGTTTTCTTACCAGTTAAAAAACACCTATTTTATAGATAGGTTGCAAAAGTTACTTTTTGGATTGCAATGCCCAGAATCTTCTAGACAGCATAGCTAGTGGACATGCTGACTGGAAGATTCTAGAAACTGTAGTCCAAAACCTAGCTTTTCTAAACTGCCCCAAGATATGAATGTTGGTTTCATCATTTAACGCCCACATTCAAAACTTACCTGTGTTGGACCACAAATCCCATTAACATCAACCAACATGGCCAAATGTTTGGCCAAGGGCCCTTTGTTTAGACCTGAAGCAATGCAAGCCCATATTGACTTCAAAGCAGATGTGAACAAATCATAGCTGAAAGACAACACAAGAAAGGCTCTCTTTGTAGATCTCAGTAGATTGGGTGTTATAACACTATTATCTCCCCCCCACACACACACACATATGGAGGGCTATGATTGGCAGACAGAAATATAATAGGTATAACCCTTCCTGACCTGAAGATAAAGATGAAAAACCATTGCTATACAGCTTTTGGTGCAAGAACCTTTGTGTTAGCTACTTTCAACAGCTTTTAACTGGAAAAATGGGATAAATGTGTTTAGAAGATATTAGCAAAGGTATGACACTAGAACAAGGATGCTTGTGTTGTTCTCCTGCCAGTCCTACGCTGTGATGCCTTAATGTAGAAGTGTTAACAGGAAAGCCAAAGAGTCTGCTGCAGAGGCAGATCCTAAATAAATGAAAAGAAAATGTAAATAACATCATCATCATCATCATCATCATTATTGTAATAATATATGGAATAAAACAATGGCTTTAAAAACTGAACATAGGCCACATTTAAACAAACAAAAATCTTTTGTACTCAGCTGTCCCAGTGACTGTTACACTCTTCCCGGAACCATCTGTATTGTTTTAAACTGGGGTAGGCAAAGTACAGCTTTCTAGATATTGTTGTACTGCAGTTCCTATTATCCCTGGGCAGCATAGCTATTATATCATCATAAGCAGTATATCAGCATAGTAAGGACGGATGACAGTTGCAATCCGACAAATGGCAGAAATGGGAAAGACTGGGAAAAACATTAGAAAAATAATAATTGAAAGAGCCATCAACTAGTTAAAGAATTTTAAATCATTATCTGAGGCCAATTCAAAGCATATAACTCCAATGGAACAAGTGATAATCTACTGCAAATCCTGAGTACCATTCAAACCCAAAGATGCAGTTCAAAGTTGGCAGAGCTGGGAATACCCTCTTAGCAACAGCAAAACATGACCACCATTTGAGGATGATAGGAAATGAGGTCAGAGGTTGAAAAAATTAACTTTTTAAACTGCACTTCTCTGAGTCTTTTCTCTCAACTATGGACACTGTTCATGCTGGGTGAGGGATTCCAGAAACTGTAATCTAAAAAAGAGTTTTTTCTGAGCTCTGCCTAAGATCAAGCAAGAGAGACCATAGCTGGGCTGGTTTGCCATGGCAACTCTTCCAAGTAAAGGTGCCACAAATCAGGAGACAGGAATAAATTATCTCAGGAGGATGTCATGAATTGCTTTACAGTAACTCACTTCAGTTCCGTTAATTAGACAACCAACAATATTCAGAAAAGAGATTAGAATTTCTAACATGTGTCTTTTATTGAATAAGAGGGACAGGGTTGAATTTTGTTGAGTAAGAGAAGAAATTATTATCTTTCCTCTTGTAAGGATTTCCTGAACTCAGTGTATTGTCTAGTTTACCCTTCTCTTTATTCATCCTTGGATCCTTTTGGTTTTCGGCCACAGTTTTCTACTGACATTTCTGTGAGCCTTCAAAGGTTGCCGTTTAAGTCAAAGACAGGCAAATGGGGTGGGGGACAAGGGAAGAGCTTTGGATGAACCAAAACTCTGCCTGGAGCTGCACCCCCACCATTAACTGGCCACAATTGTGGCAAAACCTCTGTTTCTTTTTTCTTTATACTGTATAGACGAAAACAAAGGCATGCATTGTTTATGAATAGATCATTCTGCGTTTTCTAGTAGCAAAATTCATCAGCTGCTATTCATTTCACCGCTGTCCCCCTCTTCCTAAGGTTGTCACCATCCTCATTCTTTAATGAGAGGAAAAACTGTATTGATGTCCATGAGTTAGATTGGTGCCTTCCCTTAAGGCTGAGTGTTGACAAAAGCTAACATGTTGCCACCTAAAGGGAGGAAAAGGAGGAAAGTTCTATTTAAAAACAAAATGGCAGAATGAGATTTCTTGAACCATGAGTTACCTGTTTTGACTTCTAAGGAAGAAGAACAAGTACACTTGATGCCTTTGGTTTGCCTGGTGGGATTTTGGAGAAGTCCCTATACCCATCTTTGAAGGGCAGACTCCCCTCCATGTCAGATCACAAATGGTTTACAATATTTTCCCCGTATCATTGGAGCTTTGCTATGTGGCATGATGGGGGTTGGAAGGCTGTAATTCAAGAAACTGAAAACCATATGCATGTGCTCATGCATACACACACCATGATATATGAAATAGCTGTACAATTTTTGGCTGAAAGGGTTGCTGGTGCTAATATTTATTTATTATTCCTAACATGATTAGATGCCTTGCAAATACTGCAGAGGAAACAGCCTTCTGATCTAATAAAAAGTACACTCATTCATTCAAAAGAAGCCAAGTAGAATCCACACTTCCTTGATTTTACTAAAGTTTCAACTATTGTTATTAAGTCATTTGGCTCCGTTATCAACCAGAATGTCATCCATGGTCTCTTCTCCTTTTCTACTTCTCAACCCTCTACAATGCACTTAATGGGGTTCAGGCAAGGGAATGCTACAGATATTTCTCTAATACTGAGAGCTAGAGGCAACTGAAGGATGGAGAATAGCTATCACAGCATATTACTGTCATACAAAAATAGCGTCTTTTTAAAATGTTTCTGAGAAACCCTAATACCTACAGGGCCAGAATTGAATAGCCACATCAGGAAATAACTATAGAGATGAGAGTGAAATGAAAAAGGATAGAGCTTTGACAATTGTTTAATACATTTGCTCAGCCGGGAAGATGAAATGAGCAGGAAATGGTGCAGGTTATAGTTTACTTACATGGTTTGTTCAGCTGCCAGGGAAGTCCAAGAGTATTTAGGATTTAGTATGAGTAAGTGATCCAGGTATGTCAAATGAAGTAATACATTCCATTCTCATTAAAAGCCCTTGGCTACAGCACTAGTTTTTGACAAAATGCCCAGGTAGCTAGTTGGACTTCAACTATGCTAATACCGCCTTTTAGCACCCTGTCTGTAACAACATGTCTGCATGTCAATCAAAATACATGATTAAAAAAAGAGACCTGTATTATGACAAGGATGCAGCAGATAGTAATAGGAAATATTTCACACTGTAACATGAACTTTCCAAGCCCAAGTAATGCTATACCTAGATTGCTATTACTGCCCTTAGCCTGTTTGTGCATATATAGAACTGTTGCCCACGGCCAAAAATCAGTATGGCATCTCAGGACTGTATCATGAGAAAGGCATGGATTGACATCTTTCTGTAGCTTGAGTATGTTTGCATGAAAGATAGTGTATAGTGTTCGAGAGACCAAGCTGTGAACTTGGATGTCTTGGATGTCTTTGCCTGTACCATGAACTCACATTGAGGACCATGCCAGACAATTTTTTTCCACCAGATTTTATAGGAATATGTACTATTCACTCCAGAACAACGCAGCATGCTAGTGCTATTAGCTTAGCGCTATGAAACAGGAGCAACTACTCTAGATGCTTGAAGCAAATTAAAAGAACGGCTTGCTTTTATTGTTTCTGGAAATCCATGAAGATACTGCAGCGTCCCTAAACTTAGTTACAGAAATCCCTAACACTGACTTATAGTGTGTGCAAGTATGCTACCTGCATCTTTGGCTGTGGGGATGGGAGAGATGAAACAGGAGGTGACCTGTAGGAGTAAGGGAATAAAAGAAGTAAAGCCTAAGTATAATAATCTACACCTAGATCTAGAATGACAGAAGGAGAAAAGTGGCTCAGAATATCTACCTCCCCCCACCTATTGGTTCATATTACATGCTAAAGCATTAATGCTTTAACTTGCAACAATTTTCATCTACTATATAAAAACCAATGTTTGTCTGTGAGTTTGTTTGTTTGTCTGCCTCAGGCAGGCGAAGGCTGTTTGAAGCAAGAAGACCTCATATGATTGGCTGGCTGTGAAGATTCCATGGAATCCTGGGATTGGCAGTTTATGGAGGGACCTTTAGAATTCTCAGCTGAGAGCTCTTGAGCCTCAGGCCGGTTGCTATGGAGATGAGGCCTGCCATCAATAAGGATGCCAGAAAACATTTGAGAGGCATATGTGAGAGAAATTAAAGTGACAAACTCAACATAGTTACAAGGTCTTCTTGCCTCACACAGTAGATTGTATGGGTTCCATACAAGAGGAATCTTAAAGCTGAAATTCAAAACAAAAAATGCTTCCCAAAAATTGTAAAGCCATTGCACAAATTCAACAGAAAGCAAAAAAATCAAAGCCAGTACATCAGCGTTGCCAGACAACACAGATTGGATTGGGGACTATGAGGAAAAGTTACAGATACTGGAATAGGCCAGTTGCTATGGAAATGATGCCTAGCAGCTAGGAGGAGGACAGTGTATTCCCGCAGGGATCCAACCTCTATGTTAACAACTACGAAAACAGATTGGATTGGGGAATATGGAGATAAGTTACAAGTATTGGAATAGGCTGGTTGCTGTGGACACAAGGCCTAGCAGCAAGGAGGAGGACAGCATATTCTCTTAGGAACTCAAACTGTGCATGGAAATAACTGAATACAGATTGGATTGGGGAATATGGAGCAAAGTTACAGGTACTGGAGAAGACAGTTGGGTGAGTTCTTAAGAGGAAAATAAACCCCCGAGCAATGGCAGGTAAATACGCTAGTGCTTAATATATTATGATTTCATCACGGATAATAGATATCCCTTCTGAATAATGGGTGTCTTTTCTGTGCCTGTTGAGCATACCTATGCTTACAAAATGGGCTTGGGGCAGGATTTTTTTGGGTGCATGGTTGGAACAGAATTCTGACTTCCACAACATTCAAAAAAGTGAGTTGCAATGGCATAACCCATCATACTTCACTCATAAAATGCAAGCCATTGTTGGTGATTTAGGCATTAATTGAATTTGAGAAATTTTAATATTCAGCCTAGACACCTGAAATATCAAAGCATTAGTCTTGGTTGGCCAACCTGTTTTTTCCCCCTTTCTCTGCAACCTTATGCCAACACAATTAAAGATGGAATGAGTTGTTCTCTTTTTCCTTTAAACAGTGACACCTCCTATGTAATAGCACGAGGCACTGTTTTTCAGCTTAACACTATGAGTTTTATATTGCTATCACCCTTTCCTAACACAGGAAATCAATGTCCCGATCTTTTCTTTTTTTAAACATAAAATAATTTATCTTGGGAATTCAAAGCCATGGATAGTGTTAAGTCTTTCTTTCTAAAATGGAAGGAGTAGTTAATCTCAGATTGTCAGCAAGGGCTTGTGTGGTTCTTGATGTTTCCAAACTTTCCATTTCATATCATTTCACCTCACCTGGAATATCAGAGTACTTTAACACCAGGAAGTAGTTAGGTGGAAAAATAATCATTTTTCTATTGTATTGAAAGCAATTTGCTTTGCCAATAATTAGCCAAACTTCCTCTTTTGTGAGCATTGCACTTATTTTGAAATAAACCTTTTTTTCCTCATCTTGGGTTCTTGTTTGATTTGGGACATTATTGTTTCCACAGAAGTCATTAGTGCTGGAAAGGTCAGGATTAGAAACATAACAGGAAGAATGGGAGAGCTATGAAAGAGACTCAGATTGTGTAATTATGTGACTCTGTTTATCTACTCATGCATGCCAATGGCCTCTGTCATGGCGGTTTATAGCTGGAGTGTACACTCTAACAATTTTATTTTTCTTACAAGGATTAAATAAAATGTTAAGAGTATTTCAAATGTAGGTAAGGCTTGTTTTGCAACACACACATAAAACCCCAAGAAAGAGACATGGGGGTTGGGGGTTGGAGGTAGACTGCTTAACTATATTGGTCCTGACATATTTCAGTACAATTTCTGTCCTCCTTCAGGGGCTGATCTAGAAACATGAATGCAAATATTTTTAAAGAGGCAGTGTACATGTGTGTTTGCATAAATGGTTCCATACTATTTAAAATGGACATTCGTCTCATCCCTGGTTAACGTTTATTGGAAAGTTGTTGAACTCTATGGAGTATAAAGCCATACATGGGGTTATCCTGCATTTTATCCAGATTATTCTTTTTCTAGAAGTACTTACTTGATTTTGGAGCATGTGGCAGCCAAAATAACCTGCTTTCACTTTGGACAATTACTAGTTTATTTGATGTTGCTCATTGTATCTCAACCAGGGTCCAATGACATTTTAAAATTAAGTTCCCATTTTTGGACTTTAAAAAAATAATATGTGCTAACATGAAAGCTGATAAACAAAAATATTGTACTGCTCATAGTTAGGCCATTGTTTTAGTTTATTTCTTATTTCCTATTACATAATATTTAAAAAAAACTTCAAAATTAGGTGCATAACCTCTGAACTCATAGTATGATGGAATAAAATGTAAAGCTTTAGTTGATTACACTGTTTAAAACTTGTCACTCTAATTATTACTTCTTCTTGCTCATTTTCCTTTGTACTTCACCCACATCTTTGCTCGCTCATTCTCTTCAGGGGTTTGTTTATTTTGTTCATTTCATAGAAAGAACTAATGATTACTTGATACAAGTGGTTATCTACCTGTACTGAAACTTTCCACAATATGAACAGGTAAACATTGTGTAAACACATTTGGAAGGCATGTACTATTGCATCAGGTGAACTGTGTGCTGGGAACTGTATACATGAAGAGAAGTTGGGAAGAAGAGAAGTGGAGGGAGGAGTTAGTGTTTGTAGAACAGGGATAGGAGTCATGTGGTCCTGAATATGTTGACGGTGTGGAACTCCCAGCTTTCCTCACTATGAGCAGTAATGGCTAGGACTCCTGGGACTTATCATCCAACAGTGCCTGTGGAGGTTATATGATTCCCACCTCTACTTGTAGGATAGCTGTACAGGTAGTTTCCGTTATAGTGAATGCCTAAAGTTTTAAAGCTCATTTTTTTCCTCTGGCGTGTGGGATCTTTGCAGTACAGCAGCAAATTTCCTACTATTGGCAATTGTAGATACCTGCCCAGAGCTGGCTTGCTTCTGCGCTTTAGAATTTTCTCTTACTTGGCACACATTCTTGTTCAAGAACAGCAAAAGGAAAAGAAAAGAAAAGCTTGCTATTGCAGACTATAAAGATAGGTCAGGTAACACACTCTCCCAGAATCAATACAAAAACTACAGGGCTGGCCCTATTATTAGCAGGAGTGAAGCAGCCACCAGATTTTGGATATTCTGAAATAACAGTTAATTGCTATTTGTTTCCTTGGTTTTGTCATAGTTTTATTGCTGGGGGATGCTTGTGGGATTTTATGCTCAGATTTAACTTGGTTGGCTTTGGCTTATATTGATTTGTGTGAATGGGAGACTTACTGGCCACTTCATCTGAAGTCTTGGGCTGGTTCTAAAGGAAAAAAAACAAGAATTGGTTGCCTTTCCAAATACCTGACAAATAGTCCATCCTCCATTCAAGCCCTGGTTCTTGCTAAGTATATTCTGTGGGATGCTTTTCTTTGACAGTTTTCTGAGATTTGGCTGATGCCCTCAGCATAAATGTAGTTTTTAAAAGAGTTTCTGTAGGTGTCTAAAACATATTTTCACTTCTGATATTTTCAGAGGGTGAAGGCAAGGAAATATTAAGACTATTCACTCTGTAAACATTCTTACATTCTGAATACTTTTGATGATTAATATCTTCCATGAGGAGTGGTCTGAGTATTTTTTATCATTAGTATTATTTTAAGACTTTTTTTTTTTAGGTGGAGACAATGATGATCATCATATGCATACTGTAAACAGCTCATTTATGTATTTTGTTATCAGTTGATGGTTTTTCTAGCAGAAAGAAATGTAGCACCCAGGAGCACTACATGCTGCAGGTGCAGTGATTTAGCTAATGGAAATACCACTTTAATGCCAAGCTGGCTCTTGCTATGCAACAAAATGCCACAGTCATCTCTGATTCATAGAGATGTGTTCCCTCTAATTACGCATCTAATATGAATGGGATTTATAGTTGCATTATGTCACACACCAAGTAATCTTGGAACATTCTAGAAGGAGTTATTTCCATCCAAATGTCCCATCCGCTGAAGGAACTGAGGAATTCTGTATCATTACTAGTACCAGTAATAAGCAAGTATATAGAGATGCAAAATCATTTTATTCCCAGAACTTGCCTTTTTCTGCCCTTTGAAGCTTTTCAATCAATTAATTCAAACTTAAAAATGAGTAACGCCCAAAACCCCACTGTTACCTCCCTCTCTGACTCAAGAACAACGTCTCTTTTGTCTTTAAACACCCTGCTGTGAACTAGCCGTGCTCCTTTCTGGTGACCGTAAAAAACAAGTAATCCTTATGAAACCAAGATCCCTGAGCCAGAATTAATCCCTGTCATTCGAGCAACTTCAGATAGTTTCGCCAGACGCGAATTTGGCCCTCTTGACTCCGCGGAGGTCATTAAATTTTAGTGCTTGCGTCAGGCGGTAATAAATCGAGAATGCGATGATGATGATGATGATGATGATGATGATTTCCCAATCTCTTTTGAGGGAAGATAGTATTGACACTTCGCTCTCCCTTTCTCCTCTCTCCCTCTCTGTGGCCCTGGCTTTGTGGAACTCGGCGTGCTTTCCAAGTGGTGTCAAAGCATAAGGAGGTCATGAGCAACGAAACAATTAGGATGAAATCATGAGCTACATTTGTAAACCAGGGAGCAGGCTTCTTGGCAGCGTGTCAGCGGCAGGCAGGCAGGCAGGCAGCGAACTGGAGTCCGGAGTTGTACATCCCACGCTCTCCCGTACTCGCTCGCGCGCCCGCTCTCTCTCTCTCTCTCCTGCTCGAGTCACTCATCTGTGTTTATATGAGTAACGGAGCAGCTGCGAGGGGAGGGGGGATGTGTAAAGCGCCCAGCAAATACTCCAAGTGTTCATTCTGGGCAAGACTGACAGGCACAGCGAGGCGAGACTTCCAGGGAGGTAGCGGTAGCCGCGCCTGCCCCAGCATTCATGAGGAGAGCGATAAAGCGGGCAGATGTTTCTCGACGGGAATGGGTAATAATGTCCTCCGACGCTCTTGTGTTGTGCTTTGGGGGGCGGCGGCGGCGGCGGCGGGAGGGAGGGTGGGGAAGTGGTGTTGGTCTTGGTTGTCGGTTTGTTTTATCGTGTGTTGCGTGTGTGTCTTTCGCGGACGACGCTGGACGGGGCTGCTTCCCCCTTCCCGAGGTCGTTAAGGAGGCATGGACACCCCCCCCCACAACGACCCGCCTTTTTTCGCGGATATGGAGAGGGTGCGGGAAGCGGGACTGAGGGGCGAGAAGAAGGACGAGAGAGAGAGCGGGGGGGGGCTTGGGCTCTTTTTGAGGGAAGGGACACGAACCCACGGGGGTTTTGTTTTCTCTCCCCGCTTGAAGGGTTGCCGGCAGGAAACTGTTGTTTCAAGGCATCAGTAACAAATGATAACAGCCTCGCCTCTGAGAGTTAATTAAAATGTGAAATATCCTGAAACCACTTGTGTGACAAATGTAAGATTAGAAACAATTAGAAGCCACTCGAGAGGTTTGTGGTGTTTAGAGTTCTGGCATTATTGTAAGCGTCCCTCGAAGTAATGAAAACAATGGTTACTTTAAGAGCGAGAGAGGTTTGCAGCGAGTTATCTCCACTATAACCACAAGTTAATGATTGTTTATCGTTTTTAATGTTGTTGAAGTCTCGTTGGCTGAGCAGGGAGAGGTCACTTCTCCTATCGAACAAAAACAGCGGCTTCATTCTCTCCCCCCTCCCCACACACACAGGTTTCTCACAGTCAGCGCTGATGTGTTTTGTGTCGCTCTAAAAAGACAGCTAAGTTTGAAATTTCCTTATATGACCCAAATACACCATTTTGCACAAGAGAACTCAGAAGGGCTCAGGTTTTTACTGTGGGATCTCAGAGCTTTGTGAATTAAAGACCCTTTGAAGTGTTGCCTGCCCTCAACACACCAATTTTGTAAAGTGAGGGTTTTGTTTGGATTTTTCTTGTCTTACATCTTGCAGTACTGTCCAAAAGTACCAATCAGTTATTTTTCTTCATGTGTCATAACTAGAAAGGATGTTTTCTGCAACTTAGAACATCTTTGACAGAAATAAATGTTGCCTATTCAAAGACTTTATACTGTGAGGAAGTTGCCAGAAGAAGGAATTCAATTTTATGCCCACATTGTTCAGAACAGTTTCAGTATTTTTGCATGTGTGTAATGTTCTGCAATCTGCTGTTTTTAGTATTTGTTTAGCAACTGAAAAAAATCTGCTTTCTCAGTATTCTCTTGGATCCATGTTAGATGGAAATAGCAATAGATTAGTTTTGAGTGCCGGGTGGGAATATAACATCGAAATATGTGACCTAGAAACAGCAGAGCTACTGGGGATAACAACCTTATTTACTGCAGGGAAGATATATGCTCTCTTCATAGGCTTGTTTTTAGAGGACTGCTCAGCCACTGAGGTTTGTTATCCCCTTTGGTAAGGGATTGTGCTGAAATTGTTGCCTGTTTGTTTTCAGCGCCAAATCTTAAAGGCAGACCACGTAAAAAGAAGCCATGCTCACAGAGAAGAGATTCGCTCAATGGCATTAAAGATTCGAACAACAATTGTGACAGCAAGTCTGTTGCCAAGGTAAGCCACTTAGTAATTTTCATCATACTTCATTTTACATAGAGTTTCACCTTTCTTTTTCAGCATGGCGTTTCAGAGTAAGAATACTCTGTAAGGAAATGAATATAGATGACAGTTAGTTGCTGTTCCTGATGGCTCTTTGACCCCTATTACCATCCTTCCCTTTTTTTATGTACTTTAGATTGCTTTGGTGTAATAACACAATCACACAGTTAATTATTTTGCATGTTAGCAAAACAATATTGATTTAAAACTTTATGTGAGAACTGTATCTATATTTTGAACATCTAGTTCCCTCCAACATTTATTTGTGCATGTACTCTACTTTTCTTCCGAGGAGGTCAGATGCATGGTTCTCTGTTTTATGCCGACAGTAGTCCTGTGAGACCAGTCAGAGTGAGAGATAGCAACTTGCCCACTGTTACGAATTGAGCCTCACAACTGGGAAAGGGTTTATACCTGCACCTTCCCAGTCCTAGTAGTCTGATATCCTACCCCATGTAGAAAAACAAAGTGGTCAAAGCTCATCTCACTTGCTTTTCAGATACAATCTGAAAATAAGTATGTATGAATTGTGAGCTATCTATTGAATAGTGAATTATAACATGGATAGAGAGTGTGCTGTTTTAAACAGTTTTGAGATTCAGTCTTTTCAAACAGGCTAGGATGGAAGTTCAGTATAATAGAGCATGTTTTGGATCAGATCTATGAAACACATTCCTTTGTGTTCAAACAGTCCATGGCTCTCAGATTACTAAAGGCTGGTTCATGAGCACATGTTCCTCACTTGGTGAACCATCAAGTGATGACTTGTGTGCAGAAATGAGCCATCATAAATTCTACAGATGTAATTTTCACATCACTTCCTATCACCTCAAACAAAATGCTTTTCAGCGGAATCAGAGACACAGGCGTACCTTGTTGTGACTGCTAGAAATCGTGCCCAGAGGACAACTAGCTTCCCCTGCTTTGGCTGTAACATTAGCACAAAACATTGTGTTATTTTGTGCTATGTTAGTATCAGTGCTTGGAAATAGAATTTTTGGACTACAGTCTCCAAAACCCAGCAGCCAGCAGCTGTTATGCCTGAGGAGGAGATTTTGGGAGTCGTAGTCAAGAAATAGATGTTTTGATCATAAATAAATAAATGCTTTGATCACCATTTCCTTCCTGTTGAAGGGTGGCATCCAGCAAATTCTACATGAATGTTCTCACAGGAGAGTTCAATTTAACTGCCCCCTTGATTATTTAACCCAGGTGCTGCGCATTTCCAGGAAGACCCACCCCACCCCACTTCACCTCAGAAAGAGCCAGGAAGGAGAGCAGCCACATATCTTGAAGCAGCAGTGCCTGATGGCCTGTACCACACTGTTCTTTCTTGACAGAAGGGCCAATAAGAGTGGCTGCTTGAATGCCGCTGCTGAGAGGCATTCTGAGCCCTCTCAACAGCAGTGCCCAACCCTCCTCTGTTTGCCTTTTTCCCCCCTATGGCAGAAGCATTCCCTCACAGAGGGAGCAGCTGTATACCTCCACCAGCCTCCGTTTCAAAGGATTGTTGTGGTATTACACCCATTATCTTACTAGATGTTGTAATTTTTTAAAGTATTGTATATAGAGTACAATTAAGAATATACAATTCTTTCAAACATAAAATTAATTGATGGAATAATTAATAATTATGTAAGATCCTTGACTGGGAGCCAGCGTGACATAATTGTTTGGGTGTTGGACTAGGACTGGAGACCAGGGTTCAAATTCCTGCTCAGCCATGGAAACCCATGGGATGACTATAGTCCAAGTCACACTCTCTGAGCCTCAGTGGAAGGCAATGGCAAACCTCCTCTGAAGAAATCTTGCCAAGAAAACTCCATGATAGGTTTGCCTGAGTGTCACTGTAAGTTGGAAGCAACTTGAAAGCACACAACAACAACAACAACAACAACAACAACAACAAAAAGACCCTTGATTGGTGTTTTTTTCTGTGTTCAGTGAACCTTGATGGAGGAAAAGCCACAAACCATTCTGTAGCCTTGGTTTTTAGTTACATGTGATGCAATATTCCCAGCTTTGTTCTAAGCAACACTTTGTTCCTTGCAAAAGGTGCATAGCATTCAGAAATCTATTTTTCCATCATTTCCTCTCCTCAGTTAGTGGGCTGGAGACCCACTTGTTAAGTATTTGTCACTAAACTCTTCTTATAGGCACAAGAATCTAGTAAGTCAAAACAGTGGAAGCCCTAGAACAAGGTTGGGAAGTGGTGGCAGGTTTAGGAAACAAGTTTTCTGCTTCTGTACTCTTTTTTGACTACACTGACTGCCAAAATGTTAACAATAACAAACAAAAGCCAAAAATAGAAGTGGCTAGAAGACCACTTCTGTTTTGGAAAAGATGGTGTTTGTTTCCACATCCTAAACAAAGCAGGGGTTAGGCTCAGCTTAAATGGCAAATTGCTACTTCTGAAGGCACCTAGGAGAGGCAGTTTACATTGGGGAGGCAGTCGGGGGATTCTGGAGGAGTCAAGAACCACAAAAATAAAGCCATGGGGCTGCATTTTGCCCACTACCAGACAATACATGTTGGATGTTGAATAATACATGTTGAATAATACATGTTGGATAACAAGAGAAATGGCAAGCTGATTAGAAGGACCAGAAAACTCACCATTAGAAGTTTCATAGTTCAGAATATTTCCCGTGTTGTGAATATCCCTTTGGTGTATTCACCAAAGATGATTTTTGATAATTTTCCATAATTTTGTCTAGCATTAATCTCCTGTCTGCCACCTTTTGTGGAGCTTAGACTTTTAGGGAAGAGGTGTAGTGTAGGGCATTTGTTACTCACACTGGATGTTTCCAGATGATTTGAGACTTCAGGAGGTCAAGTGGCTGGGTTATATGCAATGTCATGTTCACTGTGAATAAATTATTAACATTGTCTGCTTGATGTTCCACTGATACTCATGTTACTGACACAAAATGATGGCCGGAACCAAACTCTAAAGTTAAAATAATGAAGAGTTGTCATTAATGTTACATTGCTTGGTTTTATGTGGCTTGTTGTATGCTCAATAGTTAGTTGTCTGTAATAAGATCTACTGGTATCATGTTATAAAGAAATGTTGGTTAAAAACCTGATTTTTGATGTTTGAAGGCTTTGTGAACTCTGTAAAATGTTATAGGACTTTCTCAGGTTTCCATTGCTATGGAGTGTATAAAAGTTCAAAGAGCCTCCCTGTGCAGATGCCCTACTTCTGTTGAACATTTCTAAACTGTTCAAAGGACAGGTTACCATCTGTCTTCTACTGCTTTCCTCTGATGAACTAGGCATAAAAAAGAACCATCCTCTAAATCTAATATCCTCTGCATATAAAATAACATGCAGGAGTACCATTAAAAACAGCCATAAAGCTAGCTGTTTAAAATTGGCACGAGAGGTATGTATTTGAATATTGCTTTGGCCACTCATCTGTTTGCAAGACCAGTATCAGCATGAGATATGGCTGGCCACTCTCTGGAGGCCCACATCACATTAGGGTTTCTCTAATAGGAGGCCCCGAACTTGTTCCTCTTCTTCATTTTTATCTTGTTCACCCATCTCCTGCTGTAGGTAATGATGATGGTAAGGATGACCCACTGATTGATTGATACTACTTATAGTTATGTCCTGACTTTCTTCCAGTGAGATCAAAATTGTGTATGTGGATCTCCCCCTCTCCTCACTTTATCCTCACAACCATGTGAGGTCGTTTAGGCTGAAAGAGAGTAGGACTGGCTCAAAGTCAACCACTGAGTTTGATGCATAAGCTTAGACCTGCTGTCTTGCACACTAACTACAACATTACACTGACTCTGAGTGTCCATATTACACTGCTTGCTTGTTTGGTGGCTTTCTGCCTGTTGAGCAAGCATGTGGCAGCAATGGTGACAAAAAGGAAGAGAATGAACAAAAGTAGGTATAAGTGAAATAGAGGAAAGGAGACAAAAAGATGCCTTGCCCCAAAGCCCTCAAACTTATGCCACAACTGCTTGGTTCCTTTATTCTTCCTGCCCCTACCCTATGCATTATCTAAAGAAGTATCTTCTTCTACTTGGCTATCAATTTAACACCACTGCTGGACATGAAGGTGGCTATATCCTGGGACAGAACCTTATTGACAGAGCTCAGGATTCTGAGATTCTGTTTTGATCATGTGGTCATATTGTGTTTTCTGCAGGTTTGTCCTGGTTTTAAATTGTTTTAGTCCTTGTTTAGAATTTCTCATTGCAGTTCACTGAGTAAGATACAATCAGGATAGAAACTAAATGAATGAATGAATAAATGGCATCATCCATTAGTCTCTGGCCACAGTATCAGAACTTCCATTGGTGATGCCCTTGAATGAATCATGAAGCTGTATGCAGTTCTGACCCAATAATCATATAATATTCAACCTCTTTGCCTTTGGTACATGCATTGCAGTTGGGGGAGATGCTGGAATACCCCATGGAAAGAGCAGCATGAACCTCCCTTTCATTGTGCAGAAACCCTCTGGTATAAAGTAGACCATTCTAGAGCCTAGAATGTTTTCTTAACAAAAAGAACTTGTTGTCCCTAATTTCAATGACAAATTCATGATTTGTTGTTTTAATTGTTAAATACCAAACAATGTTATTTCTTCTCACAGTAATATGTTTCTGGCTGTTCTAAATGATTTCACATGGTAATTCAAAGTTAAATGATTTAACAAATGAATTACCAATTTAAATTTCTCAGTGTTTCAACACCAAGTTAAATTTATTTAGCATTTTAACACTGAAATAGTTCAATGTTCAACACTGATGTTTTGTTAACATGAATGTTTGCAAGTTCTGAATTCTTCACAAGAGTACAGTTTTGCATCTTCAAAAAAAAGGTGGGGGAAGCAGAAATTCATACAAACTGGGTTTAGTCTCAACATCACCAGGCACTCTTGCAGAAGTTCATGTTGAAGTCTGTCTGACTGAGGCAGAGGTTTCCAGTGCTCTAAACTGCTTGGCTATTGTTTGAAGCGGACATTCAAACACTGCTTCCAGCTGGCAATGTTTGTCAGCACCATTGCCTAATAAAACACCAGTTAGAATCCAGTGTATGAAACAAGGAACAAGTCAGGACATAAGATTTTAAAGAATCCTTAGTGCTTAATTCTCAGCTTCGGCTGAATTCTGTGTCTCCATCCTGCATAGGCAGTGCTTGCTCAGATGATAAATACTGTATTTTAAGCTATCATTGAGCAAAAACCTCTTTAAGCTATTACGACTCCAGTTTCATTCAGTTTGTTTACCTTTATCTGTGAGCAAATAATTATGTGAACCTTATTACTTAGCATACAAAGGCATTTGGTTTGGTTTCAATAGGGTCTGAATAAATTCCAGCTGGGGCAGCCTTTTAAGAAACAGATAATAGTGCTGTATTTTATTATCCTAAGGCTCAAGTGTAGTGCTTGTAGATCCCAGAAACTCATAAGATGAATTTGTTGCTCTTACCAAGGGGTTTTGCTCTTCCAAGGATGTCCTTGGGTTATGCTATCAGAAATACAATCTAGAAAATATCATGTTGAAGGGAAATCACATTTGCAAAATTAAAATTTATATTTTTATATCAGATGAAAGAGGTAACTTATTCATCATTAGGAGCCATGAAGGGAATGTAAAGGCTACTGCAAATTTTCTTGTTTAACTGTATAGAATGTATTTATTTTAGCTTTAAAAACTGCATTTTCCCTGTCATCAGAATCTTCAAGGTTGTTTGCAGTAAGACAGGAGAAACGGCAAATTGCTGACAGACAACTATCTAAAATTCAAGAATGTGTTGCCTGTGTTCTACCATTGTTTTGCTCAGAGGCAAGAAAATGGTTTCACACTCTTATGAATGCAGCCAAACACAAAGATGTTGAACACAATTATGAATTCTGCAGTAAGATCACAAAAGTCAAAGACGAAGTTCTAGAAGAAACATGTATTGGTCTATGTCCTATCTATCAACATACTAATTATTCTGACTAGCAGTTGCTTCTCAGGCTTTTCGTGCTACTTATAGTGTGCGAGGTCTCTTTAACTGGACATAGCAGGGATTTCCTCCAAGAAACATGCTTTAGATTCTCTAAATAAGCTAGTGTTTACCTACCAGTAAAAAACAAAGCATGATAAGTATACAAGAAAAATAACATGCTATGATAAACAGATGTCTTTCACCACTTGAGGGAGCACCTTTACCAAAAAGGTGCTAAACGTATTGTCTAGTTTGACTCCTGCACTCAGTATTACACTAAAGGCACTTTGAGATGCAAGTGCCAGACCTCAAAAGTCATTGGGCAGCTATTCCAGAAGAAAACAATGGGAAAACACAGAATGTTGCAGATGAGAGATAAGATGGAAGACAATGTCATGGTGTACATCATCCATAAAAGTCTATGATTGCATGATTAAAACTTTGTCTCCATTGGTTATTGGTTATTCTGACTGACAGCTGCTACTTAGGCTCTCTTTACCAGATATGCTTTTAATTGGCGATGCAGGAGTTTGAACCATATGCAGGCAAAACAACTGTTCTTCTACTGAAGTATGACAAGGCTTCTCATCATCCATCTGTGCTTCCAACTGATTTTATGGGGATATCCTTCCCACTAAATGTATTTTAAAATTGCAACCTTAAGCTATTTGAACATGTCTCAGCCTTGGGATCTAAGTACATATGCAGTGATTGAAAATACTGGAGTCCATATAGATCTGTGCTCGAAGGTAGCTACATAGAACTCACTTCATGGAGAAGAAACACTATATGAATCCTATCTCTGACACAGAGCTAACTTCATATGCAATGAAAATGACTGGTGAGGAGAAAGAGATCTGCTCTTGACAACTATTGGCAGGATATACTAAGCTACACACTGTATTTAAAAATGCAACCAAAAAGGGGCCTTACTTAATTTCCATGCTTGGTGTTTTTGTCCCACTCTTATGCCTTTGGCTACTACAAAACCCCAGTAGCTTTAAACCATGCAAATCCTTACTGATTTGATTCCAAACTGGACTGAGTAAGAACTATAGGAGATATGCTGATCATTCATGTTGTAAACTATTGGTCCGTGTAAACCTTTCACTAGCATAATCTAAACCAAAATCAGTCACCCCATCTTTTGACTCCCCAAGTCCAAGTTGGTCACAATGGCCTTTCTTATTGTTTTTCCGATGGTAGCGAATTTCTGCAAATTAGGTTTGTGACAGAGAACAAATTAAGAGTTAAGATTACTAAATAATCACCAAGTACAAAAGTAAGCTGTCCTTGTGCATATTTACTTAGAAGTGAGCTTAACTGGGTCAAATGGAACTTAACTCCCAAATAAGTGTGTGTGTGATAAAGAGGTACTGGACTACTCTGTTGATATCTTTGAATATATCTGCATCATTGCTATTAAGAATTAAATGCCATATTCTTTTCATATAATTTGTTCCAGTTGTTACTCATTTGTCATACAGAACAAGTACTCAGGGGAGTCATTTGCTTTCATTTTATATACAGTATATATATATGTGTGTGTGTGTGTGTGTGTGTGTATTTCCCCACTTCTTAATTTACTATGTATATTCAAACTATCCATGTATAATGATATTTGTACTGAGCTTTCTAGAAAATAGGATTGGGCATAGGGAGAGAGGCATTTTGTAAGAAAATAAGATTGTTGTTTTTAGAGGATATTTCCACATCAAGTGACCTTGTTTCCAGTTTGGATTGAGAGGAGCTGGAAATAAACCTTGGATTCTTTTTTTCCCCTTACTGTTAAAAGGGAGACTTTTTTTTTCCTACTATCAAAAAAGACACAATGGGATGCAGATGTCAAAAAAGTCCTTCAGAAAACTTCCCAGGTAATAATGTTAGAACCCCTCCTTTCAAAAACCCACACAATTTATTGCTATGCCAACAAGCAGAAAGCACCCCCTCTCCCAAAGCTTTGGACCTTCTCTCTCCCACTTTGTCGTTGTGAGGAGAAACATACTAGAATTCGCTTTCACATTATCAATTCCTACCTTATTGTTACCTGCAGACCAGAAATTGTTGAAAATGAAAAACAAAACTTTAAGTTGCTTTGCTCCCTTATATAGTAAACTAGAGTTTTTAAGCCACAATTTACTTAAGTGAAAGTGAATTCTGTTTTTTCCTTCTTTTCAGTCACACGGGAAGGGGGACACAATGGGAACTTATGAATCCAGAGCCTTATGAAAGTTCCTTTCTGATCTTCTAACTGGTGCTAAATTATGATTTCATGTTATGTGTGAATGTCATATATGTCAGGAGTAGGAGGAAGGATTGAAAAAGAGATTACCGTATAATCCAGTAGAAATATGTTTGTCATGGGTTACACCATTAATCTTTAAAAACACCTTAGGGGCACTCATGCCACAAGTCCAGCAAATTCGGGATATTTTCTTTAATATCTGAGCGGAACATATTGGGAAGAACATTCAACCTGCATCTGAAACACAAAATATAACCATAACATTGATATTGTGGGCCTTCCACTTTTATTTGCTTTACTCTGTACAAATTTAAATCACTTTGGTTTTAGTTGTTTATATATACTCTTATGTTAGAGCTTCAATCCTAAATATGAGAAATCCATGTTCAAATTATCAGTATAAAATAAAGTGTTGGTGGAGTAACAGATTTCCATTTTAAAAACAGCAGTAATAGTCTTTTTAAATTGCTAGATTCCATTATCTTCTTACCTGAGTTTGCCAGTTTGGCATTGTACCTCAGAGCTTCACAGTGCTCAATTTTTGCTAAGCACTTCCCCAGGGAGGCAAGAGAGATTCTCATTTGATTTCCTATCCTTTCCCTCCTTTTTCTCTGACAGCAGCAGTAAAGCTCCATTGTGGGGAACGTATCTAGAAGCAATGACCCCAGACATATCTCATAACCTTAGCACCAATCCTAAAGGGGCATTCCAATATAGATTCTTCACCTTGTTTTCTTTCTTATGTTATGTTTTCAGAAGTAAAACTTGCTAAAACATTGTGACTCAAAAGTATATCTACATATATATTCTATCTCTCTTCACCCTTTCTACTTTGTCTCTCTCTTTTTTCAGCACTGAGATTAATTTCTTTACTTATTATTTACCTGATCGGGGAGTTCTGATAGCAGTAATCCATTTGTAGATAAGGCTGAATGCTAAAAGTGATAAAATATGTGTGATACCATCTCAATTAATATAGATCCCATTTAAGATATAAACTGGGTTCTTGTGTCCCTCCTCAACAAGTGGAAGTCTCAAAGAAAATGCCTCAGTTTTCAAGGCATCTAGCAATATCTGCATACAGATTATCATCCCAAGGATGAGGATTCTTCCTCTTAAAATAAATATAAAGAAATGAATATTTGCAGTATATCAAGATGACAGCAGCTTTTTGAGTGTGGCAGGGGGAGATACCTTGACCTTGATTAATATACCCTTACTCTCTTTCCAGTTTTAACACAAGCAGTTGATGCCTCATCCCAAGACACTGCAACTGGATACTTTGTTTATAGAAACACTGCTCCAGTTCTGCGCATATCAAGGAAGTTTCCCTGCTAGGTTACGCAGTCATCAAAGGTCTTTCTTACATAGCCATCTTTAAAAAAAAAGCATATCCAAAATAGATTGTGTAACCTTCTCTAACAAGAGTATTTCATTACAAATAATCTTCCTCAAATGCTTAATTATGCATTATGAATCTGAGAAATCTATTTAAAATTTTAATACCAGTGATGCATTGTGAAGGCTTGGCAGTCAGTTAACTTTGGTTTGATGAAAGCTTTGTACACAAAATAATATATAGGATCACTCAGCTTGTATCTTTTTTTAAAAAAAAAAAGTGAAAAAGTTGACATTCCATTTTATTTCATATACTGGTAATCCAGTCAGCCAAAATCAGTTCAGGAGGAAGAAGTTCATCTTTTACAAGTATACCTGATACAGTTGTTGAGAAATGTTGGTTCATGTTGAAATGGTTACATGTGGTATGTTCTCTGTTGCAAATGCAGGCTTTTATTTTTTAAACACCTTCCATATTCCCAGACATGTTTAAATGATATATAAGTGAGGCCATACTTGCACTTTTATTGAGGCAGTGCAGAAATGGATGTTGCCTTTTCTGCACTGCCTTGGTGCAGGTTTGTCTAATGCCCCAAAGTGGAAGGGACCCCTCCTCTGGACCATCTGTCCATGTAGTGCCCACTGTTTAAGGCCCAGCCTTCCAGTACCAGTGAGGATTTTTGGTTTTTACCATAGAAGTGATGGGTAGGAAACTGGTGTTCTTGGAAATTTCTTTTGGGGTGAAAGCTGAGCCTGCATGTTTTCTCTGGTGGTATACACTGTTTCATGGACTGGCCCAACAGGGCCGGTGGCAACATACACTGCTGCTTGAGAACAACCAGACTAGCATTTGAATATTACATTGACACTGATTGTTAGAACAGTTTCCTCCGTCATCCTTGACAGCAACAGTTTAACTGAGAGCAGGAAGTAGGGCACACAGAGCTGTCCTTCAATGCCTCACCACTGCTCACTCCTCCTAGGGCCTGCTTGCTGTTCAGTCAAACAGGTGCTACCATGCAACCCAAGTTGTGCTTAAATGCGTCTTATGAGCAAAGCAATGCCCATGGGAATGCATGGGCTTGGCTGACCACCTCTCTGCCTGCTTACTCGTACTAGGGTCTTTTTTGAGGTGTTTGGCAGTGGGAATTGGTCACATTAAAATGTGAAGACATCTTGGGGTATGGGACAGTTGTTGGTGCACTGGCAAAATGATGTGCAGGTAGAGGAAAGAATCTATGTGTCCTTACTGCAAACAGCAGGTAGACCTGGTATCAGTTCTCTTTGTGTCACAAGTCTCTACAGATGTGACAGTTGGGGAATGCTGTGGCTGGGGTGCAATAAACAATAACAAGAAAAGTGCAGCTTGACCTTCTAAGAAAAAGAGGATGTGATAGATCAGAGGGGTTTTATCTTTGAAATAAGAATGAAAGCTGGATCAGACGGTGTTCATGATCTAAACTGGCATCTCCTCTTTTCTTGCAGGTGAAATGTGAGGCTAAATTGTCTTTACCCAAAACCAAAAATAACAACAGCAACTGTAAAAAGGGCTCAAATGAGGATAAATCAAAGGTTTCTGCAGGCGATGAATGCCAAGCAGATGAACAGGCATTCCTTGTGGCACTTTATAAATATATGAAAGAAAGAAAAACACCAATTGAACGGATACCCTACCTCGGTTTTAAGCAGAGTAAGTAGAATTTTCAGTGCAATTGTGTTTGATATTACAGAACAAATTGGTGCTAGGTTTGATGGGGTGGGGAAAACTGTGTAAACTGATGTGGCCTACTATATCTCTCTATTTTTAAATTTTATACTAATAATTGACATCCAATGATGTATTTAGCCTTGCTCAAGGCTATTAGTATGCCTGGTGGGATTTTTGGGTTTTTAAAATATTTGAGCAGCACACCCCACCTCCCCATGTCTCCTCAGCTTACAGAGTGGTTTGCCATATGGCATGGATATGAGGCGAGTGGGACAGATGCTATTTAAGCAACACAAGACAGAATATCCCTCAGGCAGAACCTGTGGCTCATTGGATCTGGGCAGTAAGACATGAGAAAATGCACACATGTGCATGTGCATATGTGTGCACACGTATACTGTGTGTGTGAAGCCAGAATTCTTATGATTGTATTTATATATTGCTATATGCATTTTTCATCCTGACTCTTTCAGTATGTCTTCCTTCTGGCCATTTTCTGGAAATTTATCCTGTAATCATATATCCAGTTACCTGAGAGTAAACCCCATTCAACTTACTTCTGAGTACACGTGTATAGGATGGCAGTACTATAATTTAAAATGCTTTGTCGGTGACCGGAAATAGACATGTTTAAAAGGTCCCTTCCCCCCCCTTTCTTGTTACCCTGAAGCTAATGTCTTTCTTTGAATTATAATAAGGCATACTTTTATTTTACCTAGATGTTACTTAAGGGGGTAGAAAAAAAACCACACAGATATTAAGAGAAAACGTTAAGCTGGCCAGAAATTAGGAATGGGAGGTCACAGGGTTCAGAGATTATAATTAACCAAATATAAAAGTAGACAGGGCCTGTTTAAACATAGAGACCAATCCTAAGAATTGCTTTGGAATGAGCACTTTTTAGTGTTACTCTTTATAATGCAGTAATTAATAGAGAATATGCAACTGCAATTAAATTCTGCATAAACATAGAAGAATGAACATTGCAAATGATATACAAAGTTGTGTTTTTAATACTCTGTAAGGTATCTAAATTATTCTAAAGAGAGAATGCCTTACTCAGAAATATTACTTACCAGAACCTATCTCTCCAGATTAAAGCTGTGTTATTTTGATGAGGAATGTCAGACCTGTATGTTTTACATAACAATTTACATACCTAATAGCAATTCACACTGATTGCAACAGACCTCTAGCAGCTATTAGAAACTTATATAACTCCAGAATGATTACAATGTTTGCCTGAAAAACTGGCTGCTTGAAATAGAACTAAAATTAATGTACTATGAACAGCTTTGTTGCATTATGCATTTGATTCCGATTACATCAAGGCCTAAGCAAAGCTTGTGATAGCTAAGAGGAGAGTACAAAGTTCAGTGAGGCTTTTCATTTAGAATGTTTTGAGCTGTGTACCTGGATTTAATTTAATTTAATTTAATTTAATTTTTTTGTTTGTTACATGTCTGTAATAAACACATTTCAAAAGGCAGGGAATGCAGAGTGGAGAAGGAGATGGAGAAATCTATTGGATCTCAATGAGTTTTAGGATGAGATCATTTTTCTACATGGAGCTAAGATGAACTAGGTTGTTTGATATTCATTAATATGCCACATTATCTGCCTGGCCTTGCAAGTATTTTAAGTGCTGCATATGCTTTGTGGGATTCTTAGTCAAGAGTAAATGAATTGTTCATATGATGGCCGGGATTACTTACAGTGTTTGTCTGCCTTGACATGTGTAAACACTGCACTAAGTTAGAAGGCTCAGTTTGGACAGCATAATTCCATCACTGGTAGATGAATACAGTGGCTTTTCTTTGCTGTACTTTCTGGTTTAATAATGAGCTCTACTCACTAGATAACACCTCAATGTCTGAAATATTCTGGAGCTAATTCTAGCATGGCCTATATGAGAAGCTGCCCCATGGGGTTGTGCTATGTTGACTTAGTAAGATAGGAGACAAAATTCATTCAAATCTATCTTGTGTTCTTTATACTTCTCATTACACAACATTATAACAGCACGTTGAAGAGTGGCAGCTTTACCCCTTTATTTATAATATGCAGTGAAATCCTAAATGAGTCTGCTCAGAAGTAAGCTTTTCCAGTTGAATGGGATTTACTCCTAGGCAAGTGTGTGAGTGTGTAAATAATATCACCCTCTCAGATAGGAAAAAAATAGGGAAAAGCCAGTTTGAGGCACAGACATAAACATTTTTAAAAAAATAAAATAATGAGCATATAGTACAATATAATCATGTTAAAATGTCTTTCTGACTACCTATATTAGATCTTTGCTGCAAGTTCTAATATGTTGAAGGACTGGTTTTGCATCTTTATCATATGTGTGGGAGATACTCATTTTTTTACAAATCTGTAGTACTTGAACTTTATTTAATCGTTCTGAAACTTTCATAAAGATAAGTACTTTGGATGCTTAAAGGTGTTTGTTTATTGTACACAAAAATTCTACAAGCTGTCCAATCTAATGATATCAGTCAAATTCTCTCTATTAGACCCTCCCTTCAGCATCAGCAATAGTGGACGTGATTTAAAAAATGGATACTCATAGTTGTTACCCATTCTGTGCTTAAATGCGAAATAGAGCAGTCAGGAGGAAAGAAGGAAAAGCACTTACACTGGAGACACAATATAGATAAGTCCAGAATACATGGAAAGGGCAAAGCAGTTGTCTTGTTTCCTCCAACAGTAAAAGTTCCCCCATCAGATTGTCTTCTTCTCAAGGAACTTCAGAGATGTTCTTGTTGTCTTTTTAAAATTATCTTCATCAACAGCAGGATTAGAAGTTTCCAATTTTAAAAAACAACAACAGATTTTTGAGGATGTGATGAAAGGTATTAAGTGACACGTCAAGAATTATTCATTATTATTAGTGGCAGTTATGAAATAACCTTTCCTCCAATGATCTCAGCAATATAATATACATGACTTTCTCCCTTCCACTCTATTCTCACAACAACACTGTGTGGTAACTCAGGATGAGAGGTAGTTTCTAGACCTGGTCACCTGGTTAGTTTCAATCTAGACCCTAAATTAGACCTCCCAAATCCCAGTGCAGCATTCCAGCCATTATAACACACTGCCTTCATTTGCATTATAATGGAAAGACAGCAGAGGTATTATAATAAGCTGCTTTCCCAATTTATGGTTTTGTCTTTCCACTTTTTCATAATCTTGATGATGCTTTATGGGGTGGACACGGTGTCAAGTTGCCCTTGGCCACATCCAGGCAAAATATACATTCAGATGAGAGCAGGAAGGCTGTAGAGCAGGAAGAACTTTCTCTTTCAGCTTTTAAAAATGCCAGATAAGTGGCTGGACTGGCATGAGATTTTATTTTATCCCATGGTTGTGAAACTAGATGTTTGGAACTTCTAGATGTTTGGAACTACAGATCCCACAATCCTTTACCATTAGGGCTAGGGCTGATAAGAGTTGCAGGCCAGAACACACGGAGGATCAAAGGCTTCCTGCTCCTGTTTTGAATTCCTATTTGTGGGAACACTGGCAATCCTTGGGTACTTATCAATGCTCGATCTTTGAGCAGATCAGTAATGATGAACAAATTCCCATCAGGAAGGACCAGGACCACCTTACCTGTTAGGCACTTTAGACACAGTACCCTGGGTCTATGAAATTTTTTAAGGCCTATGAAAACAGGATTTTAGGGCTATGAAAACATCTCTAGTAGTGTGTCAAGGCGAAGTGATGAATACAAGAGTGCCTAGGGCTTACGAAAACCTTAATGCAGCCCTGGGAATGAACTGCTTGTGTTAGATTTGTTTTAGGGCATGACCTTGGCAATCACAAGTGTGATGGTGAGACTCAACAGAACTGCCCCATCCTCTGAGTAAAATGAATACACTTTAGGGATATAAAGGGTGTTTACAGATGTCCTCATCCTCAACAGTGCAAGGTATCTCAATATGTCAAGGCATCCCATCAAACAATTGTCATAATTTTTCTGACTCGCAGGGAGAAAACATTTGAAACTTTTCATTTGAATATGTGAGGCTGTGGCTGCTGCTGTTGCTGCTGCTGACAAATTTTATAATAAATAATAAAGAAAAAATTCTTATTTCTTACCTGCCTCTCCCCAGAGCTTGAGGTGGGGTACATCATACATTAAAATACAACTAAATAAATGAAGAACAAAATAAGAACAAAATAAGTGAAGGCATACACCCCTAGTATGCCTCCTAGAATTTTGCTCATCATCCTGTGGATGCCTGCCTGACTGTAACAGCAACATATCTAGTTCCTTAGAGAAAGAAACATCTTGGGGGTGTGCATAAATAAAATAAAATAAGCTAGGAACCAGAAATAAAAACAAAATAAGCTAGGAACCAGAGAAATAAAAATAAAATAGGCTAGGAACCAGAAATTCTTGCAGTGGCTTAGAGCAGTTTCCACTCACTCTCAGCAGGTGCCCTCCAGGCATGTTGTACTGTTACTCTTGTCATCCTCAGCCAGGATAGAATGATAGGAGCTGCAATCCAGTACATCTGCGCGTGGTCTGGATGCATCTTGGTTTTTCCATCCTTCAGGTTCCATGCATGGGGAAAAAAATAGCTGCTCCACACATGTCGAAACATGTTTTCCTCTTGTGAAAGAGGATCTCTGGGTCCTAGCCAAAGTGTCTCATCTAAATAGCAATGAACAGTTGATTAACCAATGATTGCTTTGTACACACACTCCCAGTTATTTCCACATCAATTAGATCATGTTAAGAAAAAAGCTTCCTTTTTAATAACAAATATGTTAGTTTACCTACAAAAGCATATATTATTTTAAAGGAATGCATTTTCCTTGTTATTCTGGAAATGTTTTAATCTCAATAACTATTTCTTTTATATGTCTAACTGTATCTCAATAGAAAGTCCATTGTGATTTTAAGAAAAGAATGGCATATGTGTAAAGTCAGGTTTTACTGTTTGAATTATGTAAATATTATTTGCAGATTGTTTGTCTTTTTTTTTTTTGTCTAAACTATTTTTTGTGCTGGTATGTGATTGTTATCTTTTTTGCTTCATTGTAAAAGGAAAAAAAACTGTTTGATTTGCATTTTTTTGAAAGAAGTTGGTTAATGCAATGCTTATCTAAATACTTATTGTCCCTCTAACAGTTAACCTTTGGACTATGTTTCAAGCTGCTCAAAAACTGGGAGGATATGAAACAGTAAGTGTTTAACTTAAATGAAAAAAAAAAGTGCAATCTAACTTTCCTCTGTTTTTGATGTTGTTACTAAAACACACTCACAAAGGAAGCTATCATGTACTGTGCATATAAGCAGTTTAGTCATATTGCCCCCCCCCATATTTTTGGAAGCAGCCCCAATTAGTTCCAGGTTTGGCAAAACTGTAAACTTGTTGTTTAAAAAAAAAACTCTGAGTGGAAAACATGTGTAACTCTTCCCTGTCAAGGAAATTGGTTGGGTCTGTAATTTTTTCCCATGTTCAGAAAGAGCTATTCCTGTACAACAATCCAAGATTGCATAAAACACAATTTTACTTGGCATGGTCCCTGACATCTGTTCATGTTGAATATGGGAAATGTATTAAATGCTTTCAGAAGTAATCAGCATTGTCCATTAAGAAATAGCTTGGTGCACTATCTTTTCTTACTGTGAGTGGTAAAAGATCTTTATTAGAAAAGGGTCAGAGTGCCATATAAACAGGAAGTTATCCAAAGTATAAAGTGGTGGTGGGGAGACAGGAGGGGGAAGCTGATGCTTTTTATCAACTAACGATATCTGACATGGCCACTTTATTTTTAGCTCACGGGGAAATTTGATGGTTGTGGATTTTACAGCGTTTATTCCAAACCAATAAAATATTGGAGCAACAAACTGTGATTAAGATCTTGAAATGAGAAGAAAGAGCTCCTTTAATATGGCACATAGAGATGGCATCTGTAATAAAACCCATTTGACATAAAATGATCGTCACTGGAAATATTTTCCCTTCCCATGATGCTCAGATTAGTTGTGCATTTCCTGATACAGTTCAGTGCAAAAAAGAAAAAGATACAGATACAGGTTTCTTCTTTCTCTCTCTCTCTCTCTCTCTTTTTTTTTTACTTTGCTCGCCAAGTATTAATCTGGGTTACATCTACACCATGCTGAAATAACAGAGGAGCACAAAAGCTGAAATTAATTTCAGCTAAAATGTAATCATCTTGGTATTCAACCCTTAGAACAAAGCCTATTGTTCTCTTCATTTCCATACCTGTGCTGTCAGGTGTGCTTGAGATCTTTCTGTGATAATAAGGAAAACAGTGATCATATATACAGGTATTTGTAAGATCATACTTTGGCTGATTTTCTTTAGTATGTACTTCAGTATCTAATGCAATCCTTATTTTTTCAGAGTAAATCTAAATTCAGTGGGTCTTGCTTTCAAGTAAGTTGAACATTTGATTGTAGCCTTAAGGTCTTACCATCTTACACTTAAAATATAGAAGACAAATAGGTAAAATTTACATTACATTACATAATCATTACATTAAAATTCAGCTACAGAAACTAAAACGTGGTTTGGTCTAACGTATGAAATAACTACAGGATGTGATCAGCTAGTAAATATAATTGAAGACTGTAGTTTGATGCAAATTGATAAGCTAGAGTATGTACCATTGCCCTTCCTCCAGAACCTCTTGAACTTGGGAAATGAAGTTTTGAAAAGACTGAAATTGAAAGGAGATGAGCTAGCCATAGCTTGTCTCTTGTATGTTTGGAACGTCATCCATACTGGTTTGTATTCTGAACTGTGGCTGTTACAAACCGTGTCTTGGCTTGTCTTAACTGAGACTGTGGCCAATTGGAAAAGAGGCAATTGCTTTTTCCAACCAGTGGATAGAACTAAAATGAAGAGCTATTATAGGGGAGAAGAAGAAAGCTGGCAGATCTACATTGAACACAGGTTCAGCAGGGAAGGCTGTACTATTGTCCATATTGGTAACAGCAAACCTTTTCACAACTATTGTTTTAAGGAATTTTCTCCCCAGTGACAGTTGTAGGTATTCAACCCTGTTTATTTTTAGATAAAAATAATGGATATATCTTTCTGTTTTGGAAAGCTGTTAAACTAAAGTCTCTTCTTGGGCTGAATTTTAATAGACAATTTTTCAGCTGCTGAAATTGTACTTGATTTATATAGTCTTTAGACTTATCTTTCATTGCTCTTCAAATTTACTTTTTCATAAGAAAACCTTATTTTTCAACAAAGGAAAGATGTTTCTGATGAAATGGAGATATCCAGATTTTGCTTACATTTCATTTGAAGTGAAATTTTGTTATATTTCCTTGAAGCCAGTCAGGGATCTTATAATGTCTGGTTGCAAATTCAGTCCTAGCTTTATTTCATATATAGTGGAAATAGTCATGTAAATATTCATACCTTGACAACTTACTCCTGCAGACATTTATTGGAATTACATCCCACTGATTGTTAAGAACTTACTCCCAAGTAAATGTGTTTAGAAGTGCCTTTTAAAGAGGTATTTTTAAAAAAGGGTAGGAGAGACCACTGTTAAGTGTGGGTTTGGATTATATACATTTTACAGATAGCAAGCAGATAAAAGTATTGTGGTTCCTGACATTTGCTAATAAAATGGAGAACTCGTGGATTGCTAAGCAGTACCTGTAAATTTTTAACTGCAACGGATACAGTGTTTACGTGTTTTGAAGACTGCTCCACTATCTGCAAAGGCAAATCCATTAGTAATCTGGAAAAAAACCCATACTTAAAACAGAAAATGTTGTAGTTTTAGAATTTAAATTTAAATTGTTTTCATCTCCCAAATCTGATCATTCATCCTGGATTATGCATATAAATAAAATAAATAAGTAAGTAAGTAAGTAAGTAAGTAAATACACACACTTCATATTCACAGTCCTTTTGAAGTGGTTACAATAGCAGTTTTCACCAAACTACAAAGAGCTGTGAGTAAAACAATTTAGCTGCCTACAGTAATTACGATAGCATATACTTCATTACAGATCAAAAATAAAATAGTTATGTACACCTAACTATCAGAAGAAGATACACATGGCTTTCTTCAACAGATACCTTTAGTTGCTAAGTTACTGCTTTTACAGGCTTGGAAATCCAAATTACTACCCAATATTGATGATTAGAGAGTAGAACTTGTAAAATTGGCATCCCAGGAGCACATGATGTTTATATAAGACAATGCCTTAGATAAATTTAGTGGCATTTGGGATGCCTTTCTGGAATGCTGTAATGATAATATCATATCCCAGTGCAACAGCTTATACACTGCTTGCCCAGTTAACACAGAACTCTTCTCATTTTCTCCTTTTTCTTGACCATCTTTCTCCTCTTGTTCTTTCATATTTATTTGAATGTACAGTGGATGTACAGTTTAGGAGTTACTGCACAGTAACCTGAATGAGTGATGCTCCTTATTACTGGATATCCTATTTTTTCAATAGTGGCCCATGATGGTGAATTTATTTACCGCAAGGCAGCCAATTGTCCAGCTATAGCAGCCAAGCTGGGAGCTGATAAGCCCCTCATAGGCTGCCTGTTGGCAATCAAACATTGATTGTCATATAACTTGAAGATACAAATTCACTCTTGAATGAATGACTGTATTATGGGTCTGAGAGAAAGGTAAATAGTGGCAGTGTATTACCGTCTTCAGCCTATTGTCTCTTCTTCTATGGGCAAGCTGGGACATTTAAATGGAGAGGGATTGTTTTTCTGATGACTCAAAATAAATGACTTATTTTCCTCTGAGTTAACATTGAATCAGTGTTTCGGAAGTAATTCTGTCATGCTGGAGAAAGTCCCCCTCCTCTGCTACACTAGATTCCAAACATGGCTTTGGGGCACCTTTCATCATTTAAAATCAAAGGGTATATGTATACTGACAGCATTTCCTAAGGTATTCCACTTTCTTCCAAATTTCATTTTCTGATTTGCATTGGCTGCAGTGGTAGTCTGTTTCAGAATCCACTTCCACTATGTACTTACTGTATTTGTATACTGTGAGCTCAGGTCTGTTTTCTGACTCAAGCAGATGTGTCTTCCACATGGATGTTCTATAGCTCATATAGAGCTTTGAGGTGCAACTTATACCTGAGAATAATAGCCTGGGAAAGTTTCTTTTTGGTCAACTGGCGGAGGGAATCTGAGAGCTCTGGTCCAAAAAAGTTACTTTTTCAAGCACAGATAAGAATGAACTCACTGGCCTGTTTGATGTTCTGTCCCCGGAACAGCCAGTCACTTCTGGATGTCCTTTACAACAACATAAGGATGACAGCCTTTTCCTGATGTTCATCCTCACATCAGAGGTATACTGTATCTGAAGATGGAGGTTCCGTTTAGCTAGCAGCTACTAACAGCATGAATATAAAATATTACATATAGAGTAACATGAATAGCCCTATCACTTTGAAAGTAGGTAGTAAGGCTCTTGACAAAAGAGCACTAATGGTTCTTAATTACTGAGGATGTGTAGCTGGGAAATCTGTCAGCTTGTGAGAACATGTGATTTATACAGCAAGAGTATGGGAAAGATTAAAACTTATAGCAAATTTAATTCTAACGAAAGAAAGTCAAAGATTGATTAATTACTTATATTTATAGTTTGCCTTTTCTCCAGTGAACTCAAAGTAGATGGTTCTTCTTCTCCCTAATTTATTCTCACAACAAACTTGTGAAGTAAGTGAGATTGAGAGAGATTGGCTGGATGAAAGTTATCCAGTGAGTTTTGTGGCTCCCTGAACCTGGACTGAAAATTGCTGGAATCTGGTTTAGAATCAAAAGTTTCAGTCACCTGTTGCAATAGGATGCTGCATACATGCACTGAAAACACGCATTACCCAAATAAAAGTTGTGGTTAAGTGAAAAAGGAAAAGCACATTTGCAATGTCTGTAGTGCCAATCTCTGTCTCACACACATAAATGTGGCCCAAATTGTAAAAGTTCCTTTTAGAAAAGGTTTGGGTCAAAAGTATTATGCTCTCAAATGCTTATGCGTAAATTGAACAATGGATTTCCATATGGACAGCCATCTGCTGTGGGGTTTCCCACCTTCGGATGGGGGGCAGAGCAGTGAACAATTGTATTCCATGTGCTTCAGATTGGACACAGAGTGTTGTGTGTAAGGAACAGGTGCATACAACATTCCTACTGTGTGTAGAGATGAACCACAGATGAGAACAGGGTATGAGTATAGGCCCATATAGGCCCAGTAATGTTCTGTTTGTTTCTACTCTGCTATTTGAGGACACATACAGAGAGAGAGAGAGAGAGAGAGAATAGCTTGCATCCTCAGTGTTCTCTAATCTGCAGAAATCTAAACCCTTCCATGTTTGCTGCAGCTTCTTACCATTAGGAAGCAGCGGGGTACAAGGCAACCAAATGCAAGATAATAATTTAAGGTGCTGCTGTCATTCTGGAGTTGTTGCAGGGTTTAGTTGTTATTGAAAGTCCTTTTAAGCATTGTCTGTGGGACTGTGGTCATTCCCAGATAGGCTAAATAGCACAGTAGCACAGAATGACAGAACTTCTGACCTAAGAGGGGGCTTTCTTGACAAGATTCACTCACTGTAGTCAGTTAAAACGTGAGATGAGATTTGGAACCAGGACTTTCTGACTCACAGTTTGTAGTCTCAGCTAACACACTATAACAGTTGTGAACAATGTGGCTGGTTCTAAATAATCTGTTTGGGATCAGGAATGAATGCAGTGGAAATAAACAAAAATTCTGGGAGAACGCAATGAGCAAGTTATCATATTGAACCCCCTACACCCATTGTTCAAGAAACCTGTGGTCTTAAACTCTAAGGCTTAAAGGAGCCATGGTGGCGCAGTGGTTAAATGCCAGTACTGCAAGCCACAAGGTTGTGAGTTCGATCCTGCCCGGCTCCAACGTTGACTCAGCCTTCCATCCTTTCGCAGGTCGGTAAAATAAGTACCCAGCTTGTTGGGGGCATATATAGAAATGTTTCAAAATACATGCTATTTGTAAGTTATTCGCCACCTCGATCCATATGGAGAAGCGGGATATAAATAAATAAAACAACAACAACAACAACATTTAATTAGAGGTATATATGCAGTTACAATAACTTGATCAATCAAAGTATAAAAACATTTATAACTAATATTAACTATACTTAAAAATGGAAGGAATGGAGCCCCTCATGCAAGAGCAAGTTAATCCAAATATGCTGTAATATTTTTCCTGTTAGAATAAAAATGAATGGGGAACCTTTCCAATCAGAGATTATGTACTTTTTTTAAAGGAGGGGAAGTCATAAGCTGTATTCAAACAGGTTTGAATACACTGAGTATATACTGAATTTTTTGTTTGAAATATACTGAATTTTCTTCTTCTAGAGAAACTAATGTTCTAATGGACTATTAACCCACTCTGTTTTATCATATTTCTTTTTCAGTGTAGAGAGTAGTCATTATTGACATTACTGCCACCTTAGAACAGATGACAAAGCAGATATTGTTATCTCCATTAGATGCAAAAAAGATAAGTGCAATTATTTGAAGTGACATCTTTTATTGAAGATTCTATACTTTGCAATTTGCACTGTGCTGACTTTATCAGCCCAAATTCGTTGGTCTTGTATTGACTTAGCAACAACAAATACCAAAGTGAGAGGCTCAAACTGCCATTTCTGTATAGTCTCTTAAAACCAGTCAGCAGAATGGAAGCTTTGTTTCACACCTTTAATGACTTCAGTTTAACCACAGGTCCTCAACCACATCTCTAGAGAATCTGGCTTGATCGCACTTAGAAATTATCTGGTGGTGCTAGCAGTAGCATGTTGGCTAGAGGATTCTGGCTGTAGTTTAAAAAAGGGATCTTTCCAGGCTTTGAATACTGTTAGCAACCACAGCAGTAGCCATAGTATAAGAAGAAGCTGGAAACAATGATTTTGACCCTCAAGAGGCTGCTACCTACATTACAATAAACTGTGGAGAAATAGAATACGGGTTTCATGTTCCCAAGGTTTGGATGGTTAAAACAAAGATTGCACTCAGGTTTTTAAATGACCACTTTTAATGGGAGATGCATCTCTTCTTTTAGATACAGCAAGAAGTTATCTGAAACTTTATACAACAGTTGGAAGCATATTGCAATTTTCCAGGAGGCTGGTAAACTTTGTGTAGAATAGTTCAGCAAAGCTTGGGAGCCATTCAGTTAAACTGAACATATTAAGAACTGGTGTTATAGTCTGCCAGGTGTTAAGACACCCCCTCAACCCCCATGGTATTGGGTGGAGGTGTCTTTTGTTTGGCAGGCATATTGTGGAATACATCATAGTTGAACAGTTGCTAGATGATTCTGTGCAAAATGTCTCTCCATCATGTAATATTGGTACATTTCTCACTAAGGGAGAAAGGAGGGAAGGGAGAGATTTTGATTAAACAACATCAACCAAAGAAAAATTTGGTATTGATTTGGGTAGTATTAAATGTCACTGGCTGTGCTCTTAAAATGATTGTGGCAGTGATTTCTGAACTCTCCGGTAACAAGGGCTTTGTTCACACCCTTTATGAAGATAATGACATCAGTTTTTTGATTCTTTAAAAAAAAATATATTAAATGAGATGTAGGGTCAAGATTTCCAGAGGCTGGGTATTTCAGGACCATGTCAGCATAACTTAGCACAATCACTATGGTAAATAAGTAATACTATCTATTGATTTTAGAGCAGGCATGACTCCAAAACAAAATTGAATTTGGATTAGAAAATAAGTGTTCTGTTAAATTTTTCCATACCTAAAAAATTAACATTAACAGATAGTTATAGGAGCATCTGTTATACTAAAATATTCATTTGTCTCAGAGTTATTTGATTTTAATTGAAGGAGCAGCATGAACACAATCAAACAGCACACTTTTACAGAAGTCTTCAAAACTATGAGCATTTGGCACAGAATCCAAAATAAGATATTATTGGCTTTCATGGCACTTCATTTCTCCGAACCATAGTGGACTTGAATGAACATTTTCCCATAACTATTTCAAGAACTGTTTTGACCCTTGGAGATCTTAAAACGGACTGTTCTTATTCCACTCCTGCTTCCTAGATTGCATCACTCGTATGAGACTGACTTGGTTAAAAAAATACATAAAGCCAAGATTGTTTGACAACTTTGTCCCTGTGTATTGTGGGGGTAATTGCAGTGGGTCTAGGGACAAGTTTCCTGCCTCTGGGGTCTTCTAGGAGCTACACAGATTGGCGAAAAATTGGGGGAAGAAATCAAAACTGGAAGATCTCTTCTGATATTTTTTTATGTTGGACAATGTGTGGATGGGAGAGGAGGGGCTATTTAAAAGGTGAATCGCCGCTCCTAAAAGCCTCAGAGATAGGCAGGACATCTCCCTTTTTGTTTTTGCCAGAATAGTGATGTCCACACAATTGGAAGGGATATGTGTGTGTGTGTGTGTCTTGAAGTCACCTGTTGACTTATGGTGACTCCATGAATTTCATAGTGTTTTCTTAGGTAAGGAATACTCAGAAGTGGTTTTCCAGTTCCTGCCTCTGCACTTGGTAATCATTGGCTGTCTCCCATCCAAGTGCTAACCAGGGTTAATCCTGCTTGGCTTCCAAGATCAGCAAGATCTAGAGAACCACAAAAACAGCTTTGGTGGCTGTATGAGGCCTTAGAATTGCACTCTGCTGTGTGCTCCTATATATGGAAGAATTCTAGGGATTGAGTGTGGTGATGTTTTAATGGGGAGAGGGAAGCCCAAAGTGCTTAGAGTCATTATTTAGAGCTGGCCAATACATGCAACCCAAAAAAAGGAAGGGGGACACCTTTAGCAAAGTATCAGACAGCCAGAATTGGATGAGTTATCCTAAGCAAAGCAAAGTATTGCAAAAAGAAAAAATGTTTTAATCCAGAGATTTCTTACAGGCATAAAATCCTGGTGGCACCTTCAGTGGGTATAGAGAATATATTGTCCTCCAGATGTGGTTATACTCCATCTCCCCTCTGTCCTCCACATTGGCTGTGCTGGTTAGGGATAGTGGAAGTTTCAGTCTAGCAACATCTGGATGGTCACACAGTACTTACACCTTGCATAGACAGTCCTCATGCCACACAGTGCAGGGAACAGCTCAGTGCATACAATAGGATGAACAAAAAACTGCCTCCTTCTCTGAATGAATTGTGTTGGAGCTTCATGTGCAGATGCAAATTAGATGAAATAAAATTTAAGTTGTCATGAGGAAAATGAAGAGAAAGGAAGAGTAAGGTGTGTACTGCTTCCGCACAGGAATCTGGACTGGGCTACAACCCTTATTCTCCCCTTTATCCTCCAAATTTCATATCATTTCTTGTTTGGGAAAAAAAGAGGTCCATTAGGACCTAAAAAAATGGTGCCTCCCCCCAGGCATGACCATGTTGCAAAGTGCAAAGTGCCCCTTACTTCTTCCTCCAAGGACCAATATTTTTTCAGTTCCAGCAAATTTGGGAGTTGGATGAGGGTATGTAGATGCTTGCAGGAGTCATAAAAAAGGCCCAGAGGACTGCATGCAACCTGTGGACTGCAGATTGCCCACCTCTGAACTGTATATATTTGTCATTGAAAGAAAGAGCTAATTACAGAGGCAAGGAGTTACAGATATCTAGTTATTTCCAAGCTCTGGATGCTGAGTTATCTTACTAGTATGTAAAACTGAACTGCCATTTGCCAGACTGAAGGCCTATAAACTTTTGTATCAGTGTGTTCATGAAGATGTTCTTGACTTCATTCCTGCAACACTCCCCTTATCTTTCAGTCCACTACCTGGCAATTTCCTTCCAAATATACCTACATGCCATTCATTCCCTCCCTCCCTCCCTCCTGCACACAGACAGACAGACAGACAGACAAACAGAATGAATCCTCATTAATATCCTCTCTCTCTTCCTTTATACTTGCAATTAAATATATAAACAGGTTCTGTGGGCTTCTGCACAAGAGGCCATACTCCTGTTGTTGTTCTGTACCTTCACGTTGACTTGAGTTATGGTGACCGAATCCTAGGGTTTTGTTGGCAAGATTGATTCAGACTAGGCTTGCCAGTGCCTTGCTCTAAGGCTGAGAGTGTGACTTGCTTAAGGTCACTCAGTGGGTTTCCGTGTCTAAGGCCCTTTTCGCATGGCAGTTTAGCAGCAAAAGGGCCCCTTGAGCGTTGCGTAAATGTCAGGAGTGGTCTGTATGACGCACTCCCATTTCCACCACGCTCAAGGCCCGCAAGCACAGCAAATATGCATTTTCTTATTTTCGGCTTTTAGCCGAAAATAAGCTGCACTTGCACAAGGCTCACGGGCCTGGGCCACACTCACCCGCAGTGCAGAGCCTGTGGAGCCAGGCCTGTCATACGTCCTCTCCTCAGTGCAGCCTACAACTCCCAGGCTGCACTGCGGAAGGAAGAGGCGGGGCTCGGGCGGGGCTCTCGTGTGAGCAGGAAGGAGCTGCAGAGCCCGAGCAGCAGGAGGTTTGGGAGAGCCTGCCTGCCCAGGCTTTTCACACAAGGCCCACACTCCAGCAGTGTGGGAAGGTGAGCTGCGGAAAGGGCCTATGGGGAGATTTGAGCCCTCGTCTCCCAGAGTCCTAGTGGAAAACTTAAAATCACCATACCATGCTGATAAACATTTACATCTTGATTTGGTTAGCTAGACTAGAAGGAGAAGCTGGGTGGCTGACCTGCCCTGTTATGCTCATTTCAGCATGTACAGCATGTGCCATATGTGTAAAGGGAACACTAGATCTGCACATGCACAGCCATATTGTGTGGGTTTCCTTATATGGGAGGAAGAACTTGCTCAAGATTTGGTAGGACATTGTACAAAGAGGACAGTTGTTTTATTAGCACAGCATCCGAATAGCTATGGAACAAGAGAGTGTTCTTTAATTCAAACAGGGTGTGCCAACGAAATATTTACATATGTTTTGCCAGAAGCCTCAGCCACCATGGCCAGTAGTAAGGAGAAATGGAAGATGTCCAAAAAAAGTCTAGAGGACCACAGTCTCACTAACCTTGGTCTGTAGTTCTGGAGTTGCTTCTTCAAGCTGACCATAAATTTTGCAGTTAGCTTGCAACAGAATATTTAAGTTTCCCACATGTATGACAGTTTTATTCAAAGTCTGAGGTATTTCATACTACAGATGAACAAATAGGCATTTTGATTTAGTCTGCAGCTAGAAGTAGGTGGTGGTTATGTCTAATGAGAACAAAACAAAGATAAGCTTCAATGGTGCTTCTCTGAAGTTGTAACATTACCAAATAATATGTCTTGCTTTTGAAGCCTGGTTTCTGCAAAGGAAACATTTTCTCTTTATGCAGAGTAAGAAAGGCGCCATTTACCCTATAATATTTAACTGCTCTACCCATCTCCTCTTTTTAGATTAAAATTACAGGCCCCTAGATTGCAAGTTTTGATATTTGTTTTCTTTTGATTGCTGCCTTTGGCTCTGCAGTGAACTCCATTGGCAACACTGTGGGTAAATGTTAAGAAGCCTGCGGACCTAAATATATTAAGCACTAAAGCATTCCTTGAAAATGACAAAATTCACCCACAGTTTTAAAAACCACTTCTCTACAGTTTTTCACTAAGCCTTCCCTGCCCCCCTTTTTATGAGTTGTATGCAAAAAAGGGTTAAAGGCCTTCCTGATTTTCTCCATTATTTCTGTCTTTAATCTGGATTTAAAATATTGTGGACAACATAATATAATGTATATAATTATATACAACATAATATAATATACCCAAAACAATTATTTTATCTAGTCTTCCATTTATTATTCTATTGATCTTCTGCTAATATGTTGCCCACGTACATGCATGCACAGATAGAAGCCGTAGTGTGTAACTTAATATTGTGCAAGATGTTTATTTTCTTCCATTTAGCCAAATATAGGGCATAGCTCAGATATTAACCTTGGAGAGTGTTTAGATTTCATTACCATTTGATCTATATATTTTACTGACACAGGCGGATGGAAATAAACAGCTTGTACCATATAGAGTTACACAGATGATGTTTCTATGAGGATTTAGGGGAGCCTGTGATGGATTAAGGGTTTGCAGTGGATTCATTTCCACTAACTCAGTTAAAATAACTATGTAATCGTTATTTGTGCTTAGTTTGAGATTCATTTTTATAATTTGCCAAGGGATTTGTCTGCATACATTTTGATGGTTAATGGTCCAAAATTGATTGAAGCTCCTTTTCAAGAAATTGCATGCACAAAATAGTAAAATTGCTTGATAATGAGAAAGCAGTAAAACCAAATTGTACCAAAAAAAAAAAAAAAGATTTATGTGAAACAAATAAGTAAAATGTCATCTTTTGCTTTAAAAAAGAACATAGAAAGTGATTCAATCTATTCTACAGGAGCTTTACCAGTGCTTGTATTACCTGCTGTTCTAAATGTCTCATGTATATATTTGTTGCTATGAACTCAAACACCACACGCAGAGAGAGAGAGAGAGAGATCTGTAAAGATGCAAGATTACATTTCCCATTGCCACTTTTACAGATAACAGCCCGTCGACAATGGAAACATATTTATGATGAATTAGGTGGTAACCCTGGAAGCACAAGTGCAGCCACATGTACTCGTAGACATTATGAAAGGTAAGATAACAAATACGAAATGCTTGTTTAATAAAGGAGAAAAATTAATCTGGAAAGCCTACAAAGTCTTTTGTAAAGAATTGGAGGCATGGAGGGAGGGGAATTTACAAACTCACAATAAATATTCCATCACCAGTTAAGTCCTATAATGTGCTGTCATTTAAACTGCAGGGGGTGGGGGTGGGGGCAAACAAACAGTTGGGTATCTCATTCCTTACTGCATTGTACCATCATTTTGCCAGAGCTTATCCAATAACAAATGAGGAAACTGGATGATAGTTTGTGGATGGAAGAAAGGATAATAACTAGTTTAGCCATTTATTGTCTTTCAAAAGTCGTTCTGCAGATATAGGCACATAAAGCAATGTATAGCTACCTTCAAATTAGTGGGATGTTCCCATCATAAGGCATGGGAGGGGACCCATTTCTTCCCTATTTCTTCCATGTTTTTTCATCTCCTTTCTTCCTGCAGCTGACAACCATTTATCTTTCTAAAGTGCAACACGCTTGCTGTTTTATAAGCATTGATTTTGTACCCTGAGTTAATAATAGTTTCCAAAGCTTGGGTATCTGACATACATCGGATAACATGATATGGTTGTGATGCTTCCTTAAAAGAATGTTGAGAAAATATGGCCATTAATAAAATATGTGTGCCTTCAAGCTCTGAAATGAGCAATATGATCTCATGCTCCAGATCACTAACTAGTTGCCTGTAGGGGCCAGGGAAGTGTTTGTTTATCACCATCTTACAGTACTGCATGCTTTTTTTGTTTGATATTGTTTTGTTTTTGGAAATACACTGGGTATACGTTCCTTTTCTAAAGTGTTAGCCATCAGCCAGTGCTATGTTTTGTAGAAGACAGCTATTAACTTTAAATTCCAGAGAGCTGGCCTGATTTGTACAATTAGTGGATGAATGGATTGATGGATTGTTAGATAAGTACACTTTTTTTTGTCATGCATTAACACAGCTAAAAACTGGGGGATAGGGTGGAACTGTATAGATGAATATAGTCTGATAAGTAGTTTTTTAAAACTTGCTGGGTATTTTATGTTTCAGTTTATGTTTCCAAAATGGAAAAAGACCTAAGAACTTCTTTATTAAGAGATAACGCTCCTTCCATCTAAATAATGAGAAATGCCTACATGGCATTACTTGCTCCCTACGCAGTAATAACATCTAGGCGGATCTTGCTTTGTTTGATAAAAGGAATTTTGGCCTCATTTTGTGGCAAAAGTAAATCACTGCAGGTAACACCATATGTTACTTCCCAGCTCCCATTGTTACCTCATATGTTTCTTTCTTCTGTAAAAAAACAAAGCAGCCAATTAAGTACATTTGTTAAAAAGCATATTCAAAGTGTAACATAACCCTCAGTGGTCATCAGTTGTTTCATGTGTAGGAGAGGAGGTGGGGAAGGGTGGCTTGGACTGAATATGTCGCACTCTACCGTCTCCTGAAGCTATTAGCAGCGTGTGTTGAAATACTGTTGAGGGGAGAGGGCACTCAGCAGCCACATCTAGGAATCTCTTTCCCATAGTTTGGAGTGACAGTCAAGGCTGGTGTGAAGTGTCTGTTCTCCTGCATTTATTCTTTGAGTGTCTCATTTCTTCAAATATTATGATAACAACACTTTTTCAGATTAAAGTATGTGATGTGGATTTTTTTAAAAAAGGAAATCACTGCTTAATGCAAAAATAGAATGCAACACAGCTATGAATAAGCCCATATGCAACTGATATGCCTGGAAAGAGTACCTATCTATTCCTATTCTAATTTACCCAAACTAATTTCAATCTATTTTAAGAAAGAGGTTTTCCCTCTGGTTGTCTGATTTCTTAATACCTATCTGCATCTGCTTACTTCTAGAAGTAATTTGCCATTCAACTAGCTTTTCCTAAAGTGGTGGCAGACCAAGCTGAATTTCGTACTACTTTTAAAGCTATACAAGACTGCCTTTGTAGATGATTCTAAATTTAAAATTCAAAAGCAAATGTGGAATGAATTGGTGAACATTTCCTGTAGTCCAGTTAGTGCTCCAGACTAGAAACTAGTTGTATGTTTCAGGAAGCCTTGTCTATATCACATGGGATGGTCTTTACCAAATGTTCAGGTAATGGTTTAGACTATTTACGGCGCTCCTTCGCTAGGCTGAGGTATTGCTTTTTTTTAAAAAAAGGAGTGAACAGAATTGACAGATGCCCCACATAAAATTCATTGGCACCAATAATAGATTTGTGGTTCTCACAATTTTCTGAGCATTTGGATGATGTATTACTGCAATTTGAACAAGAAAGGAACACTTGTGTGACTTTACAGGGCACTAGCCCTCAGGTTTGATCCTTGCTGTCTACAATAAATGGATTTCAGCTATCAGGGTTAAGGTGGACCTCTGCCTGACACAGTGAAGAACTGGTCCTGGTAAAATAAATTCAGTAAGGACAATATGGTGTTAGAACCAGCTCATAGGCTGAACTACAACTCAGTCCCAATCTCAATGACAACTCATCAACCCCAGCCATGCTGCCTGGAGATGGTAGGGTTAGAGTCCATCAAGTGGGCACAGGTTTCTGGAGAGCTGGAACAGATGATCTGACAATAAAATAATCTCTCTTTCAATGTTTCTGAAATCATCAGATTACACATTACACATAAAAATATCAAACTACTTGTTTTACAGAGGCAGCATGTGTTCAACCTTTCCATAATACAAAGGAAAAAAAAGACTAAGCTTGATCTGAAAGGATTGTTGGCATACTTATGTTTTTACTGTATATGGCTCACTTCCAGTAAACATTTTCATTTTTAAAAACAAGGCAATGTTGCCAGTGGGTTTTCTAAGTGTTATTTTGGATGTGCATTATAGTCTTTCCTTTGCCTTATTAATGAGTGCAATAATGCAAGCACAGGTTGCTTTGAATCGAATCAATGGATGTTTTTATTTAAAGCATAGCAGGAATCGTATAACGTCCATGAATGCATTATTGTCGCTGTAGGGCTGACTGGTCTGAACCTGCCTCTCTGATTGGTTTAAATCAAATCAGTTCAAGCACTTCATAAAAATGTCTTTGTCAGCCCAGTTTTGCTTCCAAACCTATTCATCTCTGTCAGTTTTTAATATTAGTACCAGGCTCTTGGCCATAGTCCATTAGTACTGTACTTAATTGCTCGTGTTACAGATGATTACCAATATAAAAAGCATTAATGTTTTCCCATTGTGAAGCTGTTGCTATGTACATGACTCAACACATGCAAAGTGTACAAGTTGTTATTTTGGTCATGAGGCTTTAATTTTTCACTGTAATTACCTTAGGTGATTGCATAAAGTGAAAACAGTCTTTGCCAGCTTTATGGAGACAAAGTGGCTCTAATGGGCCCTTTACTATTCTCAACTACACACGTTTACATTTCTGTACACTTCTCCATTAGGATCTTGTCTTTCTTATAAAAGGGAATTGAGAAAGCATTGGAAATGGTCAGTTTTCTTCTCAATGCTAATTGCAAAGGAGATAATGATGTTACAACAAATGTAACAGGGGCTTATTTTATTTACACACACACACACACACATATGCATGCACACACACACATACATACATATACATATATAGATACACACACCCTCCCCAGTATTCACCTCTGGATATTCAAAATGTGTGATGTCCAACTTACTTCCCTATTGTGATGGCCAACTTTTATTTCCCTAATTTGTCAAATATAATTCTTTATAATGAGCAGGATATTGTGATTTCTGACAGAGATTTAAAAACACACAACAAGCAAAACTATTACAGGGAGATGATGTATTTGAGAGCTCAGATTTCTTAAACAAAATATAATTAAAAAAGAAACAAACAATGCTTGGAAGTCATGATATTTCTATACTGTAAGTTGTCTGTAAACTAGGGGCACACTAACCTCTTCAGTGGTTGTTCAGTGTTCTTCCAGACAAGTAAATCTGAGGAGTTACAATGCCACCTGACAGAGTATTAAGATTTATTCCTGAGGATGCCAAAGCACAAGAATGGTTTAGGAATGCTGCGCTCACATGTGCACACACACACATGCACACACACACACAACATGTGCATAAAAGGGATAGCTTTCCTTTCCTAATCCTAGGATAATTAAAATGTGTGAAAGAGGAACCCACACACCCCTTCAATCTGCTGAGGATCTTGGCCACAAAGGTCACCTTTCTTAGCCTCAAATTGGTTAAGAAGGGTGGAGGTAAAGGTTCTCAGATTTCTCTACTCCTAACTCAAAGTTAGTATTCTTGAAGGTTTTCTTCCCCAGGCTTAACGTGGTAGGAGGGGACCACAACTTGTATGGTGACATATAGCATGGCCCCAGTGTCCCCTCACCCCTCATCTGTGCCCAGAACAGTATGTTGCCATTGTGACATGTACTTTCGCTAATATGATATTCTCATTGTGAGTCTTTCCCTCCTTAAAATAACAGGCAGATCTCCTGTAACTTCTCTCTGTAAAAGATGTTGTAAAATTCATATACCCCAATTTCAAATAACAGTCATAAAATGCTCCTTTCTGAAGACCTTTCTGCCAAAGGAGACATCTTGGACCAAATGTCTCCCTTCCATTTCTTCTTAAAATTCTCAAACCATGTTGATTCATTGACGGTAGTGTCAAAATTGTTGAAGCAGTAAATTTGATAGAAAGGTGGAATCTGGTATACACATCGTCTTTGGTGTATCATGTGTGGATTTCATGACATAGTATCAGCCAACATTTGAGCAAAGACTAAACTACTCACAAATGTAATGAACTGATAAGATGTGGGAGTTCCATCCTTACAAGTCTGAAATAGCCCAAGTATGAAATCTTCACAAGCCATGTGTACAACAGAATAGAAGAGCATTGGAGTTTATTTACACTGCACAGTTATACTGGTTTGATACCATTATAGGTCATGGCTGTGTCCTGTGGAATCCAGGGAATTTCATAACTCCCAGCTGTAGCCTACTTTGTAGCCTACTAGAAAACTCTGATCCACTCTGAATTGCAAATCACAGGATTCCATGCAGTGGAGACATGGTAATTAAGGTGATGTTAAACTCGTATAAAAATGCAGTGTGGACACAACTTCAGTCTTCCATTCAGGCTAAGAAGATTCCAGTGCCAGCCAGAAACATGTCTCGGCTTACAAAAGGTTATATTGCTATACAAACAGTACTATACCCACTAATATATGAACACACAAACACATGCATAGACCCACCCACACAAAGTGTATGTATCTGTGTTTATGAGTCCATATATAACCTTCTTAATCCAGATATTTTAATTGTAATGTTTTCAAGGCTATAATATCAAGTGGGGGCCGTGAGTTTTGTTCCAGCCCCAAAATAGATTTGAAATCTATTTAGCACTTAGTGATGTTATCTAAATGTGAATTATTACAGCAATCAGATTAAAAAATACAACAAAAGAAATATCATACAAATATAACATTTTCACAGTGGATGGAACTTTAATTTGAAGTTTCAGCTTTACAAGTCCTTCACCTACTAAGTAATGTGATGGAACTGACTTTGAATTAAGCTGGATATCAAGTGGCCTTCCTAGATTTATCAGAACTCTTAAGCTGTTAGAGCCATGCTGTTGGCCTTTATTTCTTTTCATCTTCCCACCCACTTCCAGTGCTGTCTGAAATTCTGGCAACATTTACTCTGTCAATAGTTTTCAGCAAGAATAATTTGTATTCTACAGTTTTGTCTGGATTTTGCCTTTGTTTCAATAGTGTTATCCCCGAATTGATCAAAAAATTAACAAATAGTTTTTAAACTATCAGTTGATCCAATTTTTTAAAAAAAATGCTGATTCAATAAGTTGTGGCTGTAATTCTTTGCAGTCTTCTTACATTTGGAAATAATTTACAGTGACTGATGTAAATTTACCTCTGAGAAAGCAGACACAAAATTTTGTGATTTGAATGGACCACAAAAACATGTACATACTTAGGAGTAAATCTATTAAATTCATTAGTACTTATGATTGAGTAGGCATGCATAGGATTGCACTATTAGTGTGCCATGCATACAAACCCCAGGGCTTGAATGGGCATCTGTTATCTTTCCTTTCAGCATCTCATATACCTTTCTTCTTCAGAGTGTACTGTCCTTGTGGAGGCATATGAGTAGAGGTGCCGTATTTGTAGGATTTCTTTTTTTAAAAAACCTAACCTTTAGAACTGAAATACATGTTCGCAAATACCTGAAGTTGTCAATTCTCCCCTTCAGATGTTGAATGTATGCATTTCATTTTGAAGCACCAAACTGTGTTTTAAATTTTGCCTCAGAATTCTAGCCTTCCTGGCATATCTTGATATCAGCTGGCCGATCACATAAATGAAATTTCATAAGCAGAAACTGTCAAATAATGTCAGATGCCAAATAGTTTTATGTGCCAGCTATCGAATACTGTCAAACACCATAGGATAACAACTGTGAAGTACAAATATTAAATTCTGTTGCATGCCAGCTATTAAATTCTGTCAAATGCTAAATACCATTGCATGCCAATTTACAAAAACTGTCAAACACCTTCTGTGAGATTTGAAATTTTGAAATCAAATCTAATATATATTTTGAAATCAAATATAATATAATATTCAATATAATATATTGAAATGCTATAGAAAGTAAAATATATAGCTGTCAAGTATTGGGCAAATAGAATACTCAGAGAAAATTTGATAAATATTAACAAATGAAGATTGTAGAGCAAAATTCAGAGGTGAATGTTTGGGAACAACTTTGTTTCAAAAATACAAAAATAGAACATAAAAATCAAATCAGCAATATGCAAGGAACTTTGATCGTATTGGTTTAGTCATAACTCATATAGACTTTGGATTCTTTCTACAATTGCATAGAAGAATTTCCAAACATTCCACATTAGCTTTATTCAGAATGTAATTTTAAGACTTTGGTGTATATGTTTATTCTAGATGCTTGTTAATATATTATGTCTATTTGACTATCATGAACTACCTTTCCATTATGCTGGGTGTGTGTGCGTGCGTGCGTGTGTGTGTATACATACATATACATATACATATACACACACATATATATAAAAACTTTGGAAACCCAACTTCTCCCTTGGCCTTTTTTTAATGGGATAGTGAAATAATTCTTGCCCTATACAACCTTACTATATAATGTTAAAACTTGTTCTTTTGTATATAACCCTTTTCATGCTGTAAAACCAAACTTTCATTCCTTCTAGTTTTTTTGTTTTTTGTTTTGGTCCACTTTGGGCCACATTGGAAGAGTTATTCACGTCGAGATGGATATTTTCTTTTCTTACATGCTCTCATAAGCAGTGATATCGGTTATCAATGAATATTGACATTTAAGATATCATAGGCATCTGGATTAAAGTCTATTGAAATGAATGGGGCACTTGACACCTCAAAGCTATTGTTATGGACTCCCCACATACTCAGACAGATGGTCCTTTTTATTGGTTACACTGATTTCTTAGTTTAAAGGGCTTCATTCCACAGCCATAACAGCAAGGGGTTTATTATATTTTAACATGTAACATGATACTTTAGAGAATGTTCTGGAGGCCTCTTCATGGTTTTACGACTGAATCTTCATGTTCCTTATAGCTAGGAATCCTGGCATGGAAATGATCAGCTAATCTGTCTTGGTCTTAGACCAATCATTTGTAATGTATCTGAACAGTTCAAATGTTGGCTTTGACAAACCAGTTTAAAAAAAAAAGTATGTCCAGCTAAATTGCTAGTGAGAATCTTATATAAAGCAAAACTTTTTCCCTCCAATATCATTCTTCAAAATGAAACGCAAAATCTGTTTTTCCTCCAAAAAAGTTAGATTAAAGAAAGTCCTTGGAAATAGGTTCCTGCAACAATTGTAAAGACATATTCTTACCCAGTGAAGTAGTTTAATATACAAAAGAGTCTAGTATTAAAAAAAAAATCAGTTTGCTATAATATTTAAGGATAACTTTGTTAAAATCTGTACATTTCAGAAGGCATCCAAAAATACTAACAGACATTTCACCAAGAGAAAATGGAGGAGCCTGTTGTAATGTTTGTATAAAAACATTCTAATGGTTATCTGTACTCAGTATTGTAATAAGTAAGGTGGTTTAGGGTTTAGACTGTTGAATATGAAAATATTCAAGGCAATATGTAATCAGGTGTTATTCCGTGTTCTAAACTGAAGCTGACGCTTTGACCAAAAAAAGTCAGATAACATATTTTTGTTTGTCATACTAGTTTTGTTGATTCTGTTCCCCTCCTCCTCCTCCTCCTCCTCCTCCTTCTTCTTCTTCTTTATTTTAAGACTGTGGTCCTAGGAATATTTCCTTCAGTAGTCTCACTGAGTTTAAAGGGACGTTGTTGTTGTTGTTGTTGTTGTTGTTGTTGTTGTTGTTGTTGTTGTTGTTGTATGCCTTCCAGTCATTTCTGACTTGTGGCAACCTTAAGGCGAACCTATCACAGGGTTTTCTGAGGCTGAGAGTATATGATGCGACCAAGGTGAAACAGTGGGTTTCCATGGCTGAGTGGGCAATCGAATTCTAGTTTCCAGGATTAACTCAATTGTATTGGTCAGTGGGTGTAATAACAGAATATTAGAAAACCTTCCAAACATAAAACCTTTTATCTGAAACAGAATTGCCAGCTGTGTCTAAGTAGTCTGATAATAAACTAAAGGTGAAGAAAGGCACAATATGACAAGAAGATACATAAGGTTCTTTACTTTGGAGAGTGGTCAGTGCTTCTTCCCTTCTTCAGTTTGGATGATAGACATGCAGATGCTCAGTGCAACCACATTTACCTCTTTCCACAATATTATTCAAAGAGATAAATGTCTGTTTGTTTTGTGCATGCATTCATTCTTTCCCTCAAGTTTTTTTTTTAATTAATATAAATGCTGCACCAGAAATTGGAATTGGTGAAGAAGTAGGTTTGGAATATCACAGGCGCCAGCCAATAGGTGCTCTTCTCCACTTGAATCATTGTATTCAACCACTAGTTCATCTTGAAATACAAGAATGTATGGCTTATAAAGGATTGGAACCACCTCCACCATTTGCAGCGACCTCGCATTCATGCATGCATAGCTTGCTAATGGAAGGGGCCATTGTACACACACACACACACACACACACACACACACATTTATAGGGTCCTAAATTTAACAAAGGAAAGATTAATAAAAACTGATTAACTGAAATAATAATTATCGATCACTTTAGGGTTTTAATAGTACTTGATCTGATTTAAACAGCATTCAGAGACTCTGTCTCCCAGAAAATCTTAGCAGTTTCTGGATTGTATAGCAAGTTGTCTACCAAGCGAGCATTTGAGGATCAATTATTTGACTTGGCATTTTTTCCCTCTTTGATAAATAACACGAGGGTTTCTACTTATATTTCTGTCCTCGGGGCTTTATCATTAAGATTAAATAACTGTACTCTCAAGCATGCCACTGAACAAACATCTTTTCAATTATGTGAGTAATGGATGCTTTAACAAAAGAACTATTGAAAAGTCTGAAAGCATGTTTCTCTCCTCTTCTCCCCTCCAACTGAAAAATATTAAAATTAAAGGATCTAGTGACAGAAGAATGCAATTGTTTATCCCGTAAAGCACAATTGAAAATCTGTAGATAAAAATCTCTTAGAACATTGTGTGTTTTTACGATACTTATTCACAGCTTGTTTTGCAACACTGGTGACAACATGAAGGTCAGTAATAAGAGTTGCTTTACCTGTGTTGCTGTTGTTTTAAAAAGAAGGACTTTTCAGTTACTTCCTTCCTGTGATTAGGGCTACTTTGTGCCTGGCTGTTTAAATGAATTTCAAAATTATACCAAGATTCAACCTTCTTGGCTTTCTGGGTTTCTTGTTCAATCATTAGTGAACTGGGCCATTTCCGCACAAGCCTGTTATAGTGCGATGATTCCACTTTCAACCTCCTATGGAATCCTGGGGTTTTCAGTTTCGTGAGGGGCCAGCCAGCCCCTCCCGAAACTGCAAACCCCAGGATTCCATAGGAGGTTGAAAGTGGAAACTGCAAACCCCAGGATTCTATAGGAGGTTGAAAGTGGAATCATCGCGCTATAACAGGCTCGTGTGGAAATGGCCCAGGTTTAGTCATATGGGCATGAATTGAGATTAATGGTGAACTAATCTCTAGATTACATATTGGTGAAAACCTGAGCCCAAATTAACCTAAGATTTTAGAAAGCACATTTATAATGTTTAGTTGAATAATCTTTTGGTAGCTTGGGCAGTTATGAATTCAGAGTAGGGCTGAGCTGAAACCACTGTTTTTCACATACCTTTTTGATAGTGCTATAAAATGCTTCTCTATTTTGACCAATTGCTAACACACTTTGCAAAAGAACATCTTTCTATTTGTTCAAACTGTAGTTAATTGTCAGCACTTTCACTACGAACTCTGATTGGTTGGGGCCATCAGTGTTTAATCCAGGAAGGAAATGAAGTAGATGGCAGTTGCAAGTAATAAAGAGTTTGGGGCTAGAAAAAAATATTAGCACAGTCTTAGAATTTTTCAAAATAAGTACCCACTCCACATAAATTGCTAGTTATTTCTACTAAAAACAGGAAAGAGAAAGTATTTTGTAAAGCTATGGTCTGTGTTTGTTTGCCATCCTTAAAGAATGTTCAGAATCTACTTCTGATCTTTCCAAAGAGATTGAGTTGAAGAAATAGACTTGGACTGGATCTATATTCTACTTGTAAAAACCAAGGCTTATTATAAGATAAAGCTTTCTCCTAGTAGTACACTCTGGTTTAGTCTTTTAACTTGTCATCCTGTTGATTATCATTTGAGCATTCTTAATCTCTAAATTTCTTAAATCCAGCTGACTTTCTCTTACATATAGGTCTTCCTAGCTATCAGTAGTATGAGAGGTAGCTGGCAACATGCTGTACAAGCTGTTGACCAAAAGAATAAGGAGAGTTTTCTGCAAGGAATGAGCTAGTATTATTTTGACACAAACAGACCTCTGGTTCATTTTGCCAGCAGTGTGCATGTGAGATTTAAACTTCAGTTTTTTTGTGAATGAGATGTGTATTTACACAGCTGCACAATAGTGCACTGTGAAACAGCAGAACTCTTTTGTAAAGTTAAATTTGATGGCTTTTTGGGTGCAATGCAACCAAAGTGAAGTGCAGACGCCCTAGCCTCACATACCTTCCATGCATATTCCATGACCTGCCTCAAACATGATGTGTATAAATACACAGGACATAATGAGCATGCCTTTTTTTTTACATACTGTCCCCTGCTGGCTATTTACTGTAATAAATTTCATTCATACATACTGTCCTATACATGTATGCCCAACAGTACATTAAATTTACTGAAAAAACAGAAGTAACAGTTGAGTATCACTTGGCCTACATACATTGAACTAAACATGTATAAGTGCCTCATGCTTATAGCCAGTGTGCATTGGTGGGCTGGAGTGAAATATCTATATGTAGCCCACTGCACTTGTATGCTAAGATCCTATTTGCATTGAAGGTACATGAGAATAAAGTTGCACTGATTTCACTTGAAATCAATGGAACTTAAAATGCTTAAGTTGGTTGAATGCCAGAGGGTTAGAAGCACACTGGAAGACTTCCATGTCTCAACCATTCATGTATTATAGTGAAAATGGGCCATAGACATTCACCTATCTCTGTTGATAACAGTCCATCTACCTACTTTCGATGTTAAGACATGTTGGGCCATGACTGTAATCTATGTTCCTCCGATATCAATTACAAGATAGGAATATGATTGCTAGAGTGGAATGGCACTTTCTTTGAGCTCAAGTAGTACAGTGAAGTTAAAACATCTTTAAAATAGTGATTCATTTTTAGGTCAGTGGTTGGAACTAATAGGAAGGTTTAAAAAGAGGCCAAACTCTTTTGGTAGAATTGTCATGCGTGCGGGTTAGAAAATTCTCAAAAAAGTAACTTCTATACACTCTATCTGGGATTGCTAGTTCCAACTATCTGTTGGGCAGTCAGAAACAGCAGGAGAGATGAGGGGGTAGCATTCATAACCAGGACCCCACCAACCAGAAAGGGAGAGGGCGCATGTGCAAGCCAGTTGCTGGATCTCTCCCTTATCCTAGAAGACCTGGATCAGCATGGTTTACTCTACACTGCTTTACCAGTGGAAGTTTTTAGAAATCATGTAGGAGAACCAGTCTTATGAGAAAAGGGGAATAATGAGCTTCAGATAAACTCAGGCCATATCCGTATGGTGTCACAGTCCCACTATAGGAATGGGATGGCAGCAGTCTGTGGGTCATGCTTTCGCACAGTGTCATGATCCTGCTGCCATCCTGCTCCCATCCATCGTGATAAATCCGTTAAGCACCTGTGATTGCGCAATGCTCTCATGTTTCCTGGCCATGCAGAAGGGCAGGAAGCACAGTGGAGATACTTCCTTCCCCAGCGCAGCATGGGAAAGGCAGGTGCATGTCGCTTGTGCTCCTTTTCACAGGTAGCTGATCAAGTGTAGAGGAGAGCATTCTTGTTGTGCTGCCTTCCTGGCAAAGGTGCTGCCAGGATCACAACGGGAGAACAGGATCAGGTCTATGTGGAAGTAGCCTCAGTGTGGCTCCATAAGAACATAGGAAGCTGCTGCTGATCTGTCTGGCAGCAGCATGCCCCACCACCTGCCGTCCTGATCATTTGAATTACTCAGGATTGAATCCAGAACCTTCTGCATGCAAAGCATGTGCCCTAACAGGCAGCTGTGATTCCTCCCTATATTCTTTCCATGCAATCTTGATTTTTCCCCCATGGGGTTTCTGTATCTTTACATGATTGGAAAGGCCAAGGGTGGAGCCACTGGTGAGTGATAAGTGCTCATTTATGTGAGAAATAGGCCACACTAAGGAGTTAAAAGATGATGCTGTGGCAGCATTGACGTTTCTTTTCGTTCCATGCATTTTCCCCTAGAGTCATTCTTCTAACTCCTTTCATTATTTGTACTATAAATAGATGTATTCTACCATTTCCTGTGAAACAAGAGTATGGCTTTAAAAGACTAGTTATTTGGCATAAGCATTAATGAGCATATGAAAGTTTAGTACTTATCACTTTAAAAAATTAAGTAACGTTTTTCCCATGGCATAGAGAAAGAATTTTGGCTAATGAAGGATAAAGAGTTGTGTGTTTTTCTCTCTCTCCTAATGCCTTTTATGAAATACTAATGATGAAGACATGTTTGACATGCTGTGAAATGCATTTTTGTAATGTGAAGTCTCTGCCTTTTGTTGGAGATGAGACAAAGTCCCCAGAGGATTTTAGAATTTGTAAATATAAAGCTATCAGCCTTCATGGTTCTCCCCTACTCCTTTTTTTAAAAGGCTGGAGGAAAACCAGATTACTTACATTACTGTAATAGATTTGATGACCTCTGACTCAAGCTGCAGAGAAGTACATTGAATTTTTCATTACATCAGAGGATGCAGAAAACTAAAACATAGAAAAGCAGTTACTATTATTTCACTCAACATATAAGCATGCAAAATATTCCCCTCCCCAAAGAGAGAGGGGAAATAGTTGCAATTAAATGTATTATATCTCTCTTTGTACTGATTCGAGATTAATGCCGCAGTGATTAGCTTGTCCAACTTGTACTGATTTAAAAGTTTTCTTTTTCTTTTTTATTAATTTAAAAAGAGATAATCTTGCTTTTCATAGTCATTGAATTTAATCAGAAGCTCAGTTGATGGCAAATACTTCCCTACCGTTTCTGTTCTGGGCTGGAAAATGCTTATTCTTCTGTTATTCTAGGGGAATAAAATACGCCCGTGCTGTTCAAAAATATGTTGCCTGAAGAGGGATTATCGTTTAATGCAGAACTGCCTATACATCCTCATTATGTTAGTTATTCTATAAATAATGTATTTTATTAATCTGAAGGTATGAATTGTGCTCATAACAAAACTCATTGAGTTATTTGGGAGTAAATGCGATTGTCTTCCTGTCTCCTCTTTTCCATTGAGTTTTTATGCATTCACTTTGTCAGAATTTAGATTCAAATCACTGTGGAGACAGAGACCTTTCTTTGAAATATTTCTTATGAATTCTTTTTAAAGCAGTGCCTTTTTTTTCCTGGCTGCATAAAAACAAGCAACAGCAACAGTTGTTGCACCACATGCATGTATTCTGCCTCCTTCACTGGAATTATTTATTTGGAAACAATGGGCCCTTTCCCCAACATCTTCTTCCTGAGGAGGGTGAAAGAGGAAGAGAGAGAGGGACTTTCTAGGCATTGTGGGCCACTTTCTTTTAACTTTTCTGAAACATCCCCTTTTATCTCACATAGAGGTAGTTTAAATCTGCTACTGAGTGACAGCTATTTAACACAAAATGGAGCTGCTAATTTCAGATATATTTCTTTCTGTGGAGGTATTTTTAAAATAGAATGTAGTATTATTCTCGTCTTGGGCAGTATTGACCTACATTTAGCTAAATACACTCTGTGTGCGTACGTGTGTGTGTGTGTGTGTGATGTTTTAATAATACATTAGCTGAAGGTTTGAATGTTCCATAAGCTTTATTACTCTTGTACTATTACAGCTTGTAATAATCAAATGATAAGATCACATCCTGTGGGTAATTGTATTGTACCGTGACAAGGCATCTGAATGGCAGGGGAACCAATCAACAGTCAGTGAAAATTCTAGCAAACGGAAACCTCACTGTAATGTTGCAATTGTTCATGTTAGCCTTCATTTTAATCCTCTGAGCTTTATGGTGCATATTCACATGTGCTTTCTTTTGAACTTTCTTTTTTTAAAAACAGCAATGACCTTGCTGTGGTAGAGAAGTAGCACTGTGGTAACATTTATACAAAAGGGAGGGAAGCCACTGCACTAGAAGCTGTCCTTGTGTTGTGATTAAATTTTTACCTTAGTCATGCCTCTCTTCTGATATAAGAAACATGTAATTCCAGATTTCCTGCTCTTGGCTTTAGGCCTCTGACCAGTTATGTGAAATGTATTTTTGCCGCTGACCCTCTGCCAGCTGCTGAGCATAGTGAAAAAAAATCACTAAAACATTTCCTAATTATATCTGTAAGCCTAATAAGTTGTAGGGGTGTATATGACAACAAAGAATGCAAACAGAATGATTTTAGTTTTTTAGTGCTCAAAATTTTAAATTGCCATAAAAGGTTTCTCAGAAAGAGTGCTAACAGTGATTAATCTTGTCAGGTCTGGCCTTGTTCCCTTTCCTGTTTTAACCATGAGGGTAATCACACAGAATATTTTATTAAAAGGGCTAGTGGTGGTTTAGTACCATCCTCTAATTTAAAGCTATGAGTTTCTTTTGAAACATTTACCGACCAGAATATGTAGATTTCAAATGGGCTGCCTGTTCCCATGGTAACCAAACAAAGTCAAACAATCCTTTCTGCAATGCTAACAACTATTGCCACAAAAAATGTATTTTAGTTAAATCTGATTCTTTAAATATTTAACACATGGCCGAAAAGATATAAATATTGCTCTGGATGAAACCTATCCCCTCGCCTCCTTTCCTTAAAGTCCCAAGCATAAAAAGATATTTAAGGGTGCCTTAAATATTTTGTGCTTGTTACAGATGAAAATTTGTGCTTGTTACAGATAAAATTTAGCAGCCTCAAGTATGAACAAGACTGTATTCCTCCCTTCTGCTTTATTCTGCCTTGTTATGCTTCTCTTTTATTACATAAACATTAACTGTAATGTTACAGTGGGAAGCAAGTATTTGGCAAACTCCATGTTATTTTGCTAAGCCTGCATGGAGAGAGACATTTTTGGTTTTAGCAGCTGTAACATGTTTAAACTCAGTTTGTAATGGGATCTGAAGACCAATATTCCCTTTGGGCATTGCTCAGCTTCATTACTGGATGGCTGCCAAACTCAGGACTCGAAAGTATTATTCACGCCTCTCTGCGCATACCCATGTCAGAGCATGCTCAGTTAATGAATTTCATTTCTAATATGGCATAAATTAGGTTTATACTTTAACATAATTTATGTTGTATTTTATTAAAATGTGAAATACTATCATTGTGAGCAAGCTAATCGCAGCTCTCCCAAAGCAAAATCAAAACTGCATGCCTCAGAGCCAATTCTGGAATAACAACAACAACAAAAACAACAACAAATCTGTGCCTGAACAAAAGTGCTTTGTGCCTTGAACTCTTAGATGAAGCTACGATTAAGGCGGTCAGATAGTTGAACAGATTAAGACTGTTTTAAAAAGCAAAGTACATGTTCTTCACAGAGTCATTTTTAAAAAATGTGTTTGCCATATTAAAGTTCCTTTTTTAAAAACCAGTTTTACATTAGTCTACCTATGAGTCATTCATTAATCATGTATGCTTTTAAAAAATGTTAATCACTAACTTTGGTACTTGGATTGTAATACAATCTATCCCATTCAATAGCATTTGTGATTCCTTCTTCCCTCTCCTTTTGGATTGGGAGCTTTATTGTGGGGGAAAGAGTTACTGACTGCAGTACTGATTATTACTATTATTCTTGTTATTTTCTTCTAAAGCAATTTTGTATACTTCAGGATAAAGTTCTATCATTAAAGTTCTTTGATGAAGAACAAACTTGGCTATGCCATGGCCATAGTGCCAACTTTGCCTCTTTTTAATATTTTCCTAGAGAAAAAGAATCCTCTCAATCACAAAATGTCTTCCTCCAAGAATCTTCCTTAATTTCTGAAACATGAAATCAATTTTAGTAAAAAAAAATAGAGCCAATGCAGTGTAGTGGTTTGAGCATTTGACTGTGGCTCTGGAGACCAGGGTTCAGTTTCCTACTTGGCCGTGGAAACCGACTGGTTGACCTTGGGCGAACCACATATTCTCAGTCCCAGACAACCTTGTGAAAGGTTCGCCTTAGGGTCTCCATTAAGCCAGAAATAACTTGAAAGGTACACAATAACGAAAAGGCTCTGAAGTGATTGTTTTATTTTGATTGAATCGTATCTTGCCTCCTGAATACAGTGTGTGGATTGAGAATGGCCCACCCACAGGGGGACAGTCCCATGTAATGTTTGTAAACTTCAGTGTGTCCAAAATGCTGCAGCCAGGTTGCTGACTGGGGCAGGCTGTAGGGGACTTATAACCCCTTTGCTGAAACAACTGCCCTGGCCATCAGTCTGTTTCCAAGAAGAATTCAGAGTGCTGGCTATGTCCTTTAAAGTCATACACAGCTTGGACCTGGATAGTTTGAAAAATCATATCTCCTCATATGAGCCTGCCTGTGTGGAAAAGGTATTCTTTCTCTCCCAGGCACTTTGGTGAGGACACAAGAGAGTCTTCTTAGTAGCTGCTCCCAAGTTGTGGAATTCCTTTCCCTGCTGTCTTGGCCCCCTCCCTGCTGTCTTTCCTCCAGAGGGTAAATCCTTAGGGAGGCTTTTAGTATGATCTCCAGGTAGAGCTTTTAAGGAGAGAGGTACTGTTTTCATTTTATTATGTTTTAAACATTTTAATGCTGTTTTTTACTCATGTTTTTTATTTGTGTTTTTTAAATTGAAGTTTAGTTTAATTGTGTTTTTACATTTGTTATTAAAGAGGGTTTTTTAAAAATTATATTGTGTTTTTAAAACACACTTTGCTGCTTTGAATCCCATGCTGGGAGAAATGTGGGATATAAATTAATTATATAAATAAAGGAAGCAAGGAAGGAAGGAAGGAAGGAAGGAAGGAAGGAAGGAAGTTCTGAGTGACCAGGCTTTTATCCATTAACTGTGGGTGTCATGACAAACTCATTATATCCACCAAGGTGAGAGTTTGGCAGTGCTGCCTCCAACACTTCCATTTTGATCACATGCACATGCTGCTAAGTTTTTTTTTTCCTGCCTCTACCTGCTATGTTCCACTTCCCTGAGCTTTTGCTATGCAGATATTATTTCAAAGTGTATTTACAATGCTGCTAGGAGAGAAACAGCAATGTCCGAGACAGCTGGTGTGGAAGGATTGCAGAGGGAGAGATCAGGAGGCACTATAAAAGAATTAAGGTTTTATATGATTTTAATTCTGTAGGCAGTTCAATATTGTTTTAACTTTAACCTTGTGTATGTTTTTAGATATATGTGGTTTTCTTTGTATCCTTTTTTATTCTGTAAGCCACTTTGAGTCCCATTCTTGGGTGGAAAATGGAATATAAATAAAGTGGTTAATTGATTGACTGAGGCAGTAAGAAATTGTGGTGGAGAGTGAGTGGCATGGCTAGTCTGGTATTTGTTTTGATGACATTTGCAGATCCAAGACTGAAGACATTGTTGAGGGTTTTGCACAGCTTTTCTATGACTTCATCCTGAAAGTTCCAGCATATGCAATTGTTCTGTGTAAAAAAATGCTGGACGTCAAAATATTTGCAGATACTCTTTGCAAATATTCAATAAGATATGTTCTTGAAAAAAGCTTTTAGTTGCCACAAGGTGTGTGTGTGTGTGTGTGTGTGTGTGGTTATTAAGAATAAAAAGACTAGCACTTTTAAAAACTTCTGGTTGTTTTTTTAACATTGATTTTTGTGTAAAGAAATGTTTTTCCATAGAAAACATTGACTTTTGCAGGAAATGCAATGTTTTCTCCACAAAAACATTTTTGCAATTTTCTTTTTGCTGTAAAAGTCCTGACATGCAAAATATAATTGTAAAATATGCAAAACCCCTACCCAACACAGACAAATATTTTGAAGTTTTTTCATACCTACATGGAATAATGAAATAAACGGAGATTTCCATCTGTAACATGGGACCTTTAAAGAGGTTCTGACTTGAGGTGGTCATTTGTAAGAGTAGGCCAAAAAAATTATAATTTATTAATATGAAACTCAGTTTAAAGCCGTGGGAATGAAAGGTGGACAGCTCAACTCTATTTAATGCCTTCTTGTCCAAGTATTCTTGAGCTAGCATGACAACTTAGTATCTTGGATGTGGGAGTCTAGGTATTATGGTCTGAAAAAGAATAACTTTTCTACTAGCTGATCCAGAGCACTTGAAAAATCAGAATAATTGGTGCTCTGCTTGTTGGCTCTGATCCACCCATCTAAATTTGGATTCTATAGCTATCTGCTTAGATGTAAACTCCACCTAGTTCAGTGATATTTGCTCCAAGGTAAGTTTGCATAGGATTTCAACCTGTATCGGACTGAAACCAATAGGACTTAAGCTAATTATAACTAACTTGTATAATTTTCAGTGCATTTTAGTCATCGCTAATTTTAGCTGAATCAGAACCGTCACATTTTGTAGGACTTATGTTTCAGACTCTTTTAAGTGAATTCCTAAAAACGTAAAGTATGAATGGCAGAAATAGCTGTTTGGAAGAGTACATCTTCAAAGAGCCTGGCTTGGCTGCAGATTCCTGTCCAGTCTACATTCGATGGTGAAGCCAGATTTGTTGCTGCATAATGTGTTAACAGGCCTGCCTAAGGGGAACACTAATTCAGTTAAGTAGCAGCTTGGGGAAACAGCATCTAGTTTCTGCTGCACATGTGTAACTTTTGTCATTGACATTTGAGTTTTTAAAAAGAACATTTTCAACACTGAATTTCTTACAGCCAGTTCCCTTTGTTTGTATGTGTGTTGATGAAAACTCCAAGAACTGATCAATTATTTGTTCTTTAGATTAATCCTGCCGTATGAAAGATTTATTAAAGGAGAGGAAGATAAGCCACTGCCTCCTGTGAAACCTCGAAAGCAAGATAATGTCACCCAGGAGGGGGAAAATAAGATAAAATTGTCTGGAACAAAACGCATCAAAAATGAAAACCAAAAAAGCAAGAAAGAAAAAGACAATGTGCAGAAGCCCCAGGATGCACCTGAGGTTGGTTTCATCTTTCTTTTTCTTCTCCCCATTCTCTTTATCATTAATGGCCTGGATTGTACAGTGCTGCTCTGATCGCATGCAGTACAGAAATCAGTTTTTGAGCCAGGGGTTTTTTATAAAGACTTTCCTTTCTGAGCCAGTCTCCATGCTACTCTTTATTGATATGTTGTCTTAGATGTGCAAAGAGCAAAGAACTTGAATACATGTGTGTTACAATTAAAAATGCACTTTTGCAAAGATGATGCAGGGCCTAAACACCTTAAAGGCACCAGATCTTGTCTGACCTTGAAAACTAAGCAGGATCAGACCTGGTTAGAACTTGGATGGAAAGCCACCAATGAATATCAGGTGCCGTAGGCTGTGTTTCAGAGGAGGGAACTGGCAAACCATCTCTGAGTATTCCTTGCCTAAGGAAGCCTTGTGAAATTCATGGGGTTGCCATAAGTCGACAGGGGACTTGAAGGCAGACACACTGACACACATAGATGATACATTGAGAAAAAGTCTGTTTCTGCAAAACTTGAGTTGGCCCTACAAGTAATATACAGGTAATTTTTCTGATGTCATATGTTATGCATTTCAAAAATCTAATGTTTAAAAATAGGTAAGAGTTTGCCACTCTGAACCAAAGTATTAATTATATTGTGACATTTACAAATGTGGTGGACACTAAAATACTAGGTAATACTGTAATGAATGTGTTTGAATGTACCCATGCCACTTGAGTATATCAGTTTCATATCACTTTGATTGTCCTGGATCCATCCTATAGAATCCTGGGGTGGATAGTTTTGCAAGATACTTAGAATTCTCAACCAGACAGTTCTAATACTGTAGTTCTAGGAAGTGCATTATGTAATTCTTTGTTCTTCACCATTCTACAAAACGTAGGCTTCAATAGGATGGAGCTGTGGCAATGAAAGTGGGATCAAAGTATTCATTGTAGATGAACCTACCAGTGAGAGGCAACAGTGGTGTGTATGTTTGCCAGGGCAATACAGGAGGTCTCATACGGCTTCTAATAATTGTAATAACAAGCTTCCCAAAGCCGTGGCAACCACTTCCAGACCTACTTTCATTGCCTGGCCCATTACTAGGAGACCACTACTGGTCTTTCTACTAGGCTACAACCATTTAGCCTTTGTGTGAGAGCATCTGTGTCAGTATTAGACACGGTGACCTAAACCCAGTCATTTCACGGCCACTATTTACATGGTAAAATTGCTGACTTTTACTTTCTTTTGCTTGTGTGACTGTGGTCGTGGTGGTGGGTGGTGTTAAAATGATTCTGCTTGGATGAGATAAAATGGCAGATGATCACATTGTAGCCATCTCTAATGGGCCATTCTCAAGACACTTTAATGTGCAGTTTTGTCTTGTGGGAGCAGTACTGTACAAGCTACTGTATCATACTGAAGTAGTGGAAGAGGAGAGAAGATTGCCAAGCCAATTGCCTTGTAAAGTGTGAGTTAAGAAATAGTACCATTAGAATTGAAGTGTGGGGTGTAGTGAGGAGTTCTGAGTGTTGGGCAATTTCAGCAAAGAATGCAGATTGGTAGGACCCATCAGAAATGGGACACTGAATTAAAATATGTATTTTATTTGGATTTTGCAACTTATTTTTTCAAGTGTCACCCCGCTTTTTATGTTAAGTGTAAAACAAGACATGATTTGAAAACATACAGTTTTAATTAAAGTATACATTAAAGAGGGCATGCAGATCTGTTTAAGCAACTGAAAGATTGCAACAGAAATTGCCAAAAGCAATGAAATTCAAAGTGAAGTCTAGCATTCCATTCCTCCTTCATCTCTTTGTGCCTTGTTATTTATTGCAGGGGGTTTGGATCAGCAAGTTATGTTACATACCATATGTGCTGCAATAGCTAAGCACGGCATAATAAGCTAGCAATGGAGTGTCAGTCTAAACTTTGAACTTCCTTGCTTTTGTTGTTTGGTATCTCAAATTTCCTGCGTTTTAAACTGCAGTTATTTTTTATGTGAGTTGCAGGTCAAATTCTTAGATGGAGATTAGAAAGTTCGTAACACAGAATGCAATTATGTGGGCTTCCTACAGCAAGAACATAGTAGTGTATTTCTTTTTTTCCTGTCAGATTGTAATGGGGATGTTTTAAATACTGAATTCTCACCAATTGATCAACATCTTTACAATGCTTTGAAGTATCTCAGAATCAATGTTCCAATACTCCTCTATCTATATTTTTATCTCCTTAAGTAAATGTTATTCAGTTTTCATTGTGCTTTTTAGTTTTGGAAATAAAATCCCCAAGCCTAAAGGATAATTTTGATCAAATCTTAAGAATTAAAACTATATATGAGGTATGGGAATGGGATGGATTGCTGGGCTTCCTAAAAAGTTCATACTGTGTCTGTTAAAATAGAAGTGTGAGCTGCATGCAATTATGGAAAATTGCACACAGTGTACTAGATTTGTGCAGTTGCAGAGCTGGGTAGGCCAAAGAGAGAGAAGAAGTCATTTTTGTGCATCTTTTATAGCAAATGCTTGTTGGAATAAGAAAGGGCTTTCTAAAAGAAAGAGGACTAAATCCATTAAAAGTTAATTGCAAGCAATTACTAGGGCAATCAATGAGGCCTAAGTTACTTGCAAGTACAACTGTTTAATACCTTCAGAGGGACTTAGTGGCAATAACCTTTTGGTGGAGTGTGTCCGTAGCTTTAGGCACACAAAATATGTTGGCTTCAAGATTCTAATTAAACACATAAAATATTTTATTTACCTTACAATCCAGTGATTCCATTTTCCTTCTTGCTATCTTAGAATTATCTTTTTCAAGCCCTCCTGCAAACATGATATGCAGAAAGTTGAAGCAGATGAGTTCTTCATTCCTTGGATTTTTATTCCATTCAGAGTACAAAATCTGAGTACAAGTGGCTGTGTGTGTGTGTGTGTGTGTGTGTGTGTTTGAAGTTTGGGGCGTTGCTCTTATATCTGTCCCAGTCAGATAGATGCAGCGTTCAGAAGTGTTTATTATCAACTTCAGCTGTAATGCCAACTGTACTCCTTCCTTAGACCTGGAGGACGTATAGATGGTATTATCTACACTGGTCACCTCAACACTGTACTTCTAGAATGTGCTGTACATTGGGCTACCTCTGTACCAAGTTCAGAAACTTCAGTTAGTTCAAAACACAACAGCCAGACTGGTTACTGCTACATCTAGGAGTGACCATATTACACCAATATTAAAATCACTCCACTGGCTGTCAATTAATTTCTGGGCAAAGTACAAAGTGTTGGTTATTACCTTATTTGGTTTTGGGTTATCTACAGGATTACCTTTTCCTATATCTATCTCATACACTCAGGTCCTCTGGGAGATATCTACTTCAGACAGCCAAAGTAGGCTGACTGTTACCGAGAGGACATTTTTTTCAGCCACCCCCTAGACTCTGGAATGGCCTGCAGGAAGAGATTTGTCCCCTCAAGAGGCTGTCTGAGTTTAAATTAGTAGTAAAGACCAGTTTCTTCCAGCAAGCCTAATCTGATTATTTCTAAGTTATGGTTTCTAAAGTATTTGTTGATGGATTTTATTATGTATTGATTTTATATGCTCTTTTAACTGATGTTGTGTGTTGTGTGGTTTATTGTGTTTCGCTGCCTTGATTCATAGGGAGAGGTAGGTAGGGGATGTTGATGATGATGATGATGATGATGATGATGATAGTACACCAAGAATGCAGGCTGTTTTTCTGTGATTCAGATAAAGTCAAGACACTTGACCAGCAACTCTGCTACATTATCTTTTGTTTTCTATCTTTATTTTTTGGCTTCCAGTCTATGGCTGTTATTCTTTGAGTGCCAATTTCGCTGCCAGAACAGTGCCATCACTGCAGTTGTGTCCACTTGGAAGTGTTCCACCAAGGATGGACCCATTAGATTGAGTGACTCTGTTGCTATTGAAATAGGTTAATTTTTTTAAGGATCAAGGAATTCCCTCCATCTCTGATACTGTCCTCCCCAAAAAATATACAATGATTAAAAATGTCAAAGTTCTCGTTACTCATTACTATTTACTAGGACTGTCATCTGATTAAAGACGTCTCTTTCATAATACCTCTATTAGGATTGCAAGTTGTTCACAAAGGCATGAATCAGGTAAAGGCAAAGGAAAATATGTGTTCTTCTTAACATATTAATGCAGATATATAGTAAACTGATTAACCAATTGATTAATGACTAGCATTTAAAAATGTGTAGTCTGATTAGTAAGGGATACTCAGTTTCAACCCAAATGTAGTTCCCCAAATGTTATTGGACTAAAACTCTGTCATTCCCAACTATTGGCCCAGTTAATTGGGATTATGACAGTTCCAGTTTAATTTCTGGGAATGCAAAATTCAGAAAGTTTGAAAAACAGATTTACTAAAATTGCAGTCTTACAACTTGATCAACAAGGCATTCAATGCCTTGAATCCCATACTGGGAGAAAGACAGGATAATTAAAAAATAAAATAAAATAAAATAAAGGGCTGAGCAGATACTATTTGAATTGGTGACAGATATAACTAACATCCCTGCAGCCCCGTGATATTCACAAATTGTACCCATCTTCAGCACCCCAATCTGTTGGAAAGTTGGACATGTGTATTGCTAAAAGCTGCATCTGGACATGGCAGTCCCTTTAGTGTTCTTGTAAAAGTGTGATCTTATTTGGGAAGTCTGATTTTAAATCTAGACAGATGGCAAACCTATTAAAAGACTTCTTTTCCATAGTCTTTGTGCCACATGGCTAGTTAAATAGTTCAGGTGTCTTTGTTTGGACCACTAATGCGAAACCTATCCTGCTTCTTGGTACACATAAATATAGTCGATACTCAGAATCATTGACAGCTGGCACTGGGCCAGGAGCAAGAAGAATGCTAGGGCTCCTCTCCCTGAATTTAGTAACAGACATTACAACTACTCTCTGGGCTGCTGAGATACCAAAACTGATTTGCAATGTATTGTTTGTTTTTTCCACTGTTTAGAATAACAGGGTCCCCATCCTCCAGAATCCCAGGTCCTAAGGATTTGCCCCCATCTCACCTTTCTCTCAGGACTGACCAGACTATAGGGAGAGTCAAGTGTTACGAGCTAAAAAGACATGATGATATTATAGAATCATAGAATCAGAATTGTAGAATTGGAAGAGACCCAGGGGCCATCCAGTCCAACCTGGATGGCCCCTGTTTCACATGTACAGTAAAGGTTATTGCTTCTTTTCCTGCCTAAAAACAGTCCCAAGAGCTGGGACAATAGCTGCTCTTAAAACTCCCCTAAGTTTCAAAACCAGTTTTCCATGTAGAGTGTGCAGCTGCTGTTAGGGTGGCAAAAGTCACAGGAACCATTATGCTTGCTACAGTAGCTACACATCTCTCTTTATTATCCAGAACTTGGGAAGAAAGTTACCTTTTAAGACTACAACATCCAGAATCCAATATCAGCATGGGCCCTGGACATCAAACTGCAGCCATTTACTGGCTTACTGTCATAAATATTTTCAGATAATAAGTTAGTTATTGTGTGATGAGTTTCTTCTGCAGTGCCTGCATTGAAAATATGATTTATTCAGCTATACTGACTGGGGGATCCTGAGAGTTCTAGTTGAAAAAGTAACTTTTCAAAACTGCTGGACTTTCTGCTTTTGTCAACACAGGGAACATGCTTAGGTCAAATTGTCTCATGCAAGTATTCTCCTAATGGTATGATTTCTGCTCCCTGTATCCTAAGAAATATGTATTCTAAAATGTTCTTTAAAGGCTGAAGTTACTTGTATTTTCTATTTAAACAGTAAGAAGGAAAGCTGTCTTGTAATGATTCCTCTGTTGATTCAAAAATGATTATGTGAACTGGCTGTTAATTGAACTTCTCTTTAGCACTACACTTGATTCTATTTTTTTTATTATGACTGTAAGTGAGTATAAAATGAAATATCATTATTCCTGCCACTGCTCTAACACATCTGAAAACTCCGATCAAAATGGTTCCACACAGGAAGAAAAAAGAGAGCAGTACATCTACTTATTAAATATGAGTTTTTCTTGGTCTGCTTTGCTCATCTGTCTGGTATTTTCCTGTAATTGTATAAGCTCTGGAGGCCAGTGATAGAATTTTTTGCAAAGGGGCTAATGATGGTATTTGGACTGCAAAAGGCATATTTTAGTGTAAGTTTCTTTGTGGGGAAAAAATATGGAAGCAGTCACAATGAGTAACGGACACTTTAACTAATAGGAAATAGAAAAACCCAACACACGGGAAAATTTAAAAGCAGCTGCAAAGACATAAATCTTGTGGAAGATTGTGATTCATTGGCTGCCTTATATCCATCTCTCACACAACACCTTCTAATGCAGCATTTAGATAATAACTTTCCTGATGCCTTCTCTTTACCAAAAGAAAGAAAGAAAGAGTGTAGGGTGGGGGTGGGGTGGGGTGGGGGTGGTATAATAGCAATAATAGGAGAGCTCAGACAACATTGCTGCTTTATGACTGCCTTCTATTAAGAGCCGTGCCAAAGGAGAATAACAGTAATTTTGAAAAGGGCTGTCAGTCAGCTGTATCACAGATGGAGCACTCTAATGACCTCCCAGGTCACAGTTCATCCGTCTACATAATGGAATGAATAGCCAGAACTGAGTCCACAAGCTTTATTAATGAAGGAGCGTAAAGAAATCCAACCTCATTGGCTAAACTTAGGAAGGCTATATCTGGAAGAGGGCAGAAATGCTTTTGCTGCATGTTGACAACTTTATTTTAATCCCTAAATAAAAAGAGGCCCCTGTTGAACTGCAACACTGATTGTTCCAAACATATGAATGATGCTTCCCTCCTTGCCTGTCTCCTCTATCCCACTGACATAATTTTAAATATTTCAATAGGGATAATTAATTTTGTAGGCACTAGTTTTGATAGTGCCAAGAGATGACATGTAAAGTAAGAATAAAAGACTTTCAGTTAACAATGTGCCTGTATTATATACAGAAAGTAGGTTTTGTATCTTTCTAGGTTGCATTGTGAACACAGACATTGTTTCCTTCATTAAAAGATGACCTCAGCATAAATGCTGCCTTGTCAGCATATCAGCAGAACCTGTTTTGTGCAGTCTGATAGTGTATTTTCTTTAATACTACTCATTGTGGTATTAAACAAGTACATATTTTTCTGTTTCCAGAGTTTAATTGTGACAGTGCCTAAATTGAAACGTGGCTGTTAAAGCATTCAAATTTTAACACTGTAACTAGCAAATTTATTCCTAAGAGACACCACTATGTCCTTTAGTGGTAGGGTTAAGGGAATTTATTTGTTTGTTTGTTTGTTTGTTTGTTTACTTATTTATTTGCCTTTCATTCTACTGGACTTTCTCACAGTTATCTATTGAAATGTTTTATTAGGTTTCATCAGAACAAGAGAAGAATCAAGAATGTCCCGACCAGAAAAACTTATCTGAACTAACAGTATCAGAGGAAATGAAGCTGTCTGTAGAAGGGGCGCAGGTTTCTTCAACAGATGCAACTGGGACATCATCTTTGGAAAAGGCTGATTTGAAGGAAATCAGCTCCAGTTATGAGGAGGCCAAAGAGGAGATGCTACCTGAGGAGTCTTTTTCAAGCACTTCAGTGGCTGCAGAAGAGGACACTGTCTTGGATCCTACAGCCAGGAAACTCCCCAGTCCATCAGAAGACCAAGAGGAGCCAAAGCAGGAACAACAAGCACCTTGTTTTGCTGACAATCTAGAAAGCGATACCCAAGAAACTTCATTTAATAACTTCTCCACCATCCACCTACCACTGCCAGGTCAAAATGAGATCGAAGATGATAAACTTCCGGAGATGGCAGATTACATTGCCAACTGCACAGTTAAAGTGGACCAGTTAGGAAATGAAGACATACACAATGCACTGAAACAGAGTCCCAAAGTCCTTGTAGTACAGAATTTTGACATGTTTGACAGAGCAAGTTCAACAGAGAAAGAATCATCAGGTTCCCTCAATGGTGATCCTAGTTTTGGTTACACACCACTCCTATACTCCAAAGGCAACCCAGGCATCATGTCACCACTGGCAAAGAAAAAGCTTCTGTCACAGGTCAGTGGGGCCACCCTCTCATGTAGTTATCCTTATGGCTCTCCCCCACCTTTGATTAGCAAGAAAAAACTAAGTGTCAAAGAAGACTTTTTATCAAATATGCCCCAAGCTTCTCATGCCCCTGTGATGGACACTGTGGCAGTGAATAGACCCTCTGTGATCCAACATGTACAGAGTTTTAAACCCAAGAATATGGAGGAAAGGAAGTCAGCTAGTGAAACATACAGGCATGAATCACTACTAAAGAAAACGGATCCAGAATGTTGTGACTTTTCCAAACAACACCTGAGTGCATTGGCTGAATCCTATGCCCTCAAGTCAGAGATTCAGGACATGAAAGAGAGAATGAATGAAAAAAGGGCCTTGCACCACTCCCATATGCCCAGCTTCTTGGCAGATTTTTACTCATCTCCTCACCTGCACAGCCTTTATAGGCACACCGAACATCATCTTAATAATGAACAGGCATCAAAATATCTCCCTCGAGACATGTACAGAGACACGGAAAACATTTCCATGTTCCCTCAGCACAAGCACCAAGACAAACGTAGCTTAGCCTATCACCCCCCTTTGCACCAACAGGAGAAAAAGAGCCCTATGGAAGCCTCATCAGACGATCAGCCAACAGATCTGAGTCTTCCAAAAAGTACCCACAAACAGACTGCAAAAACTCTGGGTTCTTCCCTCTTGCATGCTTCGTTGGGACAACAGGAGAGCAAAAGCATCTCCCAGTTCCAAGCCTTGAACAGCCAGCCTTTGAGCATAGAGTGTAGTCCCAAAGCCTGCCGGGTTTCTCCAATGACTGTGTCCACCCCCAAGAAACATAGTGAGCCACTTGTCAGGTCCACCAAGCCACCGAATCTGAGGAAGATGGAAGGCATGGTCCATCCCATCCTAAGCCACAAAGCCAATGCTCAAACCATTGGGACAGCTCGGCCTCTGAAGCGTAGCCTGGAGGATTTGGACAAGGCAATTTCGGAGAAGAAGGTCCGCGCTGTCTCACCTCTGTGTGTACCAAAGGACACCCCTGTGAAAGACAAGAGTCTTGAGCAAGAGGCTGAGGGCAGCAAGTCAGTACATGGCCTACCTCCCAGTGGCATGCTGGAAGGCCATAAATTCCCCCTTTCGAGACCTATCTTTACCGGCTTGTACCCAGGGACTTTGTGCAGCGACCTGAGCAGCCGCATTCCAGCTGGTTATTCTCACCCTCTGCAGTACTTGAAAAATCAGACAGTGCTTTCACCACTAATGCAGCCTTTGGCTCTCCATTCATTCATGGTGCAAAGACAGTTCCTTACATCCCCTGGAAATTCGCAGCAGCTTTACAGGCACTTAGCTGCAGCAACACCTGTAGGAAATTCGTACGGTGACCTTTTGCACAGCAACATTTATCCTTTGGCTGCTATCAATCCTCAGGCTGCATTCCCGCCTTCTCAGCTGTCTTCTGTACATCCGAGCACAAAACTGTAAATCCTCCTTTCAAACACAACAAACAAACTACATTCCTTTAGCCTGTGATGTCTTGCAAAATTTAAAACAAAACCAACAAAAAATATCAATATTTGTGTTAACCAACGAGCGGTTTTGTCCCTCATTGTGGAATGCTTCAGATTTGATTAAGTCAAGACTATGGTTTAGTTGGGCTTTGCTTTTCTCCTCTGGCTCTCCTGTCTGCTCCTTCTGTGTTGTTTTCGCCTTGCACAAGAAGGTTTCAGAAGGATCTGTATCTTGCTCAAAATGAATGTCAGAGCAGACCAGGTGGCACATTCCTGGCTTTGGAGAGAAAGATCTTTGTTTTTGTTTCTTTTGTTTCTTTTTTTTGTCCCCTCCCCTGCCCAAGAGAGTGGGTTTTGGAGCATTTCAAATAGAAAAAAAGGCAGGTCTGATGACAGAGATGGTAGGAAATGCAGATGATCCATGGATGTTTTTTCTTCAGGTACCATTTGGGTTCCTGGCTTTTCAGAGTTCAGATCAATGCAATGTATAGTAAAAGTATGTCAATATTCAACTTAACACTATCACAACAGAAAAAGTAAACACTGTTAAATTAGATTGTACATATCTACTTCAAAAAACAAAAGAAATGCCAGTGTCAATGTCACTTGTATAATTTATGTAGGTTCTTGTTTCCAACTATTCCTGTTGCTCTGTTTGTTTGTTTTCTAAATTAAATAGTCTCTATTTTATCTGCAGCTTTTTTTGTAAAAAAAAAAAAGGCTCTGGCAGTTGAGGGCTTTCAAAAATTGCAATTTGCCCCCCTTTCCTTATTCTCTGGCCTATATTTTTTAAGCAGCTTTTTTTTTTAGGGGGTGTCATTGTTTACAAATAAAAACATCAATTTTCAATGAACTTTCTTCAATGATGAAAGCATACTGTAGATCATGCAACAGTGCAATTCAGTCCCATTGTCAGTTCCTTCTCCAGTGACCAGATCCTGAAAGGTGCTGAGCATTGCTTCACTCACCACATTGTTGTTGTTTTTTTTAATGTTCATAAATTGCTGTTTTACTGGCCGCTGGCATTTTGCTTTCCTGTATCATGGTCTGTGAATTTCGTATTTAACCTTATCTAGGCTGTGAAATTGTCCTGCATACCAGAGAGGGAACATACTCAGGACTGCACTGACAACAAGTTATTCAATAACATTAGAATCCAGAAGATCTTTCTTGTGGGCTGTGAAACTATTTCAAGAATGTCAGTCATTAGAACAGAAATTGAGGAGAGGGTATCAAAGATGGGATGAAATCTGTGCTTCTAAAGAATGATCTATGGGAGTTGTTAGACGATTTTCCTAAGAGATTGTGACAAAGAGCAACCCAGAACATAGGGTTTTAATTGTCTGAGCAAATTTGGCTGTATATTGATTATGCTCCCTGTATAGTAGTTCCTTGAAGTCCAGTAAAGTGCCAAACATCCTACCATGGTCCAGCAAACTACTTTACACATGTGGGATACTATTAGACATAAACAACAATTTAGTCTACAAGACAGAGCACATGCTGTTGACTCTTTGGTTCCATTGAATGCTAGAACTTTTATAGCTGAATCTAGGCATCTTGTCAATGACTCTAAAGAGTGTGTTCCAGCTGAAAGCTAGCCTTACCTTGAGTGATGTATGGCTATGGAATGAGACAGGCTAGGACATTCAGACTATTGCAGGACTGAGACAGTGGCAGAAAGGATAGGCAATCAATTTTGAAAGACAAATTTCTTTTCAACTGAGGAAGGACTTTGAAGGCCCAGCAAACATAGCTCCATCCATTGATTCACTCCTGCACAAGCAGGAAGAAGTTTTGATAGAATGCCTCTCTTTATTCTCCATTCATTTTCAATTATGGGCAAAGGGTAGGTACTTTTGACACATTCCACCCATTCCCATGTGAACAACAAGTTAGCATGCCCCACTTAAGGAGTTCAATGGGCAACTTTTGTTTGCTCTTGTTTTGACTGGTATGTGACCACCTGATGTGCAATGGGAGAAAAATCTGACAGCCTGCATTGCTGCTGCTCATATTGATGGAGAAGGTGATCCAGACAGATGGATCTGTCTGTTTCCAGTTTGTGCTGATTTTGCTTTGTTCAATTGTAAGTTCTTTCTGTTCATTTTCAACTATGTTATGATTTTAATGCAAAAATTGTTATCAATGCAATGCATATTCCTAAACATAATTTCTCTCAAGAGTCAATTTCTAAATGTTTTCTGTCCCAAAAGGAATTTTTTAAAAAAGAGTCAAGGACTGCATCATGAAATTTGGAAATGTGTGATATCCAAAGAAGCATCATGTCCCAGTTTCCACATTCATTTCAGAGTTGTGGATCAAATCAGTTCATACTGGATTTTGCAAACAACAAGTTCCACAAACACTTCTAGTTCAAAGTACCCCTATCATGTATCTTTCTTTGGGTGCTTGGGGGCCTAATAGGGGGAAATGAACCATTTATTGCTGTTCACATGGGCAGGAAGGCAGAAGAATAGTGAAGAACTCTTTTCCTGTGATAAAAATTGTTCGTGAGAAGTGTGAGAAGGATGTATAATAAAGGAAAGACCCTGTGAATCAGATGCTATGCTGAAGGCCAGATAAAAAGCCCACCGAGCCCCAACCCATCAGTTTCATCATTTTCAACCCTGGCCATCAGTTTTATGTTCCTGTTACATAATGTATCACCACAGTGGCATTTCTCACTTAAGAATGGTTAGTTTCCAGATGCTGCAACATCCCTAGTTCTGTTCAAGTCACAGAAAGAATGCCAGTTTACACTGGCTGGAATAAGAAGCTTTAACAATATGCTCCATCTCAATCTCTCTCCTTGAATTTCTGAGTTTCCACTTCCAGTTCAGGAAGCACCAAAGGCAGCCAAATGTACATGGGCCACATCACCTCGTTGGTTCCATATGTCATTACCATTGGCCAGTGAGAAGTTGTCCTGAGGTAAACACAATACAGTGAGAGTTTTGTGGGCCTCCACAGCAGGCTAAAAGGCAGCTGTGTTCCAGTCACACGATACAATTTTAGAAGTGAAAAATCTGTAAGTGAAAATGGGAAACTAGTCGTCATACAGTGGTGTGGATCTGCTTCGAGAGACTTCTGTGCATGGCTCTTGAGGTACGGACAGCTACACAGAGAGGCTGAACTTGGAAGCATTTTATAGTGTGAAAATTGGTTATTATCAGAACCTGCCCTAGTTGCAATTCAGATGCAGCAATCATGAAAACTACTGGAAAAATAGTGGAAACTACCTAACATCGTGCATGCATGCCAGACATCCTATATTAACATTTCCTGTGATATGAAGCCAATCGCAATATATAATGTAACCTATTTAATATACAATGGTGAGGAAACCAAATTAATAGACATCTACTGTTAAAGATTAATATTATCTTCAATTAAATGCTTTTATGTTCTTGTGATAAAATTATATGAACTGATGATGCATAAGCAGGCTAGTAGAATTTAGAACATAAATGTGCCAATACAGTCTCTTTTTTTTTCCTGCTGCGCTGCAAATGAAAATAAAAAAGAAACTATCACAGTTAATCAGATGCCATAAAGGGCATTGTTAGTCAAATTGCACTAAACCTGGCTAATATGATAATTGAGGGAGGGGAAGGGGGGGACTTGGGCAGGATTATACAAACCTGCAATGAACATTGTCACAATCACATGACCGGTATTGTAATCCAAGGACTCTGGGATTTTGGGATAATCTGCATGTAGGATTGCCTGATACCTCTTATGTTAGGGGAGTGTTCCTTGTTTTAAAAGGATTGTCCCTTGTTTTGGAACAGCACAGCTTCATAGAAACCTTTTCACCCTCATCAAGTGATTTACCACAAGTGAAGGCAGCTCCAGTTTGCTCAGAGTGCTACAACCGTGAGCTCCCACCATTCCCTCCACATTTCCTTTGAGAGAGGGTGGGGCTCTGCACAGTCCTTTGCTGCCCACTGAACTGCTCCCTTCCATTGAAAGGAAGAGGGCTGCCCACACGTGCATGGATGCTCAGTGGGTATATGAGAGTGCTGGACTGCACTATTCCAAGTCTCACAATTCAAAAAAGGTATATTGTCTTTGAATGTTTGAGTTGGTAACAATAATCTGTTAAGTCTTAACTTCATGTACATCTTCTGCATGTTTCTAGTTTAAGTTGGATTGTCTCATTTTGGAAATAGATCAGACCATAATAAAACATGAGTTAGGCCCTTTCTGCACTAGACTGTTACACTGCTATTATTCCACTTTCAACATTCTATGGAATCCTGGGGTTTGCAGCTTAGGGAGGCCAGAGCACAGGCCCCAGGATTCCATAGGATGTTGAAAGTGGAATAATAGCACTGTAATAGTCTAGTGCAGAAACGGCCTTAATTAATCCCCCCTTCCTTTGTTCAGTAGGAAGATGGATTTATTTTTAGAAAACTCACGATACACTGTCCAACAGGGGCATAAATCCATGGATGTGTGGGGGCTAATAATGCTTGAGGACCTTCTTTTTTAAGAAAAAATCTATGAATTTTATTAACTATTACATTTTTCACTGGGAGATGACTATTTTCTGTGTCTTAAATGTGGCTTTGTTTGCTTTGTTTGAGTTCGAGGGGCCTTATTATTGAATGAAATTGCATGAGTTTTTCTTGGTGCAATCAAGCCATTGTTATTAGTAGGCTGGTAAAGGAAACAGTGAAATCTAATTGGCAACAGAGTAATAAATCTATTTACCAAGAGCCCATTCCAAGAAATGTTGCAATTCCAACACAGTCTGTTCAGGATTTACTAAAGATTCTGAAGGCTAGTGAGATTACAAAAGACAAAGAGAAACATTTTTCATATAAAGTCTTGTTAGATGCTTTTCACTTTATTGGAGTGGGTGAGGGCAGAGTATTTTGGGTGAAGCCTTTTGCAACCGGATCCTCACAGGAGTTCATTTTAATCAAAGCCCAAACTAAAGCAAAGACATTTTTCTATCCGATTGAACTGCCACATGAATCTTTAAACATGTAGGGCACAAACCCAACCAAATGTAACTGACTTAGAGCTCCATTCAACACAGTATTTAGACTAGTGCTATTTCCTTGATTTCTCCCACACCTCCCAAAGATGTAGTACCTCCCAAAGATGTAGTATATACATCTTTGTGAGCAACAGAATGCCAGAATAGTTGGCTGTGACTTTGCCCCCATTTTCACATTACCCAGAATAGTGCGGTTGTATGGTTATACAGAGAGACATTTGCCCATGCCGTTAGCAATAGTCTCCTTTGGAGTGTGGGTGTCTCCTGGTTGGTGTGTAAACAGGTAATCTGCCCTGACTGTACCAGTGGATACAGAGCAAATTACACTCAGAGCCTGAGATTGAGCAGGACCATTCTAGCAGTAGACGTCGCCCAAAATAACTGTCCCAAGCTCTGGTGTGGGTACTCCTGGGAGTGGCCTAGGAACAAACACAGAGAAGGCAGTAGCTATGCTAATTCCGTGCAACATCTAATAGGGAGCAAAATAATTTTATTGTTTTTTTAAATAATAGTGTCCATGAATTCTCAAAGTCTATTCTGTATTGCTGTGTGGCTACTGGAAGCCAGAAATATTTTTGTGGTGTGTGCCTTTAAAGGAAGAAGCTGATTTTTAAAGAGTCATTCATTACTGCACCTGCTCAGATTGTGTGGTAGTGACCATGGTCAAACCTGACTCCATTTCATTATTTTTATCACTTACAGTGGGGAGAAAAATCACTGACATGAGGTATGCAGTATTGAGGCCATCGTCATGAGCACTTAACCAGTGTTTGCTGTAAATGTATTTGATATTTTACATGTATCCCCCCTATAGTTTTAAATATGATCTAACAAAGGCAGCATAATCTACTAGCTGTTTATACTTTGTTTTGAACGTTCATTTGTTGTAAATAGTGTAAACATTCTTGTGATTCAAGTTATTGTAGGTTATATGCTCTGTAAGGTGACTATTTGTATATAGAAAAAAAGTGGCCCAGTGATATTATAGTTTCCCATTTTTAAAAAATAAATAAAAAGAAAAGGGTTATTGAGTAACCTTTCACGTTAAATAAGTTTAAACACTACCAGAAAGAAAGAAAAGCTGAGCCAACTATAAACACTCAATTTTTGTATGTTTTCCAAATTGTACGTATTAATGCTTTTGATACTGTATTATGTGCCAATAGTTTCCCAATCACATAGTAAGCAAAAGATATTTTGTACTTTTTGATCCACTGTAATATTTAATAAAAAATGTTACTATCTGTCCCCTTTTGTGTTTCCTACATCTGTACAGAGTTCTTTTATCCTCCAAGGGATTACTAATGGATACATTAAGCCTTTCAGTTTTGCAGAGGCAGATTCTATAGAGCAGGGGCGATTTACAGTTGCCATCCAAATGTTTTTGGACTTCAGCTCCCATGATCTCTCAGCATTTGCCTGTGCTGACTAGGGTTGCTGGGAGTTTTTATTCAACAATAGCCTGAAAGTCGCATTTGTCCAATCCTGTTCTAGAGAACAGCCAAACACCCCTACACACACACCTTACAAGTCTGTAGTAGGATGAAAGAAATGCAATTTCAGAATTTAGCAAAAGAGAAGAAATTATCAAATCGTTTACTTATATACAATTACCTTCTAGCTGGGAAGAATGGGGCTGGGCAAGTATTAGACATAAAAACATTCTTGGCCAAGAAGACTTTAATTCTATGGAGAGAAAATTGGAGCTGTACTTCTCTTGCATAAATTATGCAAATATGACTTATTTTGCATAATCAATTATGTATATTTGCTGTTTTGCATAATTTATCTTAGTCTTGCCGGGCAACCGATGCTTTGTTCTCTATCTAGCAGAAATGCCATTAAGTAATAAGTCTGCCACTGTGCAGTAGTAGAGAACATACTTTTGCATCCAGTTCATTCAGTGGCAGTCCATCCTCCTCACTATCCGTGGCCGTGCTGGCTGAGGCAGGTGGAGGTTGTACTCCAACAGCACCTGGAGGGCCCAAGACTTCCAACATTCTCATTTATGGCATCTTGTCTCCAATGGGACCTGTTGGGAAGGTCTTTGGACAGAAACTGTGTAGCTACTGCCGGTCAGCGCAGAAAATGCTGGATGGATGGTTGAAGAATCTGACCTGGTAGAAGGCAGCTATCTAACTATTTGGAGGCATAATCTCATCCTAAAGCATAATTTTGCAAGAATGAGTGCTAGCAACTTTATTTGTTGTTGCTAGACAAAACCTTAGATTGTTGAGAGAGTGGATTTTATGGCCAGAGTGGGCTTTATAGCCAGTAATAGATTCTTCACTGCTACTGAATCTCAGCACACAATCTGTACATAAACTCAAAAGGAATGAATTTTTTTAAAAAATGATGCATTTGCTTGCAATCAAATTAGTGTGTTTACTGCTCACTAAAGTTGTAGCGTACAGCTTGGGAGGAGTTAAACACTGCACATCAAGAGGTGGCTAATCTATGGCCCTCTAGATGTTACTGAACATTTCATTTCATTGCATTCCATTTCATTGGCTATATTGGGTAAGGCTGATGGGTTTTGCAGTTCAGCATCTAGAAAACTGCACATTGCTCTCTCCCCCCACTCCGACCTCAAATCCGGTACATGGTGTCCTTTGGTAGGACAAGGGGTCATTAGATATTGATCTCCACTGAAGTGTTAGGCTGGAGAACAGAAAAAGAATTTTACAACGCTGAAGGTGGAATGGAAGCAAATAATCTCATTTGTTTGGGGCACGCTGGAAGCTATTGCACCCAGGATTTCTGGTGACACAATTCCCCACATGTGCTATCCTTCAGCATGCTAACATAGAGCCTTTTTAAATATGAATGATTCTTTGTGCTTCCATAATGCTGTCCCTCGAAGGCTCTGAAATAATACAGCAAATCTTAGAAGTGTTATGAACAGGCAGTGGAACTGAAGCCTGAGTCACACTGAGTCATCAGTGGCTTACTAAGAATCCATAAAAGACAATCCTGTTCTCACAGCATGATGAGATGACTGCACCATGCCCATATACACTTAACCAGTCTAAAAGCACATGCAAGGTCACAAGTATTTATTGTCTTCATCACATGTCTGAAGAAAAATAAATTGAAAGAATGATTGTAAACCATAAACACAAATGTCAGTACAATGGAAGCAGACTTCTGTCAAGAAAACATACAATAAAATGTCCAATATGGATTTCCAAAGATCTGCTGCCTTTTCCCTCATTAACAGTGTTCAAGTTGCATGTCAGATCAGAATACAGTAAAATAAAACAATATTGCAAGCAAGTCAACAAAATTTAAGTATTTATAAAATTAATATTTTGATGGGTCAATCAAAATTCTTCAGATAAATATATAAATTATTAAGCTCAGCTCCACAAGTATTGTGATTAGTGAAAGATATTTATGTTGTGTTACATGTGTCCTGCTGTCCTTCCAAGGAACTCATGACCCAGCCCAGCCCCACCTCCATTATACCTTTGCACAATCCTGATTAAGCTGAAAAATGGCACTGCAAGATGCACTATGTATTCCCCCCCCTCCCCGTGAACGAAAAAACCAAAACCCAGCAAACCAGGCTGCTTTTGGAAAAGTCTTGGTTTGTTTGGGAGCCCTGTTCGGAACGTTCCACTCTTCAGACTAGTTGCAAGTTTAAATTCTGCTTCAGTCTGGCCAGGCCATGAGAAGAAGAAAAACTATGTGGATGTAGAGCAGTGGTTCTCAACCTTCCTAATGCCGTGACCCCTTAATACAGTTCCTCATGTTGTGGTGACCCCCAACCATAAAATCATTTTCGTTATTTATGTATTTATTAGTTAGTTAGTTAGTTAGTTAGTTAGTTATTTCCAACATCAAATAGATTGGAAACACTGCCCTAAATCACTGCTCTGGATAGACTTCTAATGCCTAAAAACTGGTAACCCTCCCCCCTTTTTTAAGCACAGAGAGCATCCATCAATGCCAGAATTAAGGCAGTAGTTCTAGTTCTGAATGTTGGGTTTCCACAGTTCAAAAAGCCAGTCACTCCCAAAGGCAATGCCAAAACAGCCCACATTTTACACGAGGCGCAGGGAGGAAAGGACAGGGAGAGAGGAAAGATGGCGGCGGCATAAGCAGACGCGTTTTGTTTCACTCCCTCCCTCCCTCCCTTAAAGGGAGTGCGGGCGCTGAACATACAAAAAGCGAGGAATGCAAGACAGTCAGGGCAAAGAACACAACATGTGCGTGTGGCAAGCGCCAAGGGTCCACGCACAACAAAAGCTAGAGGAGAAAGTCATCCTGGCTGTTTCTGCACTAGACTGTTATAGCACTATTATTCCACTTTCACCATCCTATGGAATCCTGGGGTTTGCAGTTTGAACCCCAGCGCAGGGGTCTCAGAAGCACTGCTCCCATTGGCTGCGAGGCCACCTTCTTTTAAAAGGGGGGGCAGGATTGAGAAGTGGCGACCCCTGTGAAATGGTCGTTCGACCCCCAAAGGGGTCCCGACCCCCAGGTTGAGAACCACTGATGGAGAGGCACAGGTGTGGACACATCCCTCAGCCACCTTATCATATTTGTTGTTCATCCAGGCCTCTCTGACCTGACTGGATGTATGTCCTTAGTTGGCATGCATGACTTGCTCTGCACCCTCTGGAGCTGGTCCACAAGTCAGTCATTCCTGAATGATAAAAGCCTGCCTGACTTTCCACCAAATACAGAGATACAATAGCATGCACTTGTTTAAAAAGGGAGCTTCAAACTGCTGTGCGAGTCTTTTTTTTTTTAAATCACTCATCCACAAAATATGGGAAATTAATGTCTGCAAAACTGTTTTAAAAATAAACAGTAGCAGGAAAAAGTGAAGCTGCTTTAAAAAAAATCACAAATACTTCTTATGAGAAAGACATCAGTCAGAATGCTATATTAGCTACTTAGTTCAGTAGTGACTAAGGCCATTTCTGCAGTAGACTGGTTGTTATTGTGTTATTATTTCACTTTCAATATCCTATGGAATCCCAGGCTTTGTAGTTTAAGGAGGGGCCTCAAAGGCCCCTCCCTAAACTGCAAACCCCAGGATTCCATAGGTTGTTGCAAGTGGAACAATAGCACTAAACAGTTTAGTGCGGAAATGGCCTGCCTAAGTAGTGATTGTGAATACAAAACAATTATAGATGAGTAAATCTAGGTATTTGGTTTGAATTCACAATCACTACTTAGTCACAATTGCAATTCCCCTCCTCAAAACCTACTTTTTTTTTATTATTTATTTGTATCCCACCTCTCCATATGGATCGAGGTGGCGAACAACTTACAAATAGCATGTATTTCGAAACATTTCCATACATGCCCCCAACAAGCTGGACACTCATTTTACTGACCTGCGAAAGGATGGAAGGCTGAGTCAACCTTGGAGCCCGGCAGGATCGAACTCACAACCTTGTGGCTTGCAGTACTGGCATTTAACTGCATCAGCAAAAGGAGGTCCGTTCTGCTAACAATTGGAGCATGGATGAATGATATTTTTGGTCAGGTTTTTTTTTTGGGGGGGGGGTTAAGCCAGGATTGGTTAAGATACTTTGTTAAGAATTTCATCCACCATAAAACAAATGAACCAGAGGCACTTACTGGCTTCCCACATCGTTTGCTTCTATTTGACACGGGGATGTGAGAAGATGGTGTCTGGCATATCTGTCACTGGTTTCTCTTCTCTTCTCTTGGCCAGGCCCTACCAAGGACATGCTGTGACTATGAGGTTCTTGGTCAGTGCAGTTTGATAGCACAGTACCAAATGCTCGCAATAAGTGAGTGTATGTTCAAGACAGCAGCTCCTAATGACCGCACAGCAGCCCAATCACTCTTTCTTGTCCAGCAAATCCCAAATGGCAAATAAAAGCTGTCTATAAACAGAAACTGCTACAATTGCAGTTTTGCTTGAGAGAGCCTCCTTTGCCACAGATTAGGAAGTAATGTAAAATTTCTGTGCAAAAAAAAAACCCTCCAAAAACCTTGCTACATATTTTCTATCTGCCCATAGGGATTTCACATTTCAACAAATGCCTCTGCAGCAGGATTTTGAAAAGCTCCCAGGCAAGCTTCAGGGCTGATCACTGCCATTAGGAAAAGACATTTTATTATTATTCAGTAAAAAGCTCGTGGTATTTGAGCTCTTCGTACATTATAATGTTTACCGATAGAAAATTGCAAATTGGCCTCTGCAGTTATTTACTGACTACGTAAATGAGATCTCTGGAATGTAAACATTGAATTTGAAGAGCCAAGTCTTTGTCCAGCTGTGGTGCTCCATTTCTTACCATGAAAACCAGAAAATCTAATAGCTACAAAGCAACAGATAAAATTTCAGGCTTTGGGGGCTTACTGCTGACCCATAAATCTTGACATAATTTTTGACAGGCTTTTACCAGTAAATATCAGCTTACATGGGAAGTCCTACTTATGCTCAAGGAGTCATGTGCTAACTTGAGCCTCACGTGGTAAGTAGATCACATTGACTATCAATGTATCTTTAATCTTTGAAGCATGATAAGTGAGCTCTGTGTGGGAAGCATGATGTACCAATTGCAGCTTTGTTCCTCAGCTGCAAATAGCCTGCAACAGACACTAAGTTAAATCACCCTACCCAGCTGCCCGAGTGATAGTGCACCCAGTTACCTCAGGGACACCAAAGGGTCAAACTAGACAACATGTTCATGGATTGAAGAACCAGGGCTCCCTCCAAAAGGTAGGAATGTACATCTTTACTTATTTCATTTACACATGTGATTATTTAAATATTCAAATATTTATTTATTTATTCAAAGCTCCTGGAGACTATGATTCAAATCCCCACTCAAATACTGGGTGATCTTGGACAAATTCCATTTTCTCAGCCTCAGAGGAAGGCAAAAACAAACTCCTGAACAAATCTTGCTGAAAATACCCTGTGATAGGTTAACTTTACTCTAAGTCAGAAGTGACTTGAAGTCACACAACAAAGTTCGACTAACAGGGGGAGATTCTTTCTAGCCATCTTGCCTCGCCCCTTTGAAAACTGACTTATGGTGACCCCCACGTGAACCTATCATAGGGGTTTTCTCGGCAAGAGTTATTGCACTTGCCTTTCTGAGGCTGAGAGACTGTAACTTGCCAATGGGTTTCCGTTGCCAAGTGGGGATTCAAACTCTGATCTCCACAGTCATAGTTTGGGCTCATGCACACGCCTGCTGCCATGTCCTTTTTGTCAGGGATGCAGCAGCGGGGTGTGTGGATGTGTGCTGAAGTGTACTCTCATTTGCAAATGGGGTAACAGTTTGCACAAATGCACATGCCTACCACCAGACTCTTTTGTTAGGGACATGGCAAACAAGGAAGCACACACACCCTGCCATATCCCTTGGCATCCACACCCCCTGCTGCTATGTCTCTGATGAAAGGGACACATCAGCAGACACATGTTTGTGCCCAAACTGCTCTCTCATTTGCAAACAAGAGAGCAATTTCAGCCCTGCTTTCTGTTGCTGCTGCTGCTATTGATGTCCAGCAGCAGAACTTTGTGGACACCTTGTGAGGGCTCCAGGTTAAGAACCACTGATGGACAGGAAAACTAGAAAAGGTCTTTGTTTGGTTTTTTTGGTAGAGATCTCTAGCAGGCATGGACTATCATTACACTCCTAGTGGCATGTGTGACCCCATTTCAATGCAGGGAAAAGAAACCAAGCTTTCTAGTCAATCCATTCTGCTAGCATCTCTTCATAGGAGCAAGCTACTTCTGAGGGTCCAGAGTAATTTTTGTCCTGCCCTAGGGCTTCACGGGCTGCCCCCACCTCACCCCCTGCCAAACTGAGGACCTCAACATGGCAGATCACACCCCCTCAAGTCGTGGAGGAGGTATATGGTGCCCTCTGAACATAATCTTTGCTATCCTGTTTTTTAACAGAAAAGGCCATCCTTAAGAAATAGGAAATGTGTAGCCAGATATGAGAACTTAAATATGGGGACATGTGAAAAGAGAAGAAGAAAATGTTTAAACTATGATTTACCTCAAGTTGTGAGGTTGGGCTACAAATGTAAATAAGAGAAAGTAACCGCCTTAAATAAATGAAATTACTAGAAATGCAGATATTTCTCAGGCTACAGAGAAGACTGGTCATAGTAATGGTGTGGAAACATGATCCATGGAACTCAGCTTGGTGCTTCCAGACAAAGGTGTACACGTCAAATCAATAAGGTTATTTATAACTCTGTAAAACATTTACCTTTCACTTCCTAATTTTCTATACATGCACATGTGATGCCAGGTCAATTAAATCATCTGTCTGACATGTGCAATTGAAGGGAAAGATGGTTTTCTCTACCATAGAGACTAATGTTTTAGTACAACGCATTCCGTTTCTCAGCTATTGCAATCAATCAAGCAGATGCTCCTGAAGTGCTTTGAAAATCTCAATCAAGAAAATACTAAGGGGGAAAAAAAGGGAGAGTGTTGCACAACAAGCTGTGTCTTACGCACATTTCTTCAGAGGAAGTACCAGTAATTGGAGTAAGCCATCCTCTCATGACAGTAGAAGGCTGCCAAAGGTTTCATGTTTACCGAAACAAATACTCTTTTTATCATATTCTCCTTGCCACCAAGACAATTAAAATGTCATAATCAGAAAGACAGGAAGAGGTGGGGGGAAAGAGACATGTATGAAAACATTGCAATCCTCCTGAAAGAAAAACAAGAGAATGTCACATGGAGACCCTCTGAGGTATTGGCCTCTCATCAGCACAAGTAATTAATCCATATGGGCATTGTGAAGTTGTGTGTTGATGAGGTGAGGTAGGAACATCCACTGAAAAGAGGTGGTGCAGTAGCAGCAGCAGAGTGTAGATATACATCTGGGATTATATGCTGAAATTCAAAACAATCTATTTCCTTTGCCAGCAGACATGAATGGCACGTTAACTGGGAAGGAAGCTAATAAATAAATATCAAAACCCAGCGCAAACAGTAATGTCTGAATTTGGTGATGATAAGGATGATAGCAACAGAAAGTGGTAGGTCAGCTAACTTTTTAGTGCTGTCATGCTCTTTGCAGACTCCATTGTAATTGGATGCAAGGATTTCGCTCAGAAGCCACCACAGTTACAAAATAGGGCTTCAGCAGGGACCAACAAAAAGTTATTTTGAGCCTTGGGATTTTGTCCATAAAAATAAGCATTTGTTCAGCAAAGGATACTTTAAGCTTTTTTTTCTTATTTATTGGTGCAAAAACATAACCAATCATTTAAGGTTTTACTGTTATAACAGTTGAAGAAGTAGCAGCAAACATAATAGCTTCCTCTCTCACTGCATACTACCTCATTTTATCTCCTATTGAAAAATTCATAAGGAGTCTGATCTCCATAAAGATGCCTGAATTGTACCTGTTCCAAGTTAAGTAATGCTTTTGAAAATAGCTCAATCTGCCATTCCAAGCAGCTGAACAAGACCTCTTACACAGCGTGCCCAGAAGAATAGCAATAATACGGGCAGCACTGCAGAGCAGAATAAATACACAGAATAAGGGTACAGACTGGCTGAGTTCAGTGAAAGAGTTAACTGTCCCCTTCAGTTCCTTTCATTGAGATCAATGGGCCTTAGATTGTACTTCTATGTGTTCTTAGATGGGAGTAGAAAACCAAATTTATTACTGGAAAGAAAAATAGGAAATTAAGATTAGAGAAGCTATCTCACTATTCAATCACTGTTTTACTATTATTGAATCAAAAGATCCAGTATTTACTGAAACATGCTGATGGATTTGATCCTGTTATTCTTATCTAAATAATGGAAGAAAATCATGAAATATCCATCATTTCCTGAATTAAATTAGAGATACTCTAATGTCACCTCCCCTAGCTTTTCTTGGCACTGCCAGACTTCTCTGCTCCCCAAGTTTAACATTGATAGAGACCCATTATGATCTGCTGGATGATGCTTTCTTTCAACTTAAACAGATTTCTTATAAACTGGTAAGAACAGTTGTCACTTTGTCAATACTTTAAAAAAAATCATAACACACTCACACATACACACATAGTTTTTCAGCCCTCTACAGCAGTGATTCTCAAATGCTGTTTTTTCATAGATCACTTGGGGTTTCAACAGACCACTTAATAGACAACAGGCCTACTTACCTTTAGGTGCCTAATGCCAATAGGATCCTCTGCTGCCCATGTTTATCATTTCAGGGCTAATATCCTTTGCCCTGCTGTATCCCGTTTGATCATATCTGTGGCATTGTGACATCACAATCTTCACACTGTTATTATAGCTACGCATCTCAGTGGACCACACTGGTTGATGTCCCTGGCAGGCTACTTTTGTGCTCCCATAATCATCTGAAGGAAAACTAAACCCATCCATCCCATCATCATGTTTTCTAGGGCCCAAATCACAACATTCTGTGGTGGTGTTGATTCCATCAGCCCTGCAGATACATGTAGTCACTACATTCTCATGGGGTAAATCAAAACCAATGGTTATTATTTAGGGTTATGATTTGTTGAGGTTGTTTAGTGGCTTCAGTATAAACAGAAAGACAATGAAAATTGTGTACCTCTTTTTCTTATGGGCCTTCTCTATAAATTGACTATGGAAATACACTGATTACCTATAATTCCTCACAGTCTAGTCATGCATTGTGGACCAACCACAGATGTATATTAAATTTTGAAGTTTGGTGCTTTCTAATGTAATGTGTCAAGTAGCCTTCATTCAGTTCTTCAGCACATCTGTGGCACCCCCCCCCTTAAAACAGGTAATAGAACTGTAGAAATCCCTTTTAAGTTACAAGAGTTTGGGAATCTCATTTATCAGGTCAATAGCAAAGTTCAGCTTCTAAAAGCAAGGTATATAAACAGTCTAAGAGCTTTCTTGATATAAAAAAAAATTAAAAATTATTTTTTCTGGACTAAAACCAATGTATTCTGATGTTTGGCAGACAGGTTTTTATGTGCATTTATATTACACATGTGGGAGATCTCAAAATAACCATTTGGTAGTGGTTATATTAAGATATTATCCTATCTTGTTTCAGTATAATCCCTCCAAGCAAACTGCTGCCACTTTGGCTGCAATGTGATTTTCATTAAACTATCCATCTGCACTGCCTTCCAAGCACCAAATTCTTTTTTTAAAAAAAAAATCCATCACACTTCAGCATTCTTCATAAATTTGTAAATCAGTCAAGTTCCCCCTAGCCTGTAGCATTTGCCGAGCTTCTTGTAACAGTTTATTACAGTTTGTTGATACTAATTGGGTAAAGAACAGTATATCTGCATTTGGCTTTAGAAAAGCAGAGGTATTTGCAGTATTTTGTACAGCAAACAGCAGCTTTTGCTCTGATTCCAACAAAATGCAATTTAAGGAAAGAAGCAGAGTTCATTGTTATAAAAGTGCCACACAAACCATGCTGAGGTGCCTCTCGTAATACTGTGGCTCACTTAACTGGCACTCACATTTAAGAGGATACATGTTTTCTTTACGTACACCAGTCTCCCAATGCAGAAAGAGTACTGACAACTAGCTGAGGCTGTTGTACTCTGAATATATCATGCGATGACATAAGTCATGAGAAAAGAGCATAGTGCTTGGAAAAATGGAAGGTACTAGGAAAAGAGGGAGACGGTACTGGCAGGTGAACAGATTCAATCCAGAAAGCCACTACTGGGTTTACAAAAACTAAGCAATGTAGTTGATGACTGAGGCTTTTAGGGATCTCTTATTCATAAGGTCGCTATAAGTCAAAGTTGACTTGCCAGCAAATAACAACACATTGACAACGAGTGTCGTTAAACATCCCTCATCTACATAGGCATCCTGACTGGAGGCAATGGCATGCGTGTTATGTGACAAGAATGAGACTGATGTGTCTCTGGTGATATTATGGGAGTCTGAGCCCTCAAAAGCTTAAGTGCACCAAATGATTGTTGCTCCGCCTTTTCGGTCCAAGTCTTCCTGACACAAATCTGTCATCTCCAGGGAAAAACCCATGTACACGTATATATCAGTAGACAGTGAAAGAAAAAGGAAGTGAGGGAGGAAGGAAGAGGGTTAGGTTACTTAACCATTAAATTCTAGTGACCCTAAAAGGCAAGAGAACATTTTTAAAGCAATTGGCTAAATTATATGAACAGCTTATTTGTTCAGTGTCTCTTTGTACACCTGGGAGAATTTAGAAAACAACAGAACAGCCAGAGAATATTGTGTTCACTGGAGTTTGTTAAAGTGAGATGAATGTCAGTTTATATAATCTGTCCAATTACTTTTATGAATATTTCCCTTTTTAAGTACCATAATGGGCAATAGTCAGACTATTAGGGCTGTAATTAACATTCACTACTGGATAGCTTTATCTCTTTGTATTGTTCTTAGAGTGAGACTAACATGCTGTTTACTTTTCAGTTCTAGCCCAGGGGATCCACTCGGCAGATTGTACAGCTTAAGAAATCAGCTAAACCCAAAATAGTTATTTATTTCATACAGGTCAAGGAGGTGTGTTTTATAACTCTAAAAATGTACTCCAAGAACACAGATAGGAGCCAAAATGATAGATTTTATTGAGATAACTGCATTAATTGGGAAGGCCAAAGTGCTTAAGCATTTTTTTTTTAAAAAAACTTGCTTTCCCAGCACAGTTGTTCTAAGAAAAGATCACCATTTTCTGGCAAATGAATACAGCAAAAATTTTGAATGTTTATTTGTTTAATAGCATATTAGGATGCACATTTATATTTAAGTTTAAACATGTGTCAGAAGTTCCTTTTCTGTGGGTTAGCGTACCTCTGAATGATAAACAACATAATTTCTAGCAGCAAACCCAAAATCTACTAGGTTGTCAACAGACATTTCAAGTGGAAACATACTCACTGAACATTAGTAATAAACTGAAATATATTATTCTCTAACAGCATTAAAGAATGTAAACACATTAAAGGTTAAAAAAAACCCCTACAGATATTACTTCCACTGAAATCATTAAAACTTAAAACATAGTACCCAAGATATTAATTACACTTTCTAGCTGTAAATAACTAGATATTATTTTATTACTTACACCTTTTTAGGCAGGACAATGAAAGTCTTCCACTACTCTGTAATTAAAGGTATTTGCTCTCTCCCCCGCCTTTTATTATAACGGAATCCAAAGATGCTCTCAAGTGCCATCCAACCTAACCCCACCATCTCCAAAGCAAGCATTCAAATCACAGCACCTCAAACCCAACTTGTTTCAATGGAGGCACTTCACACGCTCAGCTGTCCTCAAGTGATAAGCCAGGAGTGAAGGATGAGATTGTGAGCAATGCACATGCATTCATAAATCACCCCTTAAAAGTTCAGCTAAAAGAGGAAATCTGAAACCTTCTGATTTGTTATGATAGACTTTTAGACAGTAATATTGGTCACATTTTCAGTCCATTCAGTTTTCAAAAAGCTTACAGTGCTGCACAGGGGAAAATCCTTCACTGTATACTCACAACAGCCCTGAGAAGACAAGCTGAGAAAGAGTGGCAGGTCATGATTGACAATGATGTCTGTCATGACTGATGATGATTTGAACTGAGCAGTCTGTCCAACATATCTTTTGTGCCCTATCCTGGCTTCCTAACACATAGACAAAATCTGAGCTAGCACTGATCATGACTGGCCCATTCTGGAGCCAGTTTTGCATCACAGGCATTGGTGTTTTGGAAAAACATCAAGAAGTGGCAAAGCAATTATGAGATAATCCTGCTGCACTATTTAAAAAAAAAAAAAGCTATGGCAACTGTCTACAAAGCAAAACAAGTGCCATCAGTTTTGGTCTTATGATAAGTACTTTGTTAGAGTCCAGCTACAAAAAAAAAATGTATCCAGGTAGGTTTCCATACTGTCAAGAGAACCATTTTGTACCAATTGTGCAAATAATAAAATAAAAGAAAAAATAAAATCTCACTCTATGCTTTTTATGACCATTTTTGAACTTCAGCACTCTCATCTTACCCTGTTCTTGATGCTGCTGATGTAGCACATGCTGCCTGGAACAGAATCCCAGGGAAGGACATTCTTGCAGGCATCCTACCTAGCATTTTGGAGACTTACAGTCATAGCAGGAACAGTCTGGAAACATACTCTTCTAAGAGATGAGCCTGGGTGTTGCCTCTTACCATGTTGAAGAAAAACAATTTGATTATACGTATAATCTGCTAAGAAGTAGATCCCATGGAGTTCAATGGAAATTACCCCCAGCTTGGTAGGTATATGATAGCATGCTAAGTGTTATGAGCTCGACCTCTCCCAATGATGGAAAGATTCCTTTGGCATTCTTTCCCATACAAAGCTGAGTGTAAATGGGAATTGCAGTAGCCCCGAGGAAGCAAATCTGTTTGTTTCAAGCAAGCAAATGGTTCTCTGGATGCTTTGAGCTATACTTCCTAGATGATTCAAGGATGTGTTGTAGCCTGAAACATCTGGAATGCCAAAGTTCCCCCAGCTCTCTTCTAATCTTTCTCTCTCACTGAAGTTACTGCATACATGGAGCTCCTGGTAGGACCTTCTTTACCAAGGAGAGAATTCAATGTAAGATTCTCAGCACACGCACACTCCATATGCCCCTTACCACAGAGACAGCACATCTGACCTAAGATGTGTTTAAAAGCGTTCTTAATTTTGCTGTCCCCATCCAGTGCTGCAACTTTAACTTGTAGTTTTTCCAGGGATGTGGATGTGCTGGGAAAAGCAAGGATGGACAAACCTGCCTATCTACCCTCTGCAATATTAGCAATTTCTCTAAGTACAAATCCATTGTAGTCTATTGCTGCTGCAATGTGTGCATATGGTTTCAAAGACTGTCCCCCAAATATCTGTTCATTCATATGCCAGCAAATTTATCCTTTTTGTTGGCAATTTCCCCTAATATATGAATTATGGCAAGCCATTTCTCCCAATAAACTCCCTTTTGTCCCTTTTGTCTGCAGTCTCCCCTAATGGTTGCATTTTTATATGCATTTAAAATCAAGTGCATGATAAGTTCTGGGAAAATGTGTGAAAAAAGCACTGCTGTGTTCCAGCTTTCAGGAAGAGCAAATTAGTTGGATCATACTAAACTATGAACCGAATGAATTTCACATCCATCTCTAGCGTAAAACCATGACCAGAAAAAGGTAACATAGACCAGAGCAGATATTCTGTTTCCCCTTTTATGATGGTGAGCAAAGGATGCATGCCCAATATTCTTACCATGTGAACTCCATAATGTCTATGAATCAGACTATGCATAAAAGCAAATACCTGCTGCATCAAATCTCTAAATAGGTGTACATGTATACTTTAAAGCTTGTCTTCCTCACCCACAGTCCCACAAGCCACTTCCTTAAGGTTAAGTATTGGCACTGAAAGTTCAGATAAGGGAGAAGAGGATCTCTGGACTAGCTTGCAAGTTTATGGCGCAGGCTAACCCCTTGGGAACTTTATATTGTGTTCTCTGTCTTGTACACATGCAATTGATATAAACCCAAGTAATTTTAGCCCATTGTGGAAGCCTGAAAATTCAGAGAGCTTCTTGATTGCACTAAAACCTCTAACAATTTGCAAGGTTCCTCTTGCTGAATCACAAATATGCCATACTACATCAGATTAAAATTATTCTCTAACTATACAATGAGACCAGTTTAGAAAAGTCACTCTTGGGGACTATATTTCATGTCCCTCATTGGCTGCAGGAGTCTGGAAACTGTAATCTAAAAAGTAACATTTCCAGCCTCTGAATGAGACTAACCACTTCATTGCTGAAGTATCTGAGAATCAAAACACATATTAACAGGAAGAACTCTGCAGGGTTTCCCCTCCCAAATCTCCTATTGTGTTTTGACATTCTAGCAATACATTAAAAGTAAAGGTGATTTCCCTCCATCTCAGAATTCTGTACTATGTCTGCACATGCACTGCATATAAATAGGCCCCCAGATGGGAAGATACAATAGTTGGACAACAAGGTTTTTTTAAAACAAACAAACAAATATAATTAACATTAGAGAATAAACTGTGGTTAAGAGCTGCCTTGCAAGATCAGTCACAGTTGCAAATGCTTTAGAACTGAATTTGCTAAAGCAAGATTTCCTCTGTGGACATATTTAATGGAGCTTCACCGTGCTATTGCAGCTTGCTAATCAAATAAAGGCATAGGAATTTGGAATGCATTGCACACTGCTAATCTGTAGTTCAAGGCATGGAATAAAAGCAAATATCAATACACTCAGCATATTCCTGAGAGTCTTAAAATTGAGAAGATTGCTTAATTGGCACTCCCTACTGCTAACAGGAATATGCCAATTAAAAGGATTCTACTATACTCATTAAGGGATTAGACAGCATTAATGTCATACTAACCCTCTGTTACATTATCTTTATTCTGCTTCTCTAAGAATACTTAAAAAACAACAGGTGAATATGAGATCAGAGATACTCCAAGGTGTATCATGTACTGCTATATAAAAAAACTTCATAACATAAGAAATGAATAGACAGGCTAAAACCACACCTGATCCAATATTATTCCAACATCATGTCAATCCATAAAATAAATCTACAACATCATCCATATTTACAATTCATTATTACTAAATAAAATAGTAATGAGCTGCCACTTCTTCTTTCCTATATTTTTGCTTCTGCTTGCAGTACAGAATTTCCTGAAGATACAAATGTGTATATATCTGATTTTCTAGTTGATTGTGTAACCTGTTCCTCTAGAAGATCATCTGTATTTTAGACAAAAGAAGAAGCTTACTTCCACACTTCCTGATAACTTAAGAATTAAATGCAGGTGCTGATGTTTAAGACTATGGGGATGGGGGAGCAGTCCCATGGACATTTGCTATTTTGAATCCTGAGGTCCTACCTATTGCCTCCACCAACTGCATCATGCACAATAATATTCATAATTTTTGTTGCAGAAATGTTAACATAAATACAACATAAAACACAGTGGCTTTAACCCAATGGTTATTCCCAACTAGAGTAGCACCATTACATAAACAAAACTTACCTTAAGTATTGACTAACAAGTTCCTAATATTCAGTTGTCCTATTCTAATTGGGACTGTTATAAAGTCAATCACTTTGAACTTTGATTGTGTGCTGAAAGAAATATTTAAAATACCTCCAGGACTCTGGTGAAAGACTTCAATCCATGATAAAATTGTAAACACAATTAATGAAATTTCTCTTTCTTGTTCTGAGCACAACTGAACATTAGCACTAAACCAGTGACTGCAAACGGGATCTGGGATCAAGCTTCTTTTTGAGTGATTTCTTTCTAGGAGCAGGAATGGGCTTATAATCACACATAGCCTTAGTAGCTGACAGAACAGGATTTTCATCATCAATTAATGAACCTTTCTGACAAGGACTTGGTTTGCGAGGAGCTGCAACTGGTTGCTTGAATTGAAGCACAGCAGATAAGCTGGAATCAGAAGCACAGGTTCTCTGTGTGAGAGAACTATTCCAGATGTTTTCCTTGCTCCCTTGATCCGACGTCTCTGCTATTAAGGTATACGGTGGCTTGTCAGAGGGTGGAAGGGGTGCTCTTCGCTTTTTGCCTTTCCCCTCATTCAGGTTTCCACCTTCCACATTTGCTTCTGGAAGCGTGCTTTTCTGCACTAACATGTGGTGAGAACCATCAAACATGGCAGCCCAGGAAGGAGATATGGACTCTTCTTGGCCAACCACCAATACTCCATCAGTTTCTTCACTTTTTCTTTGCACTGTGTCAATTAATGTTTCATGTTTTACTGGGGAATCAATGCCTATCATATTTCAAAAGACAACATAAAATTCTGATGAGATGATTACTTAGCTACAATGATGACCACAGTCCTTAAATTTTATTACCTAAGCAATGGTTCAAACAATGCACACACTTTCTTTATGAACAACAAGACCTGAGATTTAATCATGGCAGTAGAAATTCTTCTGTTATTGCACAAAAATTATACCATAGCAAACTGAGCAAGAAAATGCACATCATAACACTATGGATGCAGGTAATTATCTTTTTACTGCACTATGTACAGCTGGCTTTTAAAAAGTGGAATAGTTTACCTTGCAAAACCAGCAGCAGGAGGTTAATCTATTGTAGCTGTTCATTAAATTTTAATGCATTCTGCACCCTCACTGGGAAGAAAGGATGGATTCTATTGAATGCCAATACTTGTCAAGAAGTTCCTTTCATTTTGATGAACATACGTGACTAGTCAGTTTCTTTAAAAATCACAATATGGTATTTAAGCAGTGTCTTCACAGTCTATATTTGGCTGTTGATGTACATTTAGTCTACTTCAAACACAACTCAAACATTACCCTGCTCCTGGCCTCCTCAGTGTCATCAGCAATGTACTTTTGACAATCTCCTGACTAAGTATCTACAAACTATGGCAGGGCTTGGTAGGCAACCATTATCTTCCACTAAGTAGTTGTTAGTAGATTGTGGATTTTGGTAAACAAAACAACATAACATTAGGTAGGTGCTATAACATCAAAGTCTCCCCATCCCTGCTGCGGGAATTCTGTTTAAAGATCCTCTTTATCAAAGTACCGTCTCCAAAGAGTTGTCTGTTTCGTCTTCCTTTCTTCCTAATCAACAAGTGCATGTGATACAAGCAATCTCTGCACTGTCCTCCAGCTGCTGCACTCATAAGCTTGATCTTATGCAGAATTCAGCATATCTAAGACCATTAAGATTTCTGTAACTCTGCCTGGAAATTGGGACCAAGCCTCACAACAGAAAATCATCTGCCTCCTAGAAAGTTTTATTTATCAGGCTGACCGATATACTCAGTTCTGGCAGGTTGTAGAGCACTTTTGTGGAAGACTACTCAAGAGCACTTCCAGCACATGGAAGTTTGCCAAATAGAAAGCTTCAGCCAGAGACCCATAAATGCTGCTAAATAAGATCAATGGCTACTTTATTCATTTGGTTGAAATCATATTCCCAATAAACCAGTTGTCCTTAGGCAGGCAGGGTTTTTCTTTATTCCCAAATAAGAAGGAATACTTTTTTAAAAGAAACAATGGAAGGAGAGGGAGGTTCATCATCTAAGATGTTACGATTCTAGAAGAATTTTGCCAGGCAGTATCACTGCATGTGCACTTTGGCTCTTTCTCTGCCCTGAAAGGATTTCAACTGCTTACCTATATAAGATTCTTTAACATTTTCATTCTATCAGCTCTGACTACCTCTTTTCAGATCATAGGCCAAAAAAGAAGAAGCCCCTGACCGCTGCTAGGTTTTCAGCAGTTGCTGGTTACAGCTCACAAGCACTGTGGTCAAAATATATTTTTAATTTGTAATTCTAGTCACTTTCCTGTAATACCCACAGGAAGAGAAAGCACTTATTTCACACAAGTCTCATTGAAAATAATGTGAGTTATGCAAGAGCAAAGGCAATTCAGTATCCTCAGAATTTGTATCCAATGTTGTTTCCAGTACTCTGTCTTCCACTTACTCATGTCTTGGTAAACTGAAGTGGCCTCTTTTGCCAAGAACAACGGTGGTTTCCGTGGTGAGATAATCTCAATTTTCATGACTTCTTCACAACACTGTTTCCACTGACCTGAAAGAAAATCAGAAAGTAGAACTCAAAGTACCTTAAAAAAGAAAACTATAACAATTACTGCCCCTTGATAGCCAACTGTTTCATAAATGCTGTATATCAATTTTTACAACTTCTGTAGATGGCTTAGCAGACCAAGTACTGGATGCTCAATAGCACCATAATCTCACCAGCAAGTATTATGGGTTTAACATCTGCAATGACAAAACCAGCTCTGATTCCTTAGATTCCCAGGACAGGATTTAGATAATCAATTCTCACAGCATGACCAAGCTGCATCTTTATGATTTATACCTTAACGCTATTACTCTGAGATATTTCAGCTGGACATAAATATTCATTAACTTTATAATAAATGACTGCAGAAGAAGAGGGACACTGAAACCTCATCAGAGCGAGTGTGCTCAGCTGCTTAACCAGTTATGAGCTTTATTTGCAAAATAAAAAAACTGACTTATACACTCCACTACTACAAAAAATAAAAAAAAAAAATTCAAAGTGCATAGATTTCTAATAGTCTGTTTGCTAAGATTCCAAGCTATCAAGAATATAAAACAAAGAAGGATAACATTATGGAATTTTAAAGATTTCCTGCTCTTCCTCTTCAGAACATACTCACTGTGTTCTGGAAAAGAGGTTTTCTTTCCCTCCTCCTCTCAAATGACAGGATTGTTATGCAATGCCAGTTCAAAAATGTTCAGTGCATTTTTTGAACTTATATAGGGGCTCTGGTACAAAAGGAGACAAAGCTACTTACTAAAATCATAGAAGTGCTGCCAGAAAGCTTCCATCCACTTATAAAGGTCTTCCCGGCTTTCAACTGCAAAAATCTGAGTCACAGCCTCACCAGCCTCAGGGTTGATAACAGAAAAGTTATTGGTTCTTTTCTGAGTGTCTTTATCCACAGCACGAATTCTTGTTTCCTAAAATGTTATATAAAACACAGAAGGAATGAAATAATAAAATTGACCACCAATACACAGAGGTATGAGTTTAATCAACTAGGAAAATGATAGTGGCCAAATAGGCTTTTATTCAGTTAAAAGATTCAATTTTCAAGTTAATCTTATATGTGAATAATTCTATTTTACAGACCTAGAATAAAAATAAACTAGTTCTCCTTTGTAGCAGGCACATATAAAACACAGTTCATGTGACAGAAAAACACTGTATGGATAGCACTCAAAAGGACTGCTGTTTCTAATTCTTAACTTCAGAAAATGGAGCTGTGCTTCATTTCCCATAGTTAAAGGATGGGTACAAAAACTGTCAGTGAAAGGAATGTTTGAAACAAACATTAAATTTACAAATAAATTTAAAACAAATTTAAAAATAAAAAACAAAACTCAGTAACATGTTCTCATCTATTTGTTGACATGTCTCCTCTTGTTCTTGTGTCCCTTCAAGCAGTTTCCAATTTATGGTAACTCTAAGGCAACCATAATAAGTGACTGTACCATGGGGTTTTCTGGGGCTGAATGTGTGTGACACACCCCAAGTCACTCAACGAGTTACCATGGCTGAGTGGGGAACTAAGCCCTGGTCTCCAGGGCTGTCATCCAATGTTCAAATCACTAGACCATGTTGGCTCTCATGCACCATGCACATTTAGTTCTTGCACATTTTAAGGACATTGATATCAGTTTCATCTTCTAGACTGATGTCAGTGTTCTTCAGACTGGATTCAGTTTTGCTCCACTGTGTGACTAAAATAACGAAGAGATTTCTGTTCTCTAAATTGTCCAGTGCAACTAAACGGATTGTTGTAGCTGAATTTCTGGTAACTTCCTAAAGCAGATATGTCAACTGACAGGTTTTGAAATGTCCATTGGTGCCTTTTTCTACAATCAATTACATTTTCAAGTAGCGCAAAAAGAAGTATGTATGAATATCTATAATAAAAAAGAGAATGTATGCATTTCTCTTGCCACCATAGGTCTGAGACCATAAAGTCTCTACCTTGAAACTCAGTATGGCTGTTGGGGGGACACTACGAGAATGGACTTGGAGGACTTAAAAAAATAATTTTAATCAGTTTACATGACCATCTTTACAACAACACCATCTTTACAACACCATCTTTGGTACTGCCTGGCAGTTTCCTAATTATCACATTGTTGCTATTCAGGACTAGCAGAAGTACCAGTCTGGCAATGATATGAAACCGCCCCCGCCTTTAATTCTTGCTCCACAGCTTGTCCAGCTTTCCTCTCTGATTATTTCCTTCACTCACCACCCACCTTCTTTCGCTTATAAGTGCTTGAAAAGTTTGGATGCCCTGCAGAGGGAAAGAGAATTAGGAGCTGCCTAGAGGCCTTCTAAAGAAATAAATATTCCAGGCCTGATTGCAACTTGGCTCAGAGGAAAGTTATGGAGGTCTGTTATCTAATTCCTGAAGATGGTGCTGTAGGCTACAAGTAGATTTTAATGAACTAAAATTAATCAATTTTTAGAAACAGTAACCCTGAAGTGCACACTCCCTTAGTATCCACGTGAGGTTTCAGGAATCTATATTTCATGATAATTGAACTACGGCAGCCAGATACACATATCTGGATGTACAGGGGGAACGGAACCCTTGCAAAAGATGCAGCAAAAGTAGGATTACAGAGTAGCAGAGCAAGCCTGAGAAGTTGAAAGTCCAGAGTAGCATCTTGCAGAATCAACTTAAAAGAGAGAAAGCAAATTGGATGGCAATAGCTGCATCGAGAACAGATGAAACTCCAGAAAAGCAACTCACAAGACACAAAGTGAAAGAAGTAGCAGAGGATGGACCCAGGATCCCACTTCTGGGGGAAGAAAGAGAACCCTGCATTCTCCTGTAATTGAGCCTTGGGGTACAGCTTTCTGTACCCCCTGCCATGCAATCAGATGGAAAAAGAAAAACTCCAAGGATACGTTGCAATGTTCAAATGGAAATGAGTAATTCATGGTTATGGTAATATATGATGGGATGACAGTTAATATACCATGGAGCTGGAATGTGGAAAGGTGAATGTATGAACTATCATGTAAGATTAACATTGTATTGTGGTACATTAATGTAAACTGGTAAAAGAACTATGGAAAATGAAATCTAGATCAGTGTGGAAGGTCAAAAATAATTCATGTAAAAGTACAATTATAATTGTTTGTTTTAATTTGTGAAATTGAATAAAATTATTTAAAAAAAGGATATGTTGCAATGACAAGGTTCAGCTGCCCCCCAATCAAAGGTTACACCTCCTATGCAGAACAGCGCATAAGAAGGCAGGAGGTGTGCCTATAGGTTTCACTGTCTATGGATTCACCTACATGGCACAAGTGTCCAGATCAGACAGCTTAATGGTGAAACTAGGAACTTTTGCTAGTATTTAATTTTTTTTATATCATTTTATTGAAGTTTCACAATTAAAACAAACATTTATTATTGCTATTTCACATGAATTATTTCTTGAATCCTCCAAACTGATCTAGATTTCATTTCCAATATCTCTTAACATTGTTATATCCTTGTACTGCATTTTTCAGCTATTTTACACGTTGGTACATAGCATTTCCATTTTCCATATTCCTGCTTCATGATATCTGCTAGTATTTAATTTTTTAAAAGAAGAGTTTTTCAAGAAAAACATATGATGGCTGGCCTCTTGTATTGCAGTTACAGATTTGTAATCTAGAGACATGGATCTATAACTGCTCTGTATTCAGCTATGCTATGTATTCATAACTGTTGCACTGTTGCCACTATCATAAATGCCCTGAAAACCAAGAGCATATTCCAGGGAGGTGTTCCGAGCAACAGAGGTTGGTTCAATCAAGTGAAGTAGTTCAGGATGATGTGGCCAGCACCCCCCACACCCAACCCTAAGCTATGGTACAATGGTCCTTGTTGCACCTGAGCTTGGAGGCAGGTCGCATCATCCTGAAGGGTCCCACTTGCCCTCACACCAACCCTCCATCAGAGAGTTTAAGATGGAGGGGATCCTTTGTAGCTATGTTTAGCTATGTAGCTAGCAATGAGATGCAGGATTTCAGCCAACATCCAATAAAATAAAATAAAATAAAATGTTGGATCCACAAAACCAAGAGTGGAACTCAGTTTTTATGATGGCTCCTGTTTATCTTTCCTGCTGCAGTTCCTTGTCCCAAATGAAAAGCCACCCTTAAAGACTGGGGTTCTCTCCAGAAGAGGTGAAGAGTCATACAGGCTGTAGCAGAGGTTAAAAATCAGTAGAAAATGTGGGAGTGGCTCCTGTAAGCAGAAGCTCTTTCCACTCAAGCAAGAGATCTCGCCCTTCTTCAGAGTGCTGGTTTGTAATCTTTAATCCATTACTGCCACATTATCACCAAATGCCTCCTAAATCACAGGTTTAAAAAGGGGGCGGGCATTAGGACAGCATGTCAGATGTGACATTGGTGTATGTTAGACAAATTTAGGAAAGATATAAAATGAGAACCTTGTGTTGATTACCATTTGCCAACTCCTTAATCTTCGGTTTGTTTGAGCCTGAATAATGCTGTTTTAAAAAACTGTTTTTCCCTTGTCCATGTTACTATTACCGTACTCCCTCTGTTGTTTTTTTCCTGGAAGTGCATCACACATTATGTCATCTCACTGTAAATGGATGGGGGAAGAAAGACCAGCTATGGATTTTAGAGAGCAGAAAGACAGCACAGTGATCAGCTGCCAGGGTGATGTTTACATCTAGTTCTAAGAGACTGCCCAAGCAAGGAGAAGAGGGAGAATCATAGCCGTGGAAAGAGCAGGTCCTACTCTGGGAGGACTGGGACAGCCAGCTGTTGCTTGAGTAGTTACTTCCAGGGAAAGAGAACTGAAAGAAATTCATCCGAGGGTGAAAAGAAGCACACGCTTACCACCATTTATCAGGGAAAAATCATACTTGTGTTACACTTGCAGATCAGGAAGAGAGCAGAGACCCACTCTGTTTCACCTGCGATCTTGGTTAGGGAAGGCTTGTGGAGGTCAAAGTACAAAAGGGATAGGTGCATGGCTTTTGGCTGCTGGTGGCTGGGAGGGAAGGGAGCTTTGGTTGTACTTGCTGCTCTTGCTACAAGCAGTTTGGGTTGTACTTGCTACTCTTTCTCAATCAATTTACTGGATGGTGACTAACGGGCTCAACTCTGATTTGGTTAAGAAAAGCCAACACTCTATAGCTTTATGCAGCCACTGTGAGCATCTTAAACTAGAGTAGGTTTGAATGACAGGGATGGAAGAATGGATGTTGTGAGTCAGCTGCAACAAGCAGGGTGGAATGGCGTTGGAGGTGAAACATACCGACAGGAAGGACTTCCTCCTTCTAGTTTATCACACAGTTGACAAATTTTTGACTGCTTCTTCAGAAGCCCATTAAATGTTTTAAAATCCTGCTTTGCAATACCTGCCAGCTCAGTGGCCAGGAAGAACTATGCCATTGTGCTATGTGTGTCCTAAATGAATACACTGTCCTGGCATATGTGACTGAAAACTGACTGGGAGAAGATGTGGGGCCCAGAAGGGCAATGTCATCCAACTATGCTCTTGAGGTTTTAAATCAGGAATCCATTTCCATATTGATGTACTATGTCTATCAGTTTCCAAAATGTGTGTGTGCCCCTAGTGGTGCGGCAGTGAGGGACGACTGAGATTCCTTTGGCATATTGCCCACCAGTGGCCTGGGAATCTCATTGCATGAGCTGGTGGGGAATTGGATGCTGGGTAATTTTAACATTCATGACAAAGTCTCTTCATTCGGAGTAGTTCAGCATTGCATTGCTTGTATGGTGTATTCATCTGAAAGCTTGATCAAAGCCACTAAATCACAACAGTTTAGAGGATGAGGCAAAGCCACTTTTACAACAAAAAATGTACAAGTAAATAATGGATGCAGCAAGTGTTCTATAGGAAAGAAAGGTCTTCATTCTCTCTACATGTAGGACTCCAGTCTACAGAGAACATGTCCTCGTTGGCCATCATATTCCCAGATCTTTATGCATTCTAAGTCCTGGAGAGAAGTAAAGGTGTTTAGTGGTAAACCAGAGGCTGCTATAAGTTGCCCAACAGTAGACAAAGGCAAAGCCTTCACCTTTTAGAACAAGAGTGTACAATTGTTGGGGTTAAGGGACTCTGTTGGCACCTTGAGGAGAGAATACACCTTTCTACTACCCCATTCCCACACCTGAAATTTAATTTTTACCCTCCCACAACACCCCCTAGAGAGACTGGGGAGAAATTTCACAATGTTTTAGGTTCAGAAAGTATCTTGAAGGTCAATTTTCACATCACTTCCTGTTGGAAAAAAAAGGGAGGCTCTCGTGAACCTAAAATATCCAAGGAGGCTTTATAATGTGGCAAAACATATGGAACTTTTTTTGAGGGGAAGGCATTTGCAGACAGAAAAAATTCTGAAGCTATATCAATGGAGGGGGAAGCAATAAAAATGCCCTTGCCCGTAGGCTACATTTCCCCACCCCTGCTTTAGAAGCTCCAAGAATGCAGAGACAACAACAGCTGTTTCTTGGAATATCATAGAATCACAGAATCTTAGAGGTGGAAGGGACCACAAGGGACATTGAGTCTAAGCCTCCATCAAGCAGGAAGACAAAACTAAAGGACTCCTGAAAGATGCACATCCAACCTCTGTTTAAATACCTTCAAAGCTGGAGTCTCTGACCCTCTGAGGCAATCTATTCCACTGTCATACAGCTATTAACGTTTAAAAAAATGCTTCCTGATGTTTAAGTGGAATCTCTTTCCTTGTCATTTGAATCCATTGGTTTGTCTCTTGTGGTAAAGTGGAAACTTTAATGAGATATTGATTATTTTATGCATTAAGGTAATCCTGTTCTACTTGTTCTAGGCTGTCCAATGAATTTCTGGGAACTGTACAGATATTCATGATAATTTCTCCTCGTGACAATGTTCACATAGTAAAAATGGACCTAGCTCCTTTAATATCTGGCTGTGGTGAAGCACAGCCTCAACCTGGTTTTTACTACCAAGAGTGATGATTTGAGGGTAGAGGAGTCTGAACAAATTCTGCTGTTGTGGATGACTTGCTACTTAATATTGTTTAGATTTAGTGGGATTCTAAACCTCTGCAGGACTGGGGAATTAAAATGGTCTGTCTGTAGAGACTAATCGCAGGGAGGTTTTCTGAATGCTTTGAGGTACTGGCCAGCAGCTAGAGGTGACAACCCTGATTTAGCCCTGGTTATTTGTTCCGTGGGAAGACAGTCTTGACAGCTGACAGTTCCTGTATGCCACCAGTGTGACTTTTATTGTAGTTAACTCACTTTTAGCTCACAGGTTGTAGTCCTGTAGAACAAAGGGATTTACAAAGGAAGACTAGAAAGAGAAACATCTGAATTGAATTACATTCACAAATTTCAATCCATTAGCAGAGATGAACAAGGACACGGCTTGATGGTGCACTACATACATTAACACAAGAGTCCTCACTTGCTATTGTTGATAACTACCATCAAGTCAACTTCAAGTTACGGTGATTCTATGAATGAGATCTTCAAGTCACCCTGTGATAACAGCCTTGCTCAGGTCTTGCAGCCCTGGGGACATGGCTTCCTACATTGAGTCTATCCATCTGTAATGCAGCCTTCTTCTTTTCCTACTGCCTTCTACCATACCAACCATTATTGTCTCTTCAGGTGAGCCATGTCTTCTCATGATATGGCCAAAGTACAACAGTCTCACTTTTGTCATCTTGGCTTCCAGGGAGAGTTCAGGCTCGATTTGCTCTAGGACCCATTTATTTGTCTTTTTAGTAGTCCATGGTAGCCGCAGAACTCTTCTCCAAAACATTTCAAATGAGTTTATTTTCTTCCTGCCAGCTTTCTTCACTGTCCAGCAGGAACTGGAAATAGATGGCATGGACAATCCTAACTTTAATATTCAGTGATAAATCTTGACACTTCAGGATCTTGTCCAATTCCTTCATAGCTGCCCTTTCAAATCTCAGTCTTCTGATTTCTTGACTACAGTCTCTATTCTGATTCATGACTAAGCCAAAGTATGGAAAATCTTGAACTATTTCAATATCTTTATTAGCAATTTTAAAGTTATTTGAATCATTTGTGGCCATTATTTTTGTTTTCTTAATGTTCAGCTATAAAGCTGCCTTTGCACTTTCTTCCTTGACTTTCTGCAGTAATCATTCCAAGTCTTTGCTGTTTTTTTGTTAGTAGTATAGTGTCACCTGTATATCTTAAATATTTGAAGTTACTTCCCCCAAATCTAATCCTGCTTTATGTATGATATGTTCAGCATATGTATTAAACAGATAGAGTGATAAAATGTAGTCTTGCCTGACCCCTTTGCCAATTGGAAAACATTCTGTTTCTCCGTATTCTGTCCTGACAGTTGCCTCTTGTCCTGAGTACAGGTTACATATCAGGACAATCCGATGTTGTTGCACACCCATTTCTTTAAGAGCAATCAATAGTTTTTCATGATCTATGCAATCAAAGGCTTTGCTATAATAAGCACAGGCTGATTTTCTGTTGAAATTCTCTAGTGTGCTTCATTAGCCAACAAATTTTTGCAATATGATCCCTAGTGCCTCTTCCTTTTCCGAATCTAGCTTAGACATCTGGTGTTTCTCACTGCATATATGCTAAAAGTTTTTGTTGTAGAATTTTGAGCACTACTTTACTTGCCTGGAAAATTAATTCAAAGGTCCTGTGGTTATCACAATCCATGATGTCCCCTTTCTTGGGAACTGGAATGTGTATTTTTTCCAATCTGTAGACCATTCTATTTTTTCATATTTGTTGACAGATTTTTGTTAGAGTAGATTCTATCTCTGTATCTTGAAGCAGCTGTATCATTCTGCCATCTGTTCCTGGTAATTTATTTCTCCCAAGTGCTCTGAGTGCAGCTTCCACTTCACTTTCTGAAATTGCACCGTCATCTTCAAAAGGTTCTTCTTCATACAATGAATGTGTCATCCTTCTATCTCTTTTATATAGTTCTTCTGGGTATTGTTTCCATCAGCTTTTTATTCCCATTTGGCCAAGTAATATGTTCCCTGCTGGTCACAGACCATCTCTATTCTTGGTTTAAATTTCCTTTCTATTTCTCAGATCTTTGAGAAGAAGTTTCTTGTCGTTCCCTTTTTCTTCTTCTTCTTCCTTTTCATTTTATTTCTCTGCATTAATTATTATAGTAGTTTTCCTTGTACATGTGCATAAGTCTACTGCTGCACATATAACAAAAGGAATAATCTCAGAGACAAAATTGAACCTAGGGAAACTAACTTTTGGTAAGCAGGTTTATTGCTTTCACACATCAACACTAACTGATCACTGTAAAGATCTGAAAGACCTGTATCATCTTGCCCAGCCCTTTGAAAATTTGGGACAAGCAACATGATTGCATCTTTCTGGATCCTATCATATTCTTTTCTACTCCCACAATTGTATATATTCAGCCCTCCATATCCATGGATTCTGTATCAACAGATTCAACCAACCACGTCTTGAAAATACTTTAAAAAACAAACGCACAAAAAATCTTTAATTTTGCGTTTCATATAAGGGATGTCATTTTACTATACCACTGTACATAATAGGATGTGAGCATCCACGAATTTTGGTATCCACAGGGGATCCTGGAACCAAACCCTAGAAGATACTAAGAGCTCACTGTAAATATGCTTTATACTTGAGGCCTTAATATCACACAGTACTGCATCTGAAGAAGTCGGTTTATATCCATAAAAGCTCATGCTAAAATAAAACCCAGTTAGTGTTAAAGGTGCTGCCATATTCATTTTGTTTCTCCTCCTCCTTTCCTCTCTTTTAACTCACTTTCAATAATCTATAATTATTCTAATACATGCTTGTTTTAGGCCTATGGAAAATAATGTTGCAATTCTGCATGTGCTCAGTATACTAAGGCCAGTTACCTACATTTGAAATGAATAGGGATTCTGCCCAAATCTTGTAGGTGCAAATATCTGATCACTCACTTCAACCAACAGTCACTCTTCAAGGATAAAAATAAACCAGTAGCTTACTCAGCATGGGAAGACAGCCATTAACCCATCCCAAACCCAAGACCCAAACCCACTAGTTATATAGAAACGAGGTTTTTCTGTTCTTATTTAATCATATTTCATTTCAAGCACACACCACATATTTCTTTTTCTACTGCATGTCAACTAACACCAGTAAAGATTAAATATGTAACTATAAAAAGTCACATATATTGTCATGGGGGAAAACCCTAGAACTGACAGTCTTTGAAAACCTTTAAAATATTCTTGAGAGGGTACATTTTTAAAAACGCATTACTGGAGGAGCTGTTTGAAATACAAACACAGCTGTTTGTAGCATATCTGATGAATTTGCTCATTTAAATTTTTCATTCTAAAAATAGGAGATTAAGTAATTCATCCATAAATGCTGTGTCCTATTAATGCAGGTAACCATAGATACCAGTATAAAATTAAGTCAAATAGATTTACATTTGACAGGTTAGAGCTTCAAGCAAGTCAGTGACATAAGTTCATTTAGTGTATGCTGTGTATCTTATGCCACAAACTCATTTATAAAACAAAAGCAATTCTCAAGTAAGAGACGTTTTATACTTCATTTGATTATTTAAGTGATAGAAGATGCTAACTTCAGCAGTAATAGGCTGATATGCTTCTGAAGCAGTAATACATTATGCAACAGATGGGATGTATCCAAGAAACTGCATATTAACCACTCTATTCTGAAAGAGCACATAACGCCTCTAGTACAATGCACAGGTTCAAATGTGTTGTCAAAGCTAGATAATAGCAGTCCTATATCTCTCCAAAGTCCTGTTACTTTAACATAATACTGTCCCCCCTTCTGACTGAATAACACCAATCATATTTGTCTTGGGGTGGTGTGAGGAGATGCCAAGTCTAGGTTTAGGTGGTGACTCTGAACATAATTACTAGGAAGTAAACCATATGGAACAAGTAGAACTCACTTATGAGTAAATCTGCATGGGCTTATGTGAGCACTCCACAGGGCCAATATTTATCAAAGACCTTATTTGCCACTGTGATTACTTTTTAGTGTTTATCCATCAGTGTCCTGAACTGCCGTCACCTCAGAGAGAACTTCATGGTGCAGAGGGTTCAGATGACACCATCTTCATTCTAGCAGGCTGATATCACAAACTCTACACATGGTTATCTGGCAGCTGCACAGCTGTGGCTTCACTACAACTTCTTCCTGCACCACTCTACGGAAATTTGATTACAGGAAATTACACGAGTGGGCCAACGGTATAGGTTTTTTTATACTTGCCAATGGATCTGGGATTGTGCTATTTTTGAGCCCCTGTCTCCCAAGCACCCCTCCAAGCTCTTCCTGTTTTTTAAACTAAAAATGTCACTCCACATCGCCTAGACTTCTGGCTTTCTTGAAAAATGGCCTAAATCAGCTCAGGGAGGCCCAAAACCATGATGTAACTGCCGCCATGGCCCCTAAGGGTCACAGGAGGTTTACCCAGTGGTTGTTTTTCAAAAAAAGTAAAAAAAGAAAGCTGGGGATGGGATGAGAGGAGACTGCAGTTTTAGAAAATCCCACTGTAGGCAAGTGCCGTCTCAGCCCTCAGCAGTTGCTCACCACTGCCTTTAATGGAAATACACACACACACACAGCTTTTAGTCAAAGTGCAAAGACTGTATATTGTGGGTATGGCAAGGACCTAAATAAATTATGCATGTGATAGCTGCAGCAGAAAACACAGAACTGAACTGTCAAAAAACGATGTAGTTATTGATAACTAAGAAAGAAGCATAGTTTGATTGTTATGACTTCTGCCAGTGGACATAATTTGATTGTGGTTATGCCCTGTTTTATTTTAACATGTTATTTGTTATGTGTTATGCATTGTTGTTTTCTGGTGTGGCCTCTGGCTGATGCAGTAGTTTAATAATCTAAATTTAACAACTGATCACATTAAGGAGACAGAGTTTTGTTGTATTTGACAACTATCTTTGGGTAAATAAACAAGAATTATTTTAAATGTCTGCTCTTCCCAAAACTGACTTCAAACAATGGGCAATTTAGATGTTAACATTCCATGATTTATTAAGTCAAGAATGAGCAATAAACCTCCATGCTGCCCCTCCTTTTCAACTGCTGTGGATATTTCCATTCTAATGTCTTCAAAGCAAATTTTCCTATTTCATTTCTAATTGGGAAACTGTTTTAAGGACAGGACTGAAGCACTGAAGGCAGCATAGCAGGGAAGGAGGCAAGGAGAAATATGCCAGGCTGATGTTCACTCAGAATTTGACAAACTATAGTTAAGTCAGGAATATTTTGTCTGAATTAGCCCCCCCTCTTTTTTTTTTTGCTACAGTTGTCTTGACATTTTAATGACTCAGGCATATTTTCAAGAATTCCTCTATTATAAATCGTGGACGGCTTACACATTTTCCAATGTATTGTGAAACATTAATATTTCCAGGCCTTCCTTCTTTTCAAAAGCATGTCTCTAGCTAGACACTCTGCAGAACATTTTCACATGAAAATATAATCCAGGGATTAAATGATCAGGGTAGGAACAGGGGTAGATGGATGCTGTTACTATTTTGGAGAACGACCTAGCATCACTATGGTTGAATTATTTCACCTGTCATTTTTATTCACTTCCTTTCCTACCATTAGATTTTTTTTAATTTTATGAAATTCAGACTTGATCCAAATGTGAAAATCAGTGAAAATCATTTTAGTTCAAAATGTACTATGTTCCAGTTAACAATTAAAAAAAAAGCCCTCTTAGGATTTTTTCACACTATAAAATGATAGTGCTATGATTTCAGTTTCAACTGTCATGAATCTGTCCTATGACATGTTAGGAGCTGTAGAATAGGGTGGGGCATTTAGAATGCTCGGCCAGAGAGTTCTAGTGTGTTACCAAACTACAAACTCCAGGATTCCACAGGATGTAGCCATGGCAGTTAAAGTGCAGTCACAGTGCAGTAATTGTGTAGTGTGAAAGGGCCCTAGAAGACAACAGTAACCTCCCATGCAATATTGCTTTCAACACCAATTTCTGGCTTGGAGGAAAATCTACCACTCAATACAAATAGCATTTTGGATGTCGCATTTGAGATTGAAAACATATAACCAGGGCACCAAAATTTAACTTCAGTGTACTAGCAGACATAATGTTTTACCTTGTTGACAGAAACTGTCAAAGTTGGTTCCACTTTAGCTTCTTTTTCTTCTGGTGTATTGTAGCAAAGAAGCTTACCACCTCTTAGTAAGCAGTACAACTTCCTCCAGCTGATTAGTTTCCCCACCACTTGCTGTAAGAAAGACACCTATTGGTTATTGCTACAAATCATTGCTTTAGCATCATTGTTGTTTTTACAGTGACCACATTGTTCAGGTGAGGATGGGGTAGGTGAGAAGACAGCATAGTACACAGCATGCACCCTTTGCAGCTAATCACATACCCACACTGCTTGCATAACAATGTTATGACTCCCGATAATAATTTTTCACTAACGGCTGAAACAAATACATAATGTCATAACTATATATTTCTTCAACCACTCTTTGGTGTGTGTTTTTTTTAAACAGTAAACATCAGTAGAAACATTGTGAACAGTGATTTACCATTGTTAATAGCATTTTTTTTTCTTCTTGTACTGTCCAAATCTCTTCTCCTGCTTTATGCGCCCCAGTTCTAACATCCATTTAGATTGGATTTTGACAGCTAGAGATTTCTTATTACTATATGTCCTAATAAGCCTGGTGAAATGATTCATGCAAAGGACTGAGAGACAAGGACTGTTCACACATAATACAGAATGGCAATAAAGATGCAAAATCTTATTTTCTTCAACATACCTTGTCTTAAAGAAAAAAGTATACAATTACAATTAATATGAAAATATGGAAGATACAAGCAAGTGCAAAACAAGCATACCTTGTTGCTTGCTGCAATAAGTATCAGTAAAAAGAATTACTTATTTAAAGAACAGACATCTCTGAAAACAGGCCTATAAAACATTCATTAATTGGACATCACATTACAGGTTCCCAAATGCCCTTGCTTACTCTAGAGTGATGGGGAACAAACTACCTTAGGTGAGGATGGGTAGCTACACCTATTCCTCTCCCAGTTCCTTCATATGTATGTAACTATATTTTTATGATTACATAGGAGGGGGAAAAAAGGATTGGTGCCAGCAGTTTTTATTTAATGGTAAGTTAAGAGGACACAGGATAGATTTTCAGTGTACTAGAGAAAGAGTGCATATTTCACAGGAGAGACTCTCTATTTGTAGACGGTAAAAGAAATGCCAAGACATCTTCCATTTTATGAAACAATTTATTTTGCCTGAGTTGCTGCTGGGGAAAGTAGGACTCTTTAACTTGAAGGCAGGTTTTGCGCAGTTTGCTCTGCTTTTGCAATTAAATCTCCTTAGTTGATTTGTTCTCTCTTAAAAGAAAGATGCCTGTTTTCTGTAGATGTATCAATGCATAACACTGCGGCCCTACAGAGACTTCAGAATGGTCGCCATTTAATTCAGATGGATTACTTCCCAGTAATAAACTTCAATATCAAAGAATTTTAGAGGTGTGGGATCAATTATTATGATCTAGCATGAGATTACCCCCACCTACTACCTTCCTATTTTTTAAAATCCAAAATCAAGAGTAGCTTGGTTAACAAACTATTTTTAGGCTGATAACATTTTTGTACAGACTTAATTTTCAATTATTTCACACTTCATTTTTGAATTTCCTATTACCTCACTGTAGTTAAACTCACAAACCTAGATAACTGCACCCATCATGTGAAATGGCCCAAAAGTTGTTTATTGTTGTTATGTACTATCAAGTCAGCTTTGACGTATGGTGCCCTTGTGAATGAGAGCTATCCAAAGACCTGTTATTAAGAGACCAGACCTGCTGAGGTCTTGCAAACTCATGGCTGTGACTTCCTGGATTGAATCTCTTCACTTGTAATGTGGTCTTTTTCTTTTCTTGCTACTTTCAAATTTACTGAGCATATCATCTTTCCTAAAGAACTGTCTCATGATATGTCCAGAGTTCCATAGCTTCACTTTAGTCATTTAAGGCTTCCAGTGAGAATTTTGCTTTGATTTCTTTCTGGACCCATTTAATTTTCTGTTTGGCAGCCCATAGTGTCTATAGAACTCTTCTCTACAGTACACTACATTTAAAAGAGTTTATTTTTTCCTGTCTGTTTTCTTTACTGTCCACCTTTCAAATCAGTACATAGAAATGGGAACTACACTGAGTATCCATCTTGGATTTTCAAATATATATAGCTGAGGAACTCATCTAGCCCCTGCATAGCTGCCTTTCCAAGTCTTTGACAATTTTGTTTTAGTGTGCATTTTAATTAAAAGCTGTTAAATATGTTTCTATCATATACTTACTTTTATTACTGTCTTAAAAACTGTTGCTATAATTATGTTTTGATGCACTAGTGTTTGCATGGGAGCTGTTTCCCTGTGCCAATACTATATTGCTCTGGTAAACATCTAAATGCAAGAAACAGGTAAGGTTGATCTGCTAATTTAAAGTAAAAACAACAGGGGTAGGCACATACTATAAATAATATTTGGATAATAAAAAACATGTATCACTTCAGCTTAAAACCAATATTTTTCATTACAGATTTATCTAACAAAAACTACAATATATTTCAGTGTTCCAACACATTTTAAAAATGTGGAATTATGATGAATCCAACAATGCTGTCTGGCCTTAACCATTCATCAATGATTGCCACTAAGTAGTTTTAATATAAACTAAACAAGTGTACAAGAAAGGAAAAGTGGGACATCTCCAAAGCAATGTGCTATCTTCTAAACCTTAAATGGGATATTTTTAACCAGTAATATCTCTCAAATAGATGTGTATGTCTCTGTGTATATGAAATTTGTTTTTAGACACCAATTACAAATATTTTAAATATAGTTTCATTAGTCTAAGCACTTTTATCACATACATACACACGTCTTTATTGAATAAGTCTTCAGACTTTTTCAAACGTATAGGAAAATAAGAGTGAAAACAGAAACATCAGCAAACAGGCATATTGATAATTGGTAAAATTATAAAATACAAAATAATATATGCGATTAAAATAACAGTTTTTCAAATTAGAAAAGACCAGCCCCTCTGAGTCTAAGCACTTTTATCAGCAACCAAATACAAAAAATACTGTCTTAATTTTGCTTTACTTTGAGACATACTCTGCTTTTACTATTTAAAATATCTCAACCCCAAGTGTATTTCTTCAGTGTCTAGGATGGGCACAGATGCCCTCTGCCAGTAGAGAGGGTCTCTGCCTGTGGTTGGATGTATGTCTGCACCAGAGGCCTCAATAACACCATCCGACAGCTCTGCAGGCATAACTCTGCCACTGGAAATTTTTTGGCTGGTTGTATGTAGGTTCTGAAACCTGGTGTTTTGGGGAGGCAAGGATGACTTTGGATTCAAAATCCCCTGCATTTGCTTGAGAGGCTTCTGCATCAGTTCCCGTGTACCTGAGATTCAAGCTAATATAGGTATTTTCTCTCCCATTGGTTTCAGAAGGGAAAATAAGGAAAAAATAAAAGAACGGCTGAGACAAAAAAAAATCCTGGTCTTAGTGTTTAAGTGCTGGCCAGTGCTCTGGATGCCACAATAGTTTTATGTTGGATCTTCTCTTCAATCTTGCTATTATTGCTCCTTTTCAACAATGGAGTTATTGGTAACTCAGAATAAAAATCTCCTCACACTCAGAATAAAAGCCACCAAAACAAAAAAGATCATCACTGATGGAAACATACACCAACCAATGAAATTTAAGTATTCTTTAAAAAAATCTTCTTACCTGTTGATTCAGAAATCCAGCCATCATATCCTTGGTCATGCAAGAGGGTTGGCCAACTAAACGACAGCACATGCTGCCATACAATGGAAGCCAAAAAGATGATTCCTCTAAAAAAAAAGATGACAATTTGGTGGATGAGTATTTAGTTGATAAGAATTATTTTTTTTATCAGACTGAGGCAAATAATTTTGCCCAAAGTGAGGTGATGTTTGCTGCTTGTTGAGATATTCATACTGCAGGATGATAGGGAGCAACCCAAAAACACCAGACTTCTTGAGCACCATAGTTTAGAAAATTAAGACTTTTAGGTGTGCCAAGAGTATAAAGGATATATGGTTAGTTTCCTGCTTAATCTCTTCAGATTTTCCTGTGCCAGGTACATCCACAAAAATGCCAAAAATTGCAAATACAAATCCATCCTCAGTTTGGCGTCTCATTTTATTATCATATGTTCTGCTGAGAGATTGCTGAACAACTGTGCAGTGTGGGGAGCCAATGTTTGCCACCATGATTTCCCCCATATAGCCACACTGCCATATGCAGGCTCACTGGAAGTGACATCTCATCATTTCTAGATGTCATCTTGGCTAGAAGTTGGTTTGGGATTTTTAAAACTATCATTATTTCATTTTGCTTTTCAGGTAGGGGGAGAATTGGAAGGCTGATGTAAACCAAAAAGCAAATGGCTTTTGGCCATTCTGACTACTTTGTAGGTGAAACTACCCCAAAATCTGTTTGCTTTTTGGGGGGGGGGGTTGCAGGGGATTTGATGGTACAAGGCTGCAGTTTTCCTGTTATTGCTTTACAGTTATCATGGCCTTCTCATTAATCACAAGAGTTCTTTGTTCTCCACCTTGAGTGAGTTCCTGATGTTTGTAATTATGCAGTCAAGTACTCCATGTTTTTTTTTTAAAGGAAAAGTAAATTTTGTAGTCTAAACAGCACAGATTAGAACAGCACTGTTTTAAGAAATCTGATACGAGGTGATGTGCATCAACAATTGTTCTAAGATGATGATCCAGAATACAATGGTATTAGACTTTCTATGGAACTTTAATCTAGGATACATGACTGGAATTGCAATAACATAAAGCAAACATATCAACATGTTTAATCAAATGGTGAAATATTCTTGACTCTTTATATAGAAATATTGAGAGAGGGCATTATCTTTTCTTATTAGCGTTGTCACAACTTAGTTTTACTAGACCTCCCTTTCCCTGCCTGTGCTAGAACCTTGTAGGTAATTACTTGAGAATAAGGTCCAGTGAGCAAAATAGAACTACCTTTTCAGCAAATACAAACAGAGTTTCTGAAAAAATATAACAAAAAATGTGGAAAGAGAATAAGGAAAGAACGATGCTCTACCACCTTAAGTTTAAGTTCTCTTCTTCCAAAGATTTGTAAGTGGCAGAAAGAGAATCTTCATTCATCCACTTAGCAGAAAATGCAGCAAGAACCCCCCTCCATCCATTTCTGATTACTAGAAAACCAAGTTGAAATTTTGCCCATAAATCATAACCTTTGTTAAATACGAACTTACCATTTGCCACAACAGTAAGGCTGTGGGTTCTGAAACTGTCCTCAATGCTCTCCAGCCCCAAAGATGTATATGCCAGCAAGCCATATTTTGCACCACTGGTTAAGATAAATTATATCTTATTTCAGTAATGTGGACAAAGTAGTAGGTTTCATGTGAAAATTCAATTAATTCAAAGACCTTTCTATTTCCCTGTTCTTTATGACCATCCTGTCAAAATGTGATGAAAGGTCTTGAACTACATCACTGAAAAACAAGTGCCCAAAGGCTACAGTTTTAGATGGCCTGAAACTTCATTTCAGAATAGCCACTGACTAGCTTTGCATGAGTACAGTTATGTCTGTGCGCACATGGAGAGTCTTTCACCTAAGCAGAAGCCTCTTCTCATGTAAGACAAATGCTATTCTTTCAAAATGTCCAAAGAAGCTTGGGCTCTTTCCAAGGCAGTCCAGTGCAGTCATCTTCTCTTATCACAGGAAGGATCACATAAATATTATTTCCCATGAAAACAATATTATCCTATTCAGCTTCTTTTTTCCATTCTAGCTAATTGGATATTGCCTCTATAGAGGTGGAGAGATCACGGCCCACTGAACCTTAATATTAGGTCTTGTTCTCTGTTCAGAAAGCTGAAGCTGAGCAAAAAACATCTGCCTTGCAGCTGGCACTTTTCAGCCTCTTTTGTTTTGGAAGAATCTTCTGGTTTTTTCCTTTTTTTTTAGTTTTATTAAAGTTAGCAAAAAGAACTGAAGTTTTCTGGTCCAATACAAGGGAGCCAGGTAATACTTAAACTAGAATCTGTTATGTGTTGATCTGTTTCTAACATTTACAACTTATAAAGGGCATTGGCTTAAATAAACTGGCTTTTCCTGACATCATTTTCTCTTGGGGCACTTTCTCTTGCACTCCAGCTCTAACCACATTATTGAAAAGTTATAGGTTTGAATGGTCCTTCTTCTAAAAGGGATTCCTCTTTTAGTGTTCGGAGACATTCCAGAAATATTTGAGAATGTCCAAAGCAGATCTCTTTATAGAAAGGGCCATGAGATTCCCCATCAAAAATGGTGAAAGCTCAGATAGTAAAATGATTTGGGAGTGCTGGGGGGCAGGTTCACTGAATCCTGCCTTTGACCAGTCTCCACATACAATTTATAACTTTTTAAATTATAATTAACAATCTGCTTGACCTTTAAATACTTGTGTTTGGCAACATGGTTAATACTTACTTGTTTTCACTTATTAGCAATTTATACAGGAAGGTTGACTTAAGTCACAGAGTGTTCTGTGGCTTGTGTAACATTTGAACAAGCTCCATTTTCTCTATACGGCCCCTTTTATTTGTACCTCTAAAGTCTCCCACACTGAGTTGTTATCATAGGGTAATGATTACATTTGTTTCACTTATTACCCAGAATAAATATCACTGCTGTGCAATTTCCATTAGCACATTAAGGAAAAAATCTCTGAACAGCTGAAAACAAGGTGGTGGTTATAAATGGATTTCAACCAAAAGATTCTCAATCACTAGAGAAGCACATAAAAGCCATCTGTAATTGAACATTTTTGTTCCATTTTAAATAGCTGTTTCTTTTTACAGATGAAAATCTTTTTGTGCTGAACGTTCAAGTGAAAGATCCTTACTATTTATAGTGAAAGGTTTGCCAAAGAAAACAAACTACTTCACTATTGAAACATGCCTCACAGTAACATTTTCCTTCTAAAACATGAGATTCTCTCTTTCTTTGGCTAACTTCAGCATCTCATTTCCAAATTGTTATCAGTTGCCAATTTCTTAGGCTTTCAAATCTTTATCAGTTTTCAAATTTAACAGGCTAATTAGCACTGCTAGCAATGTTTTGCCTAAATGTTTGGATTATTGCCTTAAATGGAAGTATCTTTGTAGAAACTGGCCAACCATGCTCTTAACACTGGATCCATAGCTCTTCTTATAGCATGTTTTCAAAACTCTGAGCTATCTATACATTAACTTTCATATTCTCTTGCTGGATTTGTCTTCAGGAGAATGGCAATCTGTTCTGTCATTAATAATTGATCCAAAACCTTTACCAGTCCAGACTTTGACCATCTACAGCACATCTGTGAACAATGCATAGCTATTCCTATTACAATAACAACACAACCATGTAATATATCCCTTTAATACTATACCTATGAGGCTTATCAATTAATTAATGTCACTCACTTTTCCTACATTTGCAAAAAGTTTCACAGAGCATTAACACTTTTCATTCAGCATACAAACTGCTCCTATTGTCATGCCAAGACATAATCTGCTCACACAGCAAAAATCTTACACGAATATACCAGACACCTACTGTAACTGATAAGACAAGGGTAGTGGGATGTCACATCATCATTATAGTGAGGCAAATTCTAAAACAGATACAGAACACATCAATTCCAAACATGAAGAGGAAAAGGGAGGGGCATTAGATCTTCTGCTCTGAGAAGCAGCTCATTCACACATACACCCCAGATTTAAAAAATAAAACAAAAATAAAGCAATGAAGCATTCAATCAGATTGCTGGTTTTTGCTTGGTATGGAGATTAATTGCCAAATTGTATCTTCAGATGGTACACAGGGAGGGAACAATAGTCCTCCCTCCACATTCACAGTCTGACCATTGCAAATTTGAATATTGGTGAGGTGTGTGGATGCCCTCCCCCCATTCTCCTCCCATTCCCTTGCATTTTGACGGGCGCAGAGGAAGGCAAGTGCAGCTGGGCAAAAGGCAAGGGAATGGGAGGAGGTACATGCACACCCTCCTTCTCTGTGTCCAGTGCTCCTCCTCCCATTCTCTTGCCTTTAGCTCCAGCACAGAGAATGTGGACCAAGGCAAGGGAATGGAGGGGGAGGCACACATGTGGCTTCATTCTCCACCTCTGGTGCTCCTCCCTCCCACTTCCTTGCCTTTGGCCCTAGTGAGAGAACACGTGCTGAGGCAAAAGGTAAGGGAATGGGAGGAAGGCATATGTGCATCTTCCCTCTCTGCCTCTGCTACTCCTCCCCATTCGCTAGCCTTTGGCACACCGGGGCAAAAGACAAGAGAATTAAGGGTGGTAGGTATGAGTGCAACTTCCTTCTCTGCCTCCGGGGTTCCCCCTCCCATTCCTATGGCACTGGCACAGAGAACGCAAGCCAAGACAAAAAGCAAGGGAATGGGGTGGGAGCCCTGGAAGGGAATGGGAAGGGGAGTATGGAGAGGGGGAGTTATTTGCAGTTTTTCCACTTGGACAAGGGTTCTGTGCCCCAAACCCTCACAAAGGCGAAGGGGTGACTGTACGTTGCATGTTGCACTGCAGAAGAGTACTCATGTTGCCTTTCTTTTTCTTTCTGGGCCCAGGTAAGCCAGTAGCAGGAAGACAGGAAATTCTCCCTCCCATGTCCATTTAGTAGTGGGAGAGATTTGATTTATAGCAATTAACTATCAAACTGCCTGACCTAAGCACGGCCATTTCCGCACTACACTCTTATAGCATGATTATTCCACTTTCAACACCCTATGGACCTGGGGTTTGCAGTTTCAGGAGGGGCCAGCCGGCTCGTCCTGAAACTGCAAACCCCAGGATTCCATAGGATGTTGAAAGTGGAATAATTACGCTATAAAAGTGTAGTGCGAAAATGGCTCACATGATCAGAGAGACCTGGAAACCTTTTCAAGCATTTTTAAATAAAGATTAACCATACTCAAATCACAAAGCTAGGCTTAAATGAGCAAACAGTTCACTTACAGGATGACTGTGTCAGCAAGCAACAAGGATTCAGGGCTGCCTTCTTCTAATGCAGAACTGAGTTTCTTCCCAGTAGCTTTTCCAATTGAGGTTTTCAGCTTCTTAACTAGCTTCTTGGGAGTGTTTGTTATAGTAGAAGATTCTTCACTACAAAAGCAGCTGTAGACTTCAATCTTGAGCTGGAAATCTGGCCCAGCTTCCTCACTAGAAAGAATTTTTTCACAGTATTAGGAAAAGTACAAGTGGTAAAACATTATTTTTAAATAAATAAATAAAGTTATTATTTATGTAAGTTATGTATTTATGTTTTGCTCTTCAGTGCAATTCACCCAATTCAATTTAAAATAATAGAATAAAATCCTTCTGATAAAACATTAAAAGCAGAAGAACAATGGCCACAAAATTAACAGAAGTCAGTACAAATACCAGTTCTGAAACATCATCCTCAGGCTCTAGGTAAGCTTTGCTGGGGGAGGCATTCCAAACACTAGGCACTACAACATCCTACAAGCACCACTACCACAAAAGACCTCTCTCCCATCACCAGCAGCTGGATCTCTGATGGCCATGAAAGAAGACTGATCATGAATGAAGCGTTCTGGAAGGCTCACACAGAAAAAGGCACTCCTTCAGCTCATATCAATGAATTCTAAAACCAAGTGGCTTTAAACACTTTAATTCCATAATCAACAATCCAGTAAATCTGACAAAATAAGGTATTTTATACAGAGAGAAAGTACAAAACTGGATGCTCCCAAATAAAACCATTGTATGTATCCACATTATTAGGCTATAAGATAAGGCTTCACGTCAATACAATGGATACTGAATCAAAGTACTAAATTAGGAATTAGGTAACTGTTAAGAGAATCAATTTCAGTGAGTATTTACTACATTGTGTTTTCAAGATAAATCAAATCCTTATCAGTTCACCATTGTTTTCAAGATGTTTTTCATATCGATATGTTTAATATAATTTACCATTCCCCATTCAGTAGATAAGGACAGGTTGCCTACCTGTAACTGGAGTTCTTTGAGTGGTCATCTGTGATTCACACAAGTGGGATTGTCTGCGCCTGCGCAGTGCTGAATACAGAAATTTCTAGAGCTTAGGCCTAGCATTTTGGCGGGAACTCCGCCCCTTCCCCTGAGCACATATAAGGGCCTTGGCACACTTGCTGTTAGTTCCTTGGCCACTGCAACATGTCTGGCTGCAGGAACATAGCACAGCAGCTGAGGGGAGGCAGGGCAGGATTGTGTGAGTCACAGATGACCACTTGAAGAACTCCAGTTACAGGTAGGCAACCTGTCCTTCTTCTTCATGGTCTCTGTGACTCCCACAAGTGGGAGACTAGTAAGCTAAACCTAGGAGGGAATGCCATGTGACAGTGCCTTAAGTATCACCCAAGGAGGCCCACCACAAATGCTAGGCATTACATCAGTATCGACATAGGTATATTATGAAGCGAACTACAAGAGACCAGAATAAAAATAACCAGTGGAGATTATTATTCAACACGAACAGAATCTGGATTGAACAAGAATTACCATAATTCAGATAGCAGTGAACGGCAGAAATCAAAACAGCTCTCCCAAAAGCTGTATCAGTGGATGAACATTGATCAGCCCTGTCACGAGACACAAAAATCATAGGCCAAGACTGTGTGCCTTACAAATGTCATGTAATGGAACACCTTTGAGGAAGGCTGCAGAAGCGGATAAGGCTCTGGTGGCATGACTCCTGATCTGGGGAGGAGGATCTGTCCGTGTTAGTTCATAGGCCAGTCTGATGGTGGATGCCACCCATTTTGATAGTCTCTGAGAAGAGAGGTAAGTGCATATCAAGGGTTCCTTAAAGCATGAGGGTTTCCCTTTGCGCTGGAGATGGGACGATATCGCCGAGAGGTAACATTTTATTGATGAGAGGGAGGGACCTTGTTCCACCAATGAGGAGAGGAACTCCAGGAGGTGGACAGTATTAAAGTATTCGACTTTGATCTGATGGAGGTGGAGGAATTCCTCGAACCTTGAAAACTGATAGGAATAAGCATGTACTGTCGAAAGTTTGTGCGCTGCCTCAAAGACCCAGCGAACAGCTTGTGGGAGGGAAGTTACTGAAGTAGATTCCACGCTGTCAGTTTGAGGGTGGCAATGTCCAAGTGACAAACGGTACCATCGTTCAGAGTCAAGAGGTCTGGTTTGAGTGGAAGCTTCTGATATCAAGATTTTGACAGGAGGAGTAGCGGGGCGAACCATGGTTGTCGTGGCCACCATGGGGTGATGAGGATCGCTGATGCATCATCCTGATGAAGTTTCTCTAGCACTTTTGTAATTAGAGGAAATGGAAGAAAAAGATAGATCACTGGGCCTTTCCAGTCGAAAATGAACGCATCTCCCAGGGACCCCAGTCCTTCTCCTCCTCTCAAGCAGAAGAGATGACATTGAGTGTTGGATGCCGAGGCAAACAGCTCGATTTCTGTAGTTACCCAAGTGGCAAAGATCTCTCTGAGGACTGATGTGTTGAGCCTCCATTTGTGAGAAATCATCAGTTGGCTGAGGTGGCCTGCTGTTGTGTTCTGAATCCCTGGCAGGTGAAGGGCTACAGGGCAGATCCAGTGTGGGATGCACCAAGTCCATAATTTGAGGGCTAGATCGAGCAAAATTTTCAATTGTGTGCCACCTCATTTGTTGATATAATATGCGACCGTGGTATTATCTGTCAGTATCTGTCTGGTCTGTCCAGTGACCATGTCCTCGAAGGTTCTGAGTGCCTGGATGACTCCTAGCAGTTCAAGCGCGTTGATGTGGAGTACCTGAGTCGAGTTTGACCAGCAGCTTCTGACTGTCAGATGTCGAGAATGGGCGCCCCAGCATTCTAGAGACGCATCGGTCGTGATTGACACCATGGTCTCCAGGAGGTGGAACAGCATTCCAGTCAGGGTATTTCAAGGTTCCTTCCACCAGATGAGAGATCGAAGGACTTGTCTCAGTACTGAAAGGCATTGGTATGGATTGTTGATGAGGAGATTGAAGGTGCCCAGGAACCAGTTCTGCAGGGGCCTCATATGCATCCTGGAGAGGGGGACAATGACTGTCGTCGATGCCATAAGGCCAAGAAGCACCTGGATTGAGCGGCCAGCAGCCCGATGGTTTTGCTGTAGCATTGAAATCACCTTGGAAAGGCGGAGGATGTGATCCCGTGGTGGAAAGGCAAGTTGTTGGACAGAGTCCAGAACCACTGATGAACTGTATGTGTTGTGTTGGTTGGAAGTGAGACTTGTCTGAGTTGATTGTGAGGCCTAGTCATTGAAGAAGGCGAACAGACACCTCGAGGTCATGGAGAAGTTGCGTCCTGGAGTGGGCGATGATCAGCCAGTCGTCTACACAGGGGAAGCGGACGATCCCGTGTTTCCGAAGAGCCACTGCCTCTACTAATATACACTTGGTGAAGACCCTTGGTGCCGTGTTCAGGCCAAAGGGAAGCACTCAAAACGTGAATGCTTTTTTGCCAATTGTAAAGGCAAGAACCCTCCTGTGGCTTGGATGGATGGCAATATGAAAATATGTGTCCTTTAGATTTTAGGAACACCATCCGGAATTTGCGAGGTTTGATGTATCTGTTTACACCTTGAAGGTCCAAGATGGGACGCATGCCACTCCCTTTTTTGGAGACCAGAAAATATCTGGATGAAAAGCTGGTTTTGAGGGCAGAACATAGGATCCGTTCTATAGCACCTTTCTGTCGAAGGGCACAAATCTCTTTCAGCAGGGAGGCCGACGGTGAAGTCACACAGACACGGCCTACTGGAGGTCTCGAGGAAAACTCGATTGCACAGCCTTCCGCTACACTCTCAAGAACCCAGGAGTCTGATGTGATGGCTGACCAGGTTTCAAAGTGTTTTCTGAGTATGGACCCGAAGAACAGGGTAGGAGCCTGCTGAGTGGGTGGAGATGATGGTGTGGCTATCTCGATGTCTGTGGTGTCAGGAGAGTCGGATGTGGATGACCCTGCAGTGGTAGTGTCTAGCGTGGTGGAATCAACTTCGACACTGTCAAACCATGTGTTTGGGAAGGTCAGTCTGCTTTTTGTAGGTGGCCTTTGTAGGGCACGATGAAAAGAATCAGGAAGGCTGTCGGTGGAGGTTGAGACGAATGCTAGGGCAAATAAGGGCTATAGGTGTGATGAGCTGAGGGTTGGTATTGGTCGTATCGGTGTCTCTGGGTTTGCTGATGCTGCGGCTGCATCCCATACTTTCTGATGGAGGAGCGCATCTTGTGTGTGTGTTCAAGTATTTTGTCAGTGGCACTGTTGAATAGCCTTGCTGAGTTGAACGGAAGATCTTCCACCAGAGACTGAGAGGGTTGAGAAAGTCTGGAAGAGCGAAGCCATGAATGGCATTGCAACGATACCGAGGATACAAAGGCCTTGGAGGCACTTTCAACAATATGCGTCGCTGTTGTGATCTGTTGATTTGTGAAGCGTTGGGCTTCAGCAAGGAAAACCTACACCATGTGTCATGTGTCATGGGTTTTGTCCCATGGCCACTGGTCATATACAGACATCCATGCTGAGTAATTCACCATTCTGAAAATCAGGGCCGCATTGGAGTAATTCTTGCAGCCCACAGCATCCAGTCTTTTCCCTTCCTTGTCAGGTGGGGTGGCGTACAGCACCTGGGAAGTCTTAACCTGGGCAGCATCAATGATAATTGAGTTGGTCTTAGGATGGTTCTGGAGCTAAAGCTCCTCTGAGTTGATCACCTTGTATAGCAATTCTAGCTTCTTCACAGTGGCCAGGGGAGAGGCAGGTGTCGGCCATGGCTTCTTCTTCTTTTTTAATTAATTTTTATTAAAATTTTTAATGAAAAAACAATAAAAAAAAAATCCTCCCCGTTTCCAGACATCAATTTTCCCAGTTGAATCTGAGTTTAACCTTCCATTCCATATAAACATTCCGTTCCATACATTGTCTCTATTTTATAACAATTGTATACTATTACTTTTAGCTTATATGTAACTATTTACAATTTATCTTTTACCACCTCATTTTGTCTTCCTCCTTTCTCACAGCCTTTCTTTCTTTCCCCCTATTTCATTCTTTTATCCAATTCAATACCTCTCGCCATTCTCTTTCAAAGCCCTGGATTGGCTTATTTTTTAAGTGAAAAAGTTAGCTGTTCTGTCGCTACCATATCCAGGACTCTGAATTTCCATTTTCTTATAAAAATATATTTTCCTTCTTTCTAAGGTTGAGCGTAAGTCAATCTTGCTGCAGTTACTATATATAACAATGTCTTTTGATGAGATCTTATTTCTCTTTGTTGCCCTAACATATTCAACAAATAAAGCTCTGGCTTCATTTCAAAGTTAAGACCATACATTCTTTGAATTCCATCATGTATTTCTTTCCAAAACTTTTTTGCTATTTTACAGGTCCACCACATATGGAAAAAAGATCCCTCTTTCTCATCACATTTTGAACATTTTCCATTCCCATTTTTTGTTATTTTTTTTTCAGTTTTACAGGTGTCATGTACATCTATATAACATTTTAGAAAAATTTTCTCTTAAATTCAAACTTGGTGTAAATTTTACACCTGTCTTCCATGTCCTCACCCATGTATCCAACTCAATTGGATGTCCTATATTTTGAGCCCATCTAACCATGTTATTTTTAACAGTTTCTGGTTCCATCTCTCTTTGTAGCAATATTTTGTAAAATCTGGAAATTCTCTTTTTCTGGTCCCCTTTCATCAATACATCCAATTCGTTTTCATTTCTTTCAAACCCGTATAATTTTTGATCCATTTTAAATCTCTCTTTTATTTGTCTCCATTAGAACCAGTTAATTTCATGGCCTTGCTCTTTTAATTCCTCTTCTGTACTCATTCTTAACTTTGTACCATCCTTTTTCAATAGCTCTTGATACGTCAATAATTTTCCCTGCTTTGTTGGAGCAATATTAAATGCTTCTTGGGGTGAGGTCCACATCGGAAGTCCCCTATAAAATTTGTGTTTTATTTGTATCCACACTTTCAATAGAGACTTTCGGATACAATGATTGTTTAAGTCTTTATTCACCTTTACTTTATCATAGCATAAGTATCCGTGCCAACCAAATCTATTTTCTGTCCCTTCAACTTCTTTTATTGTTGTGCTCTCTACTTGAATCCAATCTTTAATTGTTTCTAAGCAGCATTCTTGATAATATATTTTCAGCGATGGCACATCAAAACCTCTCTCCTTTGCGTCTTGTAATGTTTTAAATCTTATTCTTGGTTTCTTGCCTTGCCAGATAAACTTCCATAGCCTTTTTTCCCATTCTTTAAAGATCTTTTCTTCTCCTATTATTGGCAAATTTTGGAACAGGAACATTAGCTTAGGCAATAGGGACATTTTAAAAGCATTTATTCTTCCTAATAGAGATAAATTCATATTTGTCCATTTTTCCATTTTGCCTGATCTCTTTTCCAAATTTTCTTGTTCTGATATATTTAATGTCATCATCTTCGTTTTTCCTTTATTTATCTTATACCCTGCTATTTGTCCATATTTTTGCAGGATTTCCTTCAACCTCTGTATTGAATCTTGTGGTTCCTCAAGAAATATTATTACATCATCTGCAAAGGCTTTGTACTTTATCTCCTTCCTTTTTGTTTTTAATCCTTTTATTTGTGGATCTTCATTGATTACTAGCAGTAATACCTCCAAAACTGCTATAAATAATAACAGTGATAACGGGTATCCCTGCCGTACCCTCTTCTTTATTTCAAAGCTTTGTGTTTTATCTCCATTTAGTATTAACTTCACTGATTGATCCCGATATATCTTCTCCAACCAATTACAAAATACTTCTCCCAGGCTAGTCGACCACGGCTTCTTAAAGATGTGTAAAAGATATGGTAGGAGCAGAATGGCTGTGACCGTCAGTGCTTGTTGCGGGGGCTGGTGGTATACAGGATCATCTATGGTCTCCTTGGAAGCTTCTGTGGCAAACTTAAGGTTCTTCACCATCCTTGCTATCAGCTCCCAGAATGCCTTGATGTCACTAGATGGTGAGATGGGTTAACCATGGGAGACAGCGGGGTCTGGAGATTTGTTGTCCTTATTCTCTACAGAGTCAGTAGAAGGAGAAGGGGCTCTGGATGGTGAGTGACAGAGATGTCAGGTGTCCCGCCCCTCGACTCCTCGTGTACTTTGGTAGCAGGTATGATACGTTCTGTTGGTCTCGGAGAGGACAAAGGAAGGGTAGTCGTTCCTTGCGTTGCCTCAGTGCAGGAGTGTTTTGGAGATGGTGAAGACTCAGATACAGAGTAAAACGGTGTTGGTGCTTGATGTTGACGTCGAGAAGCAGCCTCTTCATAATAACCACGGTGTCTATAGTTATGCCAGGGAATGTATACCTCTTCAGAGAAGTCATCCAAGGATCTGGAGGGAGAGTAGTACACATAGGTACAGCGATGGTGAGATCGAGACTGGTCACAGTAAGTATGCCTCTGGCATCAAGAGTGTCAAGGCCAACCCGAGGACAATCCGGACTCTGATTCTGACCTCCACTGATGAGATTCGTGATGGTGGCCCTGTTGACGTGTAGAAGTCAATCTCATAGTTGAACGCGATTGGTGTCTGTAGTCCTGAGAGCCGATGAGTTGCGAGGGGTTCCCCTTGGAGAGAGGGCGGGTGGGTGATCCTGCTTCTTCAGTGACTATGTCTGCCCTGAATGTCACCCGATTCTCAGGGAAGCTCCCTGATTGGACTATGTTCAACAATTTCCCCAGCTGAGAGTTGGGAGCGGTTTGAAGGTGAGTGACCAGGTTGGTTCTCTAGCATAGGGGCCTGGAGGAGTGTATGTCTCTGTGGAGAGTCTTCACGCAAGGTGGTGTCTACCTCTGAGACAGTCACCACCGTAAGAGGTTCGAGCTGAGGTTGTAGGGATGACTTCTCCCTGTCCTTCCTCTTACGAGACTTGGCCAGGTCTTTATCTAGAAAACGGCCCAGTGTCGTGGGGGAGTGGATCTGTGGTCGACGACCTGATAGCAGAAGATTTCAGTCTATCTGAGGAATGCTTCAGGTGAGAGGTCGACAGTGCCGAGGCTGTACGGTTGCCTTGGGTCTTCCTCGAAGGGTCCGAAGGTGGGGCCTTAGATGAGGGTTGTTTAGAGGTCGCCTTCAAGGACTCCATTCTGGAAGTCTTTTTCGAAGTGGGTTTGCCCATTGGAGGTGCGGAGGCGGCTGAGGCTGCCAATGCAGAGGGCGAGGCCGGGGGCTTCAGAGCTTGCTTGTATAGGAGAGCTCGAAGTCAGGCTTCATGGTTTCTCCTGGTTTGAGCAGTAAAGGCCTGACAGTAGGTACAGGCTGCAACATTGTGGGTTTCCCTGAGGCAGACAGGGCACTTGGAGTGTCCATTGCAGTCTGGGATCTTTGCGTTGCACAGCCAACAGCGCTTGAAAAATGCTGTCGATGCCATACAGGGGAAGCCAAACTGCAGAATTGAAGACGAAGTCAGACAGAATGAGGTCGATGCCGAGAAAGATGCAATGAAGATGTGTGATAGGAGCTCCTGTAGCCAGCAGACATGGCAAAAAAAAAGAAAAAAGAACTAATGGCGAGTGCGCCAAGGCCCTTATATGCGCTCAGGGGAAGGGGGCGGAGTTCCCACCAAAATGCTAGGCCTAAGCTCTAAAAGTTTCCATGGCCAGCATTGTACAGGCGTAGACAATCCCACTTGTGGGAGTCATGGAGACCACAAAATATATTAATAAATACTTCTTTATCATTCATTCCTTAATTACTCCTACTCCAACTATTTATTTTGCAAAATAAAATAGCTTAGAGACCAAAAAAGAAGAGCGAAGACCACATACAAAGAAAGAATTGAAAAAATAAAGAAAGGAGAAACAATAAAAAATAAACTTGAGGAATAGAAGAATACAGGGATCAAAACATATTATTATACTTCAGCCAATAAACTATGTTTATGAAAGTGGTATTTTCATGCCAGTGATTTTTAAAAAGTGCCCATCATTCTGTAATCACTCTAGTGATTAGTTTATCTGATTTTTTAATAACTTTGCCTATTCCCTGTTTTTGGGATTTATTCACTATGTGTCTAATTTAAAAATAAAATAAAATAAATGGAGGCAAATGGGCATGCTCTGATATTATTTCTTGATACGAAAGCATTTCGTTTTCTTCAATTCAAATATTTGCCTGTAGCATCTTTTCCAAGAATGAGATAATCATAGTAATACTCATTCTTCATTTGCAAAATTGTTAGTAGCAATAGAAGTCAAAAAACCAGGGGCCAAGACTGCAACAAACTTACTCCAGAGTTTGAGGACAGATTCTATAGAAGACAGTATTGTTCCACTAGAGACATGTATTTTTAGCTTGCAATATAAATGTTTTACATAAATATATTGTTTCTATTACTTATTATTTTGTTTGCACTGTATTATTCTTTAATTTGAGCTGTTTCTATTGCTTGATAATAAGTATGTTTGGAATTCCAAGCCTACCTACTGTTTTCTCATAAAAGTTTTCTAAGGAAGGTTTTCCATCAGCCATTCCTTTGGGCTTGTTACACCATAGAAATTTCTTAATTTTCCACTACCAAGTTTTCAACTGTTTATTCTTGACTGCAAGACATAATGTGATTAATCTTGGTGAAATCAGCATACTTACAGCTACTATTTTCTTCCAACTAAGATATCTCTCCCAGTTAGTAAGCTCATTCGCCATCTGTGATTTCAATAGGCTGCAGTTATGTTCTTTCAGTCTTTTTAACTCTGAACATATATTGAATATATTGAAAATTTCTTCTATGGATTGTTCCACAGGTAAAGGACAACATCATATAAGGCTACCTTAGCTTTTTCACCCCATATCTAATTCCCCTAGTATTGGCATCAGATTTCCTAAGATTGGCTAAGGGTCCTAAAAAAGATTACAAATAACAAGGGGGGTAGTAGATGGCTATGATGTGTTCAAGTTAATTGAAAGATTTTTTATTATTATCAAAAACTCTTGACTCTGTTACTCTATAAAGAACATCAATCCACTTTTTAGAAAAGCCGCCTAAATTTAGAGCTTTTAATGTTTAACGGAATTTCCTTTCTATTCTGTCAAAAGCTTTTTCGGTATCCTACCAAAAAATTTCTGACTGTTCTCCAATTCTATGGAATTAACTAATTTCTTTACGTTGGTCTGAATCTTCCTAATTTTAATGAATTCTCTTTAGTCATGATTTGGAAATATGATTGTTCATCTTCTTGCAGGAATTCTTGTAAAAAATGTCATCTTGATTTGATGAAGACATTGATCAATAAGATCATGATTAGACTGGATATTATTTGGTTTTAGGAATGGTTGCTTCAGACCAAACTGCAGACACAAGATTCATTAATCATTTCAGTGTATTTTGGGATTATTATATCCTTGAAAAATTATGCAGTAAAACCATCTAGTCCAGGAGCTTTATTGTTCTTCAGGTATCATATACCTTCTACAGATATAGGTGTTCCTAGCAAAGATATGTCTGTTTCAGAAAAACTAGGTATTTATTCTATTGACATATATATTCTGTTGGATGTTGTGAGGTACTAGCATATTTATCTGGCGTTGCCCGGGATTTTATTTTCCTATTAAGAACTCACCAAACTGTCTTCTCCATTTCCTGTAACTTTGCTCCACATTTCCCAAAGCAATCTATATTCAGAGTTATTTACATACACAGTTTGGGTTCCTGAGGGAGTACACTGTCCTTCTCCTTGCTGCTAGGCCTCATGTTCACAGCAAACAGCCTGTTTCTGTACTGAAAATTTTCCCCATATTCCCCAAATCAGTCTGTATTTGTAGTTGTTAACATAACAGAGGTAGGATTCCTGCAGGAATACACTGTCCTCCTCCTTGCTGCTATGCATCGTCCCCATAACAAAAAGCCTATTCCAATACCCATAACTTTTCCCTGTAGTCCCCAATCCAATCTGTATTGTCTGGTGATGCTGATGTACTGGCTTTTTTTCCTTTCTGTTGAATTTGTGCAATGACTGTACGTTTTTTCTGGAAGCATTTTTTGTTTTGAATTTCTACTTTAAGATTCCTGACATATGGAACCCACGCAGTCTCCAGTGTGAGGCAAGAAGACCTTGTAACTATGGCCATTTCTGCACTACACTGTTATAGTGCTATTATTCCACTTTCAACCTCCTGTGGAATTCTGGGGTTTGTAGTTTACTGAGGTCAAAGACCTCTCTGGCTGAGAATTCTAAAGGCCACTCCCTAAACTACAAACTCCAAGATTCCATAGAATCTTCACGGCTGGCCAATCATATGAAGTCTTCTGACCTCACTCAGTCAATCATATGAGGTCTTTTGGCTGCCTGACGCAGACACACTCACAAACATTGACTTTTATATAGTAGATTTGGCGCTTGACTGATATTCTGAAACTGTTCAGCTATATTCAATAATGTTTTTACACAATAGCTAAAACTCATATTTGTATCTAACTTTTAAATATTTTGAAAGCATTTTAGATGGCTGGTTACCATTTCTGGTCAACTAAATTGGTGTATTGTTCCAATTTTCTAATGTGCCTTCATTGATACTGAATATTTAATATTTATATTTAATTTATATTTAATTAATATTCTGCTCAAAAATAACTCTAAATATTGTGGAATATTTTTCTTTACATTTATATCTGTAGGATGGTATTATTTAATCTTTGTTCAAATCATTGGAAGAATTGCTATATCCTTTGGTTGTTATTAATCTTGGGAATAAAAAAAATTCTTCTTATGAATATCGGAATAAAATTATAATCTCCACAGCATGATAACATCTGCATATGTGAAGTAAATGTTTTCTCTGACTAGATATATGATCATCTTTGACAAAACTTCTTGTGATATTCTGGAATATGATCTATCTAATCTTGTTGATACAGAATCATTAAAAACTCCTCCAATATTGGCCATTTCTGCACTAGACTGTTATAGTGCTATTATTCCACTTGCAACATCCTATAGAATCCTGGGGTTTGCAGTTTTGGGAGGGGCCGGCTGTATTCCATAGGATGTTGCAAGTGGAATAATAGCGCTATAACAGTCTAGTGTAGAAACGGCCAATGTCTTCCTTATCTGAAACTTTCAACAAGATAGCTAGCTTTTTAATGTATTTTGCTTGACCAGCTGTTGGAGTATAAATGTATAAGAAACTATTTTAATAGTTATAAATAATTGGCATCTTTTACTTAGTACATAATTTTTTTCCAGTTTCTCACTTGATTTAACTCAAATATTAGGGTTTGTTAACAAAATTGCTACACATATTTTAGTTCATTCACAAGAAGATTATAATTTTCCTAACTTCAATTGTTCCAAATATTCTTCATCTTCATGTTTAATATGTCTTCCCTGTAAAAAAAAAATCTCCTTTTTATTGTTTCAGTTGATAGAAAATATATCCTTTTTGTATGGTGAATTAAGACCTCTAACATTTAATGAGATTATTTTTACAAGTCCATTTTTATTATTCAACATCCAGCACCTAAATATCTGTAATGAATACTTTATTTTATCTAGTTGGAGAGGGCTGCAAGGTTTTTGAATTGTAGATAAGCATCTAGTGTTAACCGTTACATGTACTGAGACCCATCTATCCCTAATAAAGCCATGCCATTTCAAAGGAATGTCCATATTATATCTTACTCCATTTGCTCTTAAGTGCTTCATAACAAAACCCAAAATTCTCTTTTTACTAAAATTTACAAGTGAATGTTATTATAAATTTGCAATGGCGTATTATCTAGCATTCACTTCTTATTTCCCCATGTATTCTATAACATTGTCTCTTTACCTTACAAACTTAAGGAAGATACTAAAACATCCTCTGGGTTTGTCAAGCCTCTTAGCAGTTCTTGTTCCCATCATTATGGCTGTCAGTTCTCACAGCTGCACAGGTGTCAAAGTTCAGATACTTAGCCAGAGTTCTTGATAAGAATTTCTGTAAATCTTCATTTCATTGTTCAGGTTGATCTCAATTTTATTTGAGCTTAAACTGACATTCTCAGTATTTAAATCCTTTACTTTTTTTCTCTATTTTTGTTGAAAAAAGCTTTTGGTATGTGCATTTTCATTTTCTTTAATTTCTCCTATACTTTGCTCCATTTTAAACTCCATCCTTAGGTGCATCTGAACACCTGTGCCTATGTTTTTTCTACACAGATGTATTTGGCCTTATGTTTGCCTCTCCCCTTCAAAATGAGAAGCTATAAGCTTTATCAAAGCAGGAAAAGGAGAAGAGCCAAACAGCAAGTCAATATTAGGTCAGTTCATCAGTTTTGCTCCAGCAAAAGGATATACAATCTCTTAAGTTTTATGTGTTCTCTAAGATTCTCTTCTGGCTGTGGACAGATTTTCAGCCTTCCATTTCCTCAGTCTGCCAGCAATGCACACAATAACTCTCTTGTGTTCCATAATTCTCTTATGTTCCAATTAGTATTCAAAATTTAACCTTTGTAAGCCTCTGATTTGACAAGCATACAATACTCTAATTTTCCCATTTGGTCTTCTATGTAATAAAAAGGGGGAGGGCTGTCTCAGATGTTAATACAAAAAAAGTTGCAATATGATAAGACTTTGCAAACCTGCACAGATATAGAGATACTTACAATACAGTTATACTTTCAAAACATATGTCTGTGGTTGCTTTATCCACAATAAGCAGCTCTGTGTCAAAAACCTGAGTTCCTATTTTGAGTAAACAAAAAACCGAGTAACGCTGTGTTCCTGCAAAAAAACAAACAAACTTTAAATTAGAAAAGATATTACAGAATATGAAATCAGTTTTACAAACAATGCCATGCTTTTGCACAGTTTGAAAGTTAAGAGCCTTTTTTGCTCTACGTATGTTATGAGGTCTGTGCAGCTTTCCATGTACTGAAGGATGATCAGGAGAAAGTAACTGAAGACATACAAATGCAACATGCAGAGGAGATGACCTGGCAGCAAACTAAATCATTCTGTGCCATAATACCAGGGGTGGACAACTTCAAAAAGACAGAGGGGTATTTTTGCCTTTGCTGGGCCTTAGTTGGTCACATTCCCCATACACATATCCATAACACCCAGCTGAAAAAAAAAACACATGCAAATGTAAATGCGGCCAACTGTGCCCAGAGAAGCTGTTTGTGTGCCACTTTTAAATATTTAAAGGATATTTTGGGGTCTGCCTGAGGCCTGAAGTAGCCCTTAAAAAATCAGGAAGTAAACTGTTACATGCTTGCATTTTTAAAAGTGCCATTTCAGATTTAGAACAGGCCTGAGGTGTGAAATAGTGTTTAAATAGTCAATCAGGCCCCTGGAGGCTTTTGAAGTTGGGACCAGCCATTGTTATTCCAAGATGTGGGGTCAGGGAAGCCAGTGTCCTGCTTTTTCCCATTACTGATGTATGTATTCAGCTGTACATACATATACGTATATATATACATACACATAGATAGAGAGACAGACAGACAGATTATAGGCATATTTTAAATACTAGCAGCATATAACCCAGTTACTAGAAGAAAAAATATATTTATGTTTACATTATGTCTGCATCTTCAAAACTCATAAAAGTAATTTTGTCATGACAGGACTACATTAAAAAAAGAAAAAGAAAACCTTTACAATAGCCTGTATATACACTGTATTATGAATGCACAATGAAGGATTAGAGTATTTTGTCATGCTGAGCCTCCCTGACCTTACAGAAATTCAAAGTGAAATCAATGGGGAGAGACAGCTAGAAAAGACTCCAGGTTAATCTCCGTGACACAACAAACTGCATGCATTTGTGAAGACAAGCCAATAATCCATCCAACAGGAGAAAAACTTTCAATATATTTCAGTATTTTAACTGGCAGGAGTCCTTTCAGTATATTCCTCTGCTGTTTCAAATCGCCTATAGCCCAGCATGTGGAAAGAATCATTCACTTCCATCATATTATACTTTTTCAAGCAGTACATGTTAAGAACTATAAACTTCTAGTCAGCCTAGTTCAAAGAACTGCAATAATCATTATCATAGTAATTCTTAGGTATACTGTGAAGCAGTAGTGTATTTAAGTCTTTTATTCCAAGTCTCAAGTCAAGTCTCAGTTCTCTACCTTCAAGTCTCAAGTCCTTGCAAAATACTTTCAAGTCAAGCCTCAAATCTGGGACTCAGTTTCTGAAGTGGGCAATAGGATCCTTTTTGTTTCCCATTTCCAAAGCTGGAGGCTGTTTCAGAAGTGGGGAATAAGCTCCTTCTTACCTCTCATTTCCAAAGCTGGAGGCTTTTTCAGAAGTGGGAAATAGGATCCTTCTTATTCCCCATTAATGAAGCTTCAAAAGCTTTAGAAGGAAGGATCCTTCCCTGTGCTCTGAGAGCAAATCTTGCCTTCTGCTGTTAGGAAAAGTTTGAGAAGGCTCCTCCGATATGCAGTGGGGACAGGCTACCAATCAGACCTCAAGCCCACCTCAAGCCTGTTGCCTAACACATTTGCTGTTACCCTCTGAGAACTGGCTCAGACTTTGGGCTTGAGACAGATCGTCCCGTGACCAGTAGGCAAAAAGAGATGAAAGTGTTGTTCAAAGATGCAAGGTTACTGGATGAACGTGTTTTGTTATTGAACCAGGGGACCAAGTTAGTCACTAAAAATGTTTAAGTCTCAAGTTGAGTCGAGTCAGTGCATCATTTATTGCCAAGTTGAGTCCAAGTTGAATTATTGAAGCAACTCGAGTACGAGTGAATTGACTCGAGTCTACATCACTGCTGGGAAGTAATATACCAAGAAAGAAGTAATTCTGCACATTGCTTTCTGCTGAACTACTAACACTGAGAGATGGAACTCTCCTGTTTAGCAGCTCATAGCTATATTTAAAACATACATACTGTCTTTGCTGCTGAAGTGATCAGAGTCTTTCCACATCAATGGGATTCGGAGATCTAAAGTTAACAGGAAAAATTAAGTTTGGAGACGTCATGCTGTGGTCTCAATACGGTCCAAAAACTCAGAATTGCCTTTCTTTTTATCCTTATCTACAACAAAATCAGGCACGCTCTACAACTACAACCAACCCTATCAATCAGCATCAATCACAGTCGCCTTTTGGGCAGCATTTTGCATTAAAGTCAAGTTAAAAGTCACATTTGGTAAAGAGAAATTTAAAATCTTTATCTCAAAGTAACACTTAGAAAATGTGAGGTTTGGCGTATTTATGTTGAAGTCCATTATTTAGTCAAGATAACAGTCCTGTTTTAAACCTGAGAACTTCTCTGGAGAGAAAGAGAGAGAGGGTGCTCAATAATAGCTGTTTTGTATGCATTAGATCACAGGTTCTGTTAAATGAAGAAATGTTTCAACACTTAGAACTGTTTATCTTAAAAAAAGGCAAATAAGGAAAGACTCTGAAACAGTTTATAAAATAATGCATGGTGTGATAAATGTGCAAGGAGAGAGGTTTTTCTGCCCTCCTTCATCACACAAAGCACAGAAAAACTGGAATTAGTTACTAAAAGAAGTAGCAATGAATTTAAAGAGGATTGGAAAAACTCATGGAGAATATGACTGACAGTGGCAAATAATCATGATGAATACATATCCTTTTCAGTAACAGAGACAGTATGCTTATCACTTGGTGAAGAACATGGGCTGGAGGGTGTTGTTGCCCTCAGCTCCTGCTGGCAGGCCAGATTCCCAGGGCACCTTGTGGGCCACTGTGGGAACAGAATGCTAGGTGAGATAGGCTTCTGGTCTTAACCAGCATGACTCATTTTCTTATGAAAACTACTGCTAGTCTTAAAAGAAAATATACTCTGCAGTTTTGAAATTAGGACAGAAATCGACATGGAACACGGAACAAGTCAGTTTTTGCCTCACAAGCCAATATGCAAAATGATTTAAAACCCATTACAAATAAAAACTAGAAGACAAAATCATGTTCCCCATCTTTCCAACATCTTTGGGGACAAAAAGAGGATAAACTTGGTTTTAAGATGAAGAGATGCATCCAATAATCACAGAGATATGTTATTCTGTGTACTAAAACTGGAACTGCAATTTATTATAATACTCACTGATTTCCATTGAAAAGTAAAAATCACAGTAACTTGGCTTCAGAATAAAGCTTCATAAAGTGTGTAAGATGTTTAAGGAAATGCTAGATAGCAGAAGTGAACAGCTTTAAGTCAACAGAGATTAAGCCTCACTCAAATTCATCAGTAGCCATTCTTCGGCCTGTAGAACACATTTCTAAAACCTCTTATTTCAGTAGTAAATTGCACTGCCAAGGTATTGGCTTGAGTTTCTGCTTCAAAGCCTTCTTAGTGTTCAATTGAACAATATGTTGTCCTTCTCCTGGACTCACATTATACAATTGGTCCTCCACATTTGTTAGGGTTAGGTGCAAAGGACCCTTGCAAAAGTGGAAAAATCACAAAGATCAAAGTGTGTTTGTGTCTGTGAGAAGAGGGCTGAGGCATGGTGGGGACAGTGGGCACCGAGGGTCCAAACCAGGTCAGGGAAAGTAGTAGGAAAGGGATGGTTCAGCATGGTAGCCCTATACTTCTCTCACCCATTTCCTTCCTTGGCTGGAGGGGGCACTGGGAGAGGGTTTGTGGTGTTGAAAAAAGCTATCCTTAGCTGAACAAGCAGTGACTGGTGGAGGGGGAGGACCTGGACCAGCAGCGGGTATTTAAAGGGCTGTGCAACCTGATTGGAGCCACCAAGAGGGAAGATTCCTTGGGGAAAAAAGCACTTGAGGTGTGGGGCAGGGGTTGGAGCAATTTGCAAATAATCAAATCTGTGAAAGCCAGCCCTGCAAATGTGGAAGGTTGGCTATAGTAACAAAAAACTCAGATTCAGTCAATGTTAAGGAAGAACATAAGGCTAAACAGACAAAAGTTGGCAATGATAGGAATACAAGTTGATGCCCTGCACCTGAGGTTATGATTTGTAACTTTACAACAATGTACCTATGTCTTTGAAATGATATGAAACCCTTCTAGTGAATAGCCATGATGTGCATTTTGGTATCCTGCACAGCATCCCATTGTCCATGGGAGACCCTGATATATATTAAGGGTCCCCATTGCCCATGATGCTGTGATGGCTCCGCTTGCACAATAGCCCAAAAGATGTCGCCAAGTCTCTGCAAGCGTCCTGAGAATATGACTATAGCGCAATTCAGCTTTGTGTAATTTAAGTCAATCTATGATGATGTAACTACCTACCAGAAGGCCAGCTACAATTTTATTTTCAAAATAATTCATGGTTCATCAAGGTTTCACAAGGAAATCACTGGATATATATGCTAATCAAATCATGTGAACACATGCAAGCGGGAAAAAGTGTTGTAATCTGGCAAGTTAATAAATTAATGCTTTTGATGATTTTATTATTTTTATTTTATTCATATAGCACCATCCATATATATGCTGGTTCTCTTCTACAGGATCCCTTATTACCTAAATCTCTGAGGTACTGTCATTACCTGGTTCTCCACAAACTCATCTAATAGTTGTTTTAATAATTCTCTAGGTAGAAGTGCTTTCTTGGCTATACCTTCCTCTTTGTAGTTCTACTCAGAGGTGGTCCGTGGACCAGTGGTAGTCCACAAGCTATTGGTTGTGGTCTGTGGCAAGATTCCAAGAAACAGTTGTAGTCAATGGGCACAAATACTTGCCAGGCCCTGGCACACTAGGGAAAAAAAGCCCTGCCAGTCCCCTACACCAAATACTTTCACAGACACAAGGCTCTATTGGGTTCCTTTGGGGATATTTTCTTGGTCTTCTGTTTTTCTTTTTCCAGTTTGGATGATAAAGGCTTCAATATTATCTTAAAATAAATGCATTTACTGTCTGTATGATTTGGTCATGACTGAATGTGCATTTCAGTGAACAAACACTGTACTGTAATTCAAACTGCCATTTCAACAGTACTTCTACCATTCATTCATAGGCATTCCAACTGTATGTATTCAGAAAATAAGCATACCTGATATGGCAATCTTGCCTCTACAGGCTACACGTTCTTTAGCCGCAAAATCCAAGCATCTAACAAAAGAAAGCAACAATTATTATTAGATAAAGTAATGAAGTTATATTTACCCTCCTCTGTTCTTTCAAAATGCCTTTGTCTGAGGTCAGATTAATGTGTGTGCAATTATGCTTTTATAAGCATCCACACACAAAAAATGTAACTCTACTTGAGTCATTAAAATTAAATCATTCAAGAACTAAAAAGCACTTTGTACAATACTGCTGGTGCATTTATAACATTATCACCCTTTTCGCACGCCATTTCTAAAGCGAAAGGGCCCCTTAGCACCACGTAAATGGGAGGAGCGGTCCATACGACGCACTCCCATTTACGCGATGCTCAAGAGCCTAAAGCGGACCGTGCACGCATTTTTTTATTTTCGGCTTAAAGCCAAAAATGGTGCACGGTCACGCAATGCTTCTGGGGCCCGCACGCACCTACCTGCCCTGCGGAGCCTCGGGAGCCAGCCCAGTCACGCTTCCTGCCTCAGCGCTAGCCTACAATTCCTAGGTTGCACTGTGGTAGGAAGAAGCAGGGCGTTCATGCGGCACTCGCGCAACCAGGAAGCGCTGCAGAACTCAAGCAGCAGGGAAGCGGCAGCGTTCCTGCTGAGGCTTTTCATGCGAGACACCACCCCCCAGCCGCGCGAACAGGTAACATGCGAAAAAGGCCTATAGCTAAGAAATTATGTTATAAATATTATGTTATAAATATTGTATTATTATATATTATAAATATATAATAATATATAAACATATATAAATGTTATAAATATAACATTATACCTATGGAACTGAGAACCAGTGTGGTGTAGTAATTTGAGCACTGAACTGTGACTTCGGAGATGAGCGTTTGAATCCCTGCTTGGCCATGGAAACCTACTGCATGACCTTGGGCAAGTCACATTCTCTTGGCCTCAGAAGATGGCAAAGGCAACTCAACCATAAACAAATCTTGTCAAGAAAATCTTGTGAGGCTGAATCTACACAGGTGAAATAATACATCCTTACCTTGATCTCAGCTGTGTTGGAACACACAATGTTTCTCTCACTCTGAAATGGAAATACTTGTTTTTGGTGTCTCTGGGCTTTGAGGTAATTTTTAAAACCTCCAGTTTACTCTGCTGTATTTGGAAAGAAATGTTCCTTTAAAAATGAGTGGTGTGACCCTCAAATTGGGATCAGGGTAAGGGGTTGAGGGAGGGTGGGGCAGCACAGAGTCACCAGAGATGTGGCAGTCTCAGTGCCATTTTTTCCCCTTTCCACTCTGGACATACGGAAAGCTTTGAATATTTAAACTTTAAATATTTGCTTGACTTTAAATGTCCTTTTGAGTAGGGTGACAGGGGGATTCTCATGGGACAAGCACTATAAAACACTTCCCTGGGAGTCAGCACTTTTGTCTTTCAGAATCCAGAAATAACTGGGCTTATAAAGCAAAGAGTACCAGGAAGGATCAACTTCTTTTTCTTCAACTATCATACCTTTCCTACAGTTCAGAGCTCAACAAATACAGTCCTTAAATATGTGTCTATACATCATTGCAGTAAGAACAGTTTACCATAGGTAAACCTCCAAGGAAACCTGATAATGTAATTACGTGAATTGCCTACAAATTCCAAACAAAATTCTTAACACTTGCATGAAATTACAGTACTCGGGTTCCATAATCCCATATGGCAGTTAAACCACTTTAGTTTTTTACAAAATCTGCTTTAATGTTTCTTAGGCCTGAATCCTTTAGTTAATCCCAACTAGAATATACCTGCTGGATCAGTGGCATTTACATAAGTGCTGATTTATCAAATTACTGTTCATTCAAGTGGCTTACTGTACCTGGCACTAACAACATGATTTTGGCTGTAAAGACCAATCTGCCCTTAAAGTCCCAAACCCTCCCAGAGATCATCATGCTATGCTGTTTCTTCCCTTTCTTCAAATCTTTCCTCAAAACCCAAGTTTGCCAGTTGTGTTTGCTAAACCTTTATCCCAAGCTGCGAAGGACTGAAAGGATGCGCTACTACATGTGTTTACATTCATCCTATATTGCCTTTGCTTCTTTTCTTTTCTCTGCTCTCTTCTAGACACAAAACTAGTTCTTTGGGGAACAAACATCTGTTTTTTGCTTCTTGGATAACTGGAAATTTTACTATCAAATGCCATGCACATTAAGATCTGAATCCTAGTATTAACTCCAACTACAGCAGACCCCTGAATCAATGAGATTTCCCTACATGTTGACTCATCACTGAACAACTGATTCAACGGGTCTACTCCAGCTGAGACTATTCACCAGTAGTCACCAGTGCTCTATAAAAAAACCTCAGGTAAATCTTACCAAGAAGATTGCCATCTACTAAAGGGACTATGGGCAAGCATTGTGAGCATTCTAAGAACTGGTGCAAACTGTGTACCAGTTAATTTAACAATTAGTCACTGCTTCAAAGGAAGTAAATATGTACTGCTGTCATGATAATTAACACAAGCTTTAATCTTAAATCAGATACACGACTAAAGCTGTGATGCAGCACAATCGTCATCATCAACACACACACACACACACAAAGTATTTTAAAATACTAAACCATATTTCTACGAGACTTGGTCCTATGACAATCATTTATAGCTAGTCTAAGTTGATGTAATTAACCAAATTGACCACAAGGTGGCACCAATTAATCATTTTTTAATGAACTGGAAGTCTGGAATAGATTTGATAAACATATCAAGTTTTTTTTTTATGCCACTGGGACTAATCATGACAGCTCTCGGTAAGAGCTGTAAATCCGACTCTGAAAAAAGTTTTAGACCAATCCAGTACCAAACAACCACTGCTTTTAAGGGATGCCTATTGTTGACAGAAGAACTGTACAGACAAGTCTGTTCCTTCCTGTGCTTCTGTGTTAGAAGCTGATATTGTGAACTACTTACCTTAGCCCTACAGGAACCACTGTCTCAAGTGGTTCAGTAATTTAAATACTAGTACAGCTGCATGGTAGTGACATAGGAAAAAGCAGATCCATACAGCTATAGTAACACTGAAGGGTCCCCTTTGTGTCTACATGTGTTGAGTTACAGGCTTCCCCCACTTATCTGACAGAGTTAGGGACTAGAGCACTGTCAGAAGGTGGAAATGGTTGAAAAGTGGAACCCATCTACTGTATGGAACATGAAGGACTTATGGAGGTTTGCTTGGGACTGATTGTGTATGCACACTACTTGTAAAGACTCTCAACTGTCTTGGCACCTTTTTTTTCCTTCTCTGAGCTTCCTTTGCAAGCAGCGCACATATGTTCCTGAGTGAGCCTCTGTAGGCAAAAAGAAATGACAGAAGGTCATTGTTTTGGTATTTGCAATACAGGCTAGTTCCCTTAATTTGACCAGGGGATCCACTCTTTCCATAGGCAAGACTTGGGAACACACATGTGAGTGGTCTTGAGCAAGACTCCATAGGCAAGAAGAACTGATGAAAGAGTGGACCCCAGATCAGATTAACAGAACTTGTCCTTAATTTGGAAGCATCAGTTAATTTGGAAGCATAAGAGTCAGTTGTCAGATAATGGGGTCTTGAAAGGTGGGGGCTGGTGGGAGTGAGATAACTCACTCTCTGTCACTCTTTTAGGGAATTGCCTTTGTAATCAGGAACTTATATATTGCATCTAAACAGAACCTAAATAGAATTGCATCTAAACAGGACTTTAAACAGACTCAGTTTCTCTTTGACACTAACAGAATGTAAGGTTGGCAAAGACTAGGGAGGCTATAGCTTTCCATGATCCTCCTTTGCTCCTCCCTCTCATCCTCACATGACATTGAGAAGTTAGTGGGAAGATGAGCAAAGATCAAGGATATTATAGCCTTGCACAATTGGCTTGGCTCCCCTCCCCACAATATCACAGATCATTCTCCCCACTTCTGTTCTGACAGATGGGTCATAGCTATACAGAGGTCATCACTGTGCAGTGGCTAATAGATCCTCCTCACTGGGCTGGCTCTCTCCCTTTGGAAGACAGGAAAGAAGTGAGTCTAGGTGGTGGGGGCAGGTACAGCCCTCAAGTCTGTTTCAGGAGTTAAAAATGAGATAGGGATTCAAGTATGATTTTTGGACATAAGCAAAGGCCCTGTCCCATCTCCCCCATCCAAGGCTTTCAATCTTCTTTCCATCCATACTTGTCACACTTTTGTGCAAAGTCTTAAAACTACTAACCTTTCTGTAGTTCTGTTCATAGTTGATTCTTCTGTGTGTCTCTGCAGTTCCGTTCTGTAGGCAAGGATCCGAGCATTGCAAACCATCAGGTTTTTAACAGCATGCAAAAGCTGATCCTTTTGTGTGCTTACAGCAAGTAGTTTACAAATTCCTTCTCGCATTCGCATTTCAAAGTCAATTTTTTCTTGAAAGCTGCAGTCCTAAATGCCAAAACACAATATAGTCGTTAGATAAATCTCAACTGCACAAGTATGATAAAGGCGAGATTTGTTAAAATAGAAATAACATCTACTATATTAGTATGTTCCTGGAGAAAGGACCTAATGTCTTTTATTAAACAACAGTGGTTATTCACACTGGATCTTGAGTTTCCCAGTAAAGCAGCCTCTTCCAAGGTGTAGAACTCTTGAGAAAATGGAAAAACCACAAATAACTCCCCCTCATGTTCCCCCTCTCATTACCTTCCAGGGCTCCCCCCTATTCCCTTGTCTTTTGCCCCAGTGCACTTGCCTTCCTTCTCCACATCCAACAAAATACAAGGGAATGGGAGGAGGAGAATGAGTGGGGAGCACACATGCCCCTTCTAAATAATCAAATTTGCTAAGGTCAATCCTGCAAATGTGGATGGAGGCCTATACTCTATATTACTTGAAATTGTATCTTGCTGTAAGCCAAAGACACTTGGTGAATAAAACTATCCACCATGAGATAAACAGACAATTCTCTGCTGATTCTCTAATTCCGTGTTTCTTAACCTGGAGCCAAGGACTCCTGAGTATCTGCAAAGCCCTGCTGCTGGACATCATCAGCATCAGTAACAGTGATATGGCAGTGGAGGAGTTGGTGGTGCTGAAACTGCTCCCTCATCTGCAAACAAGGGAGCAGTTTGAGCATGCACATATATACCCCTGCTGCTGCATCCCTGACGAAAGGGACAGAGTGGCAGGCATTTGTGCATGGCTGCTGCTGTGTCCCTTTCGTCATGGACACAGTAGCAGGAGGGTTGTGCACCAAGGGACATGGTGGCAAGTGTGTGCATGTACCTAAACTGCTCCCTCATTTGTAAACAAGGTAGCAGTTTGGGCATGGACATACATACCCTTCTGTTGCATCCTCAGCAAAAGGAACACAGTAGCAAGCATGTGTGCATACCCAAATTGTTCCCTCATTAACAAACAAGGAAGCAGTCTCAGCACCCACTCACACGCTCCCGTGTCCCTGAAGAAAGGGACACAGTGGCAGGTGTATGCACATGCTCAAACTATGACTTTGGAGATCAGGGGTTGAATCCCCATGTGGTCATGGGTGATCTCAGGCAAGTCACATTCTCTCAGCCTCAGAGAAAGGCAAAGGAAATAAATCTTGCCTAGAAAACCCGCATTATAGGGTCACCTTAGGGTCACCATAAGTCAGTTTTCAAAGAGGAGAGACATGGCTAGAAAGAATCTCCCCCTGTCAGTGGCATTTTGTTGTTGTGTGCTTTCAAGTTACTTCTGACTTATGGCAATCCTAAGGTGAATTCATCATAAGTTTTTGGCAAGATTTGTTCAGATGGGGGTTGCCTTTTTTCTTACCCAGAAATTATATATTAAAGAAGAGGCCTGTTCAAGTAGCCATTACCCACAGAACATATCCCTATCAGTAGGGGTCAGGCCAGGTGGGAATCTGGTTTACTTCCTTGTTAGGCTCTCTTCTGAGCCTAAAATAACCTGAGGCAGCAAAAATGTGGCAAAATCGCTCCATTTCTGCAAGGATAAAGGGGCATTTTAGTAAAAATAAATTTGGGGTAGTGGGGACCTCAATAATGTTCTTGGAGGACATTTTTCCCCATCCCTCTTCTAGAACTTCACAATTCTATCACCTCAAAAGTGTAGACTGGAACCCACTGGGATAATAATTCCATTTGTACACCCAAGTGTGCACTGAAAGTATGGAAAAGTCTAACAGCAATTCAGTGTATTCCCTCTGCCCACACTCTTTTTCTTTCACACTAATTCTCTCTCTCTACTATAGTACTCTTTTAACTTGTATCAATTTCACCTGGATTAGAAGCCACTTTGTTTTCCAGACATTCCAGTACAATGGACCCTCCACTTTTGTGGGTTGAGCACTCACAGATTTGATTATTTGCAGGTTATTTTATTTTTTAATTTTTTAAAAATCTTCCTCTATTTGCCCTGCCGTGGGGAAAAAAATGTTATCCCTAGGAATCTCTAGGTCCTCTAGCACAATTCTATGGTTCACTTCTGACAGAAGTGGACCGCAGAATTATAATTTGTTGCCAGGGTCCCCCAAGACTTAACTCAAGAATTAAATACATAAATTTAAATATTCAAACATTTAAATATTCAAATGTGCGACCATGGGCAAGTCACATTCTCTCAACTGCAGAGGAAGGCAAAGGCAAACCTCCTCTGAACAAATCTTGCAAAAACAAAAACAAAACAAAAAATCTGTGAAAAGTTCACTTTAAGATTGCCATAAGTCAGAAGTGATTTGAAAACATGCAACAACAAAATGTCGCTAAGAGGGGGGTTCTTTCTAGCCATGCCTCTCCCCTGTGAAAACTGACTAGAGTGACTTTAATGAGAACCTATCATAGGAGTTTGCTTGGCAAGATTTATCACCTTTGCCTTTCTCTGAGGCTGAGAGAATGTGACTTGCCTGAGATCACCTAGTAGGTTTCCATGGCCATGTGGAGATTCACACCCTGATCTCCAAAGTCACAATTTGAGTGCATGCATATGCCTGTCACTGTGTCCTCTTCTTCAGGCACATGAAAGCAAGTATGTGTGTATAGTTGCTGAAATTACTCCTTTGTTTGCCAGTGAGGGAGCAATTTGGGCAAGCACACATGCCTGTTGCTGTGTCCCTTTTGTTGGGGATGCAGCTGCAGGGTGTGTTTGCCCATGCCCAAACTGCTCCCTCATTGCAAATGAGGGAGCAGTTCAGGTGCATGCACATGCCTGCCACCATGTCTCTTGGTGCCCACACCTCCTGCTACCACGTCCATGATGAAAGGGACATAGCAGCAGGCATGTGCAAATGCCTAAACTGCTGCCTTGTTTGTAAATGAGGGGACAGTTTTGGCATCCGCTGTGTCCCTATTGCTGTGACTGCTGTTGGTATCCAGCAGCAAAGTTTTGTGGACCCCTTGTGAGGGCTCCACAGACCCAGATTAAAGACCATGGCTTTAAACATTGCTAGGTCCTCCAGTGTGACTCTATGGCCCACTTCTGCTGAAAGCTGAGCACAGAATCATGTTGGAGGACCTCGAGATTCCTAGAGAAATCTTCTCAGGTACAAAAAAATTATGTGATTTGTATTCACATTTTTTTTCCATTTTCATGGGTGCCTTGTGACCCTAACCCCCTCAAAAGTAGAGCTCAATGTATTGTTTCCTTTCCTTCTACCCCTTCCTTTCTTACCAGTCTTTCTCCCTTCATCCCACTGTTTGTTCAGCCTGTTTTCTAATTCTGTCCTCATCCTAACCAGACACCAGCAACCAGTCTCTCTCTTGGTTGTCTTATTCTAGTTTGTAAACCCATCCTGGTTATGACTAGACTATAAAAGTATGATTAAAGTGAATCGATGATTATGGTTCATTAAAGATCCTGAGTGTGTGTCCTTGATGTAGTGTAAATTACCTTTTTTAATATCACAGCATGTTGTTGAAGAAACAACAATCTGGAGACCAACAGAGACATCACCAATAATGGTACCTTGCCTATGTACTTGCAAATTAAATCACACAAGGTGGTATTCCAGTCAGTACTTGGTAATCAGTAATTAAGTGGAGGGCTTTTTACATTCATAAATATAACATTTTAGGACTGTGACCATATTTTAAGCTCCATTTCTCAGCAAGGATCCAGAAATTGTGTCCCAGGTCTGAAGAAGACTTTGATTCATGAAACATTTCCAGTGGTGGGGCTGGAGAAGAGAAAATCTTCACTGATCCCTTTCAGTCTCTTTTATCTCTGAAGATATTGTCCCAAAGCCTGGGGAACTCTCAAACAGTGTGGGAGGGTGGTTGGGGTTGCAGAGTGAAAGAAGAAATCAGTGAAAATTGCCACCCCTCTCCAGCCAGGTGTGAAAGAGTGCTTTTATAGATAAGGAGAAATCTTGGAACCAACCCCTTATTTTCAAACTATATCCTTTTTTCTCCAAAGCATTACAGTACCCCATAACATTATATCATAGGATTTAAAATAACAATAAGACCATGGTAAGGTAAGAAGGAAAAAAGAAGTAAACATTAAGGAATACTTTTCTGGCAAAAGAATAGCATCCAGTTCACAAGCAGAACTGTATAATTCACTGAAAAAGACCAGATCATTAAGCAAGCAACTCTTTAAAAAAGTGTAAAAATACAAATCATGATATTCTCCAACTTAAATAGCAGTGCACAGCACATCATTGTATTCTGCATGAATTATTTTCAGCAAACAATGGGGAGGAGAAACAAGTTATAAATGAATGGCAATACATCTCTGGTCATTGTAAATCCTACCCCTCACGACACACCCTGTCTGAGATTTCAATAACTTTCCTTTTCCATGCACAAATTTCCATGTTCAAGCTCATCTGTTCACCCAGTGTCCATACTTGTGCGAGAGCAAAGGCACACAGTTTTGTGGGTCATACTCAAAACCTGACCAGAGTTACGTCTCAGCCTTTATTCTCTTTAAGCAGCAGGAGCCAAAACCTAGCACAAGAAAGAAAAAAGCCTCTCTGCCTGCATAATTTAAGTAGCAGTACTGGCTGAAAATAAACTTGTCTCACTGCCATGGCTCTCCAGCAAACACACCAATATATAAGGAGTATGTATAAGTGTTGCGTATATTACACAGACATAGGTCATTTCCGCACTGGACTGTTAGAGTGCTCTTATTCCACTTTCAACATCCTATGGAATCCTGGGGTTTGCAATTTAGAGAGCCTCCCCTCCCAAAACTGCAAACCCTAGGGCCGTTTCCGCACTAGCCTGTTATAGCGCGATGATTCCACTTTCAACATCCTCTGGAATCCTGGGGTTTGCAGTTTCGGGAGGGGCCGGCCGGCCCCTCCCGAAACTGCAAACCCCAGGATTCCAGAGGATGTTGAAAGTGGAATCATCGCGCTATAACAGGCTAGTGCGGAAATGATTCCATAGGATGTTGAAAGTGGAATAAGAGCGCTTTAACAGTCTAGAGCGGAAATGGGCACACACACACACATCTATTTGATGGCCTTGAGGCGAGAAATTCGCTCGCTTTTCCAACAGGCCATTTGCTTACCATTCCTATCAAAAACCGGATTCGTGAGCAATCTCAGCCCGAAGGCAGAGCAAGAACCCCAAACACCCCCAAGATTGTCAAAGTAGTGCCTGGGTGCTGCTGCATGGCGGAGGGGGGGCGTTCTCTGCCCAAGGGGGTGCAAAATAAAAAAAAATCCTTAAAAAAAACCCGCCCCTCAAAGTCGGCTCTCCTGAGACTTTGGGGCGGGCGCTTCCCAGCTACGGCCACTTCCAGCTCTCGGCCCCTCAGTTCTTTTCTACAGAGCAAACACGACAAGCGTGCAAGTTGAAGGGGGAAAATGGAGGGGGGGGAAGCAGAGAAGAAGTTCGCCCCGCTTTCCCCTGTCCTTGTCACTTTTTCTAGGGGCAGGTTAAGGTTCGGGGAAGAAGAAAAGGAGCCCGGAGCGCCAGAAGCGGGAAGGGCTGCCCAGCCTGGCGAGAACCAGACAAAGCGGGCCCCGAAAAGGCGGGAGAATGAACGCCGCTCCCCGTCCCTTCGCCGCCCTTTTCCTCTCTCCGCCGCTCACCGGTTCCTTCGCCGGCGCCCTCCCGCTCGAGCTGCTCCACCGACACCGCCTCATCCTCTGGGCCGCCCCGTTGCCGCCGACGGTGTTGCTCGGACGGCCGCCGCCGCCGCCGCCGTTCAAACTTCCCGCCCCGCCCCCTTCTTGCTGGCGGCGCCCCAACGGCAGCCCTGACTCCGCCTCGCCTCAGGAGTCGCCGGAAGATACAAATCCGTGCCGGGTTTGTGGCGCCAGAACTGACAAGCGGCTTCTTGATTTAACAATGGCCACTTCCGCACTAGCCTGTTATAGCGCGATGATTCCACTTTCAACATCCTCTGGAATCCTGGGGCCCCTCCCGAAACTGCAAACCCCAGGATTCCAGAGGATGTTGAAAGTGGAATCATCGCGCTATAACAGGCTAGTGCGGAAAGGGGTCGAATGTTTAACGCTAAGCTGCCGCCTAGAGAGAACTTTACAGTTTAGCCAAGCACTTGTTTTATAATTTTTTACCAGTGCCTTTGTTGCCTTCGCCTTCCCTTTACCATGTTCTTCTCCTCCGCTGTTTGGAGGTGTTTCTGGTGTCTTAGGACTTGATGTAATTTCTCTCAGCTTAACTGCATAATGGCCATTTCCGCACTAGACTGTCACAGTGCTATTATTCCAGTTTCAGTGTCCTATAGAATCCTGAGGTTTGTAGTCTAGGGAGGGCCTCAAAGACCCCTCCTTAAACTGCAAACCCCAGGATTCCATAAGACGTTGAAAGTGGAATAATAGCGCTATAACAGTCTAGTGTGGAAATCGCCAATGTCTGAGTACCAGAAGAAAACAGACTGTGCCACATGGCACAGCTACAAGCTGCAGATACCAGTGCAGATATCACTGCTCCTTCCTATGAAATTTTGGGAGCTTTAGAGCTTTCCATCCTATGAAATTTTGGGAGCTTTGGGAAACTTAAAATTTTCAGAGGGCCTCCCAAGTGCATTCCTATGACCCACAGCACTAGAGCTCTGTAGTGGAGTTTTTTTTTAAGTATTTTTATTAAGGTTTAAAATGAAAATACCCCCGCTTCCCCACTTCCAAGCTTTTTTCTTTTTTTCCAGTTGAGTCGGCTTGTTTACATTCCATTCATACATAGGCCATTTCCGCACGAGGCTGTTATAGCGCTATGATTCCACTTTCAACATCCTATGGAATCCTGGGGTTTGTAGTTTCGGGAGGGGCCGGCCGGCCGGCCCCTCCCGAAACTGCAAACCCCAGGATTCCATAGGATGTTGAAAGTGGAATCATAGCGCTATAACAAGCTAGGGCGGAAATGGCCCTAGTTTCTGTTTAAAAGATAATCTTACATTGTTGCATCTTACATTGTTATATTGCTGCTTTGTTACAGTGCCTTATTACATTGTTGCCTTGTATTACATACAATCTTGCTTTATTCTTTTTTTCTTTTCTTATACTATATCTTTATCGAGTTCAAGACTTCTCTCCATTCCCTTTCAAAGTTCTGGATAGGCTTATTTTTCAGTGAAAACGTTAGCTTTTCTATCTCTATCATATCCAGAACTTTTAATTTCCATTCTTTTATATCAACATAGTTCCTTTCTTTCCAATATTGTGCATATATCAATCTTGCAGCAGTTATCAAATATAACAATGTTTTCTGGTGACACCTTATCTCTCTTTGTTGCCCCAACATATTTAACAAATTAAACTCTGGCTTCATTTCAAAATTTAAACTGTAAATTCTTTGAATTTCATCATGTATTTCCTTCCAAAATTTCCTTGCTATCTTACAGGTCCACCACATATGAAAAAACGACCCCACCTTTTCATCACATTTCCAACATCTTTCATTTCCATTTTTAGTTATTTTCTGCAACCTTTCAGGTGTCATATACCATCTTTGTAGCATTTGTAGTGGAGAATTTAATTGCCTCACCACACTACAGATCCCAGGATTCTAGGCTTGACATTTATTTATTTGTTTATTTATTTGAACTATTTCTATATCACCTCATAGTCCACAAGGACTTCCCAGGTAATGAACAACTAAAAACCAATCAAAACAATACAAAGATAAAACATCTTAAAAACACATTAAACTGTTTTTTAAGAATTCCTAAAAACAGTCTGAAAACAATCCTAGGCCATTTCTGCACTACACCATTATAGTGCTATTATTCCACTTTCAACATCCTATGGAATCCTGGGGTTTGCAGTTTAGGGAGGCCAGAGCACAGGCCCCTCCCTGAACTGCAAACCCCAGGATTCCATAGGATGTCAAAAGTGGAATAATAGCACTATAAACAGTCTAGTGCGGAAATGGCCCTAAAACAGTTAAAACTGAATGCCACAAAAAACAACACTTGGGGGGCTGCCTGCCTGAAGCTTAAAAGAGATGGGGCCACTCCAACTTCCTTGGGTAGGAAATTCCATTGTTGAGGCATTGCTACTGAGAAACCCTTGTATGTACCCACCAACCTAACTTTGTAAGTTGTTGGAACATGCAACAGTCCTCTGTGTTGGAGATCTCAAATTTCTGGTATGAGAGAAAGCAGTTCTTTAGGACTTTGTAGGTCAACCCAGCACCTTGAATTGAACTCAGAAGCTAAAGGGAAGTCAATGCAGTTCTTGCAAGATTGATGTTATATGGTCTCTAAAACAGACTTCTGAAACCAGCCTGGCTACAGCTTTTGTGCTAGCTGCAGCTTTTGAATGCTTCTCAAGGGCAGCCCCATGTAAAGCACATTACAGTAGTCTAATGGGAAGTAACTAAAGCATGAACCACAGTGGCCAGATCTGCCTTCCTTAAGAAAGAACATAGTCAAAGATAAGCAAAGGTGCTCCTGACTCCACAGCAACCTGGCTTTCTAGGAGCAGCACTGAGTCCAAGAGCACACCCAAGTTATGAACTTGACCTTTCAGAGGGAGTGCAACCCCACACAGAATAGTCTGCGATCCCAATCCCAGGTTGGTTTTCTTACTGACCAGCAGCATCTTCATCTTGTCTTGATTAAGACCCAGTCTATTCATCCACATCCAGTCCTTTACTGTATACAGACAACGGTTCAATACTGCCACAGCCTCCTTGGCATCAGTTGTAAAAGTGAGATAGAACTGGGTATTATCAGCATACTGATGACACCTAACACCAAAGCTCTGGATAAACTCTCCCAGCAGCTTCATGTAGATGTTAAATAGTAGAGGGAATAGTATTGATCCCTGTGGAACCCTACAAGCTAATGGCCAAAAGGCTGAACAGTCCCCGAGCACCACTCTCTGGGAACATTAAGAAGCATCAGAACCACTGCCAAGTAATGCCCCCAAGTCCCATAATAGCCAAATGACCCAGAAGGATACCATGGTAGATGGTATCAAATGCCACTGAAAGATCCACAAGAACTGTCAGGGACTCATTCACGTTGTCCAGCTCCTGGTATAGGTAATCCACTAAGGCAACCAAGGCCGCTTCTGCCCCATACCCAGGTCTCAACTGAGACTGGAATGGATCCAGGTAATCCATTTCATCCTAGAAAGCCTAGAGTTGTGTTGTCACCACTTGCTCTAGGGCCTTACATAGAAAAGGAGAGATTAGAGACTGGCTGATAGTTACCTAAGGAGATGGGGTCCAATGAAGTTTTTTTTCAATAGAGGTCTTACAAGTTGCTTCTTTTAGAAAGGTTGGAACATAACCTTCCTTCAAAGAAGCATTTACAACTTCCATCGCCCAATTGGCCAGTCTTCCTCTGACAGCTTTAATTAGCCAGGAGGGACATAGGTCTAACAGACAAGTGGTTTGCCTCACCTTTCTAAGTAGCTTGTCCACATCATCATGTTAAACAACCTAAATTGTATTATTATTATTATTACTACTACTGGCATTAGCATTAGTATTATTTATCAGAGAATTCTAAGTATCTCATTGAACTACAAATCCTAAGGCTGAATGAGATGGAACCATGATAACCACAGTGTTCTCAAACTGCTCTCCTGTGCATTGTAGTCATCCTGAAAGACCTTCCAACAAGTGCTTCTGCTGCCTAAACAGAGGTTGGGGATTTTTAATTTTTTTTTTTAATTTTTGATCAGAACTCACAGTGTCCCCTTGCAATTTGGCTACTGTCTTTTCCAAACTCTACATCAGAAGCAAGGAACATGCACAAACAGATAGATTGCACGTATCTTCATTCTTTTTATGTTTTATTCTAATTGCCAAAGGAATTATCTTCTTATGACAGAATTCAGATTTTTCAAGAACAGGAAATCTGATTTCTTTACTAATGTTTTATCTTGCCTTACTGTTCTTGCAACCCCTTCTCCAGCTGCAGGACATATTGTGTACTTGGAGCTACTGCTATCAAAATAATTCTGTGAAGTGAAATTATCCCACAAAAAGAAAAGAATGGATGAGTCTAAGAAGGAAGTTTATCAGTAAGCAATAGATAGATAGCAACAATAGATAGCACTGAAAAATGGCACTGAAAAATGATGATCATGTACTTTTTGTCCACAAAATTATCTAAAAAAAAAAACAATCTATGTATATAAATATTTCATCATGTTCAACCCTTGTTCAAAGGAGCTATTTCTGTTCATTGACCTGCTTTAACACTGGGTTCAATTGACCAGAGGAATTCTAAGGCAGCTAATTTGATCAGCTCACTTTAAAGAAGTTTCCTACTCTAGGGCCCTTTTCGCACGGGCCTTTGCTCGCGCGACAGCCCCGTGAACCTCGCGGGAGTGGGAGCGTCGCTCCGCACGACGCACTCCCACTTCCGCCCGGCTCACGGGGCTGAAGCGGCGCGAGCACGGGTTTTTTGATTTTCGCATCCAAGCGAAAATCACCCCGCGCTCGCGCAACGCTCCCGGCGCCCACCCGCACTTACCTTTCGTGCGGAGCCTCCGGGAGCTGGCCGGGTCGCGCTTCCTTCCCTCCGCCCCTGCGGAAGGAAGGAGTGGGGTGGGGAGCTAGCGCGACGGAAGCGACGCCCGCTTCGTGCGCGCGCGCGGGGGGACGCGACGCCGCCCGCTTCGCGCGCGTGGGGGGAGGAATCCGGTGCGCGCGGGGGGGAGGAATCCGGCGCGAGGTCTCCCGCTTCGCCCGGGGGGAGGGCGGCTTGCGCGGCAAGCCTCCTTCGGTGCCGCTTCCCCGCTCATTCCTTCGCCTGAGGAAGGAAGGAGGGGGAAGCAGCAGCCTCCCGGAGGAGCCTTCTTGCGCTTGCCGGCCTCCCCCACTTGTGCTAGAAGCCTCAGTGCGAAAAGGGCCTAGGTCAGGGATCATCAACCTGTGGCCTATGTTTTAGTGTCAAAAGTCCCATGCAACACCCATCAGTCCCTTCCCTGATAATCCTAAAGGCGGGGAAGAAGGAAGTAGAAAGAAAAAGAAGGATATAAAAGTAGAAGAAAGAAGTAGAGAGATCTCACTCACTGCTAGTTTTATCTCCATCTTACTTTCAAGTCTCAAGTCCTTGCAAGATACTTTCAAGTCAAGTCTTGAGTCAAGTCTCAAGTCTGGGAACCAACTTTATGCCCCAACCTGTATTCCAGAATTTCTGGCCAGAGTTGAATAAAGTCAGTTTTAACAATTTAGGTAGAGTCAGTCCTCTACTTTTTGATTTTGCCATCTGCAGTTTTGGAAGTGGGGAATAGGATCCTTCTTGTTTCCCATTTTCAAAGCTGGAGGCTTTCCAGAAGTGGGGAATGGGATTCTTCTTACTCCTCATTACTGAAGCTTCAAGAGCTTTAGAAGGAAGGATCCTTCCTTCTCAAGCCCACTGCCTAACACATTTTCTGTTCCCCTCTGAAATACATGCCTTGCACTCTGAGCATGAGCCTTGCCTTCTGCTTTTAGGAAAAGTTTTAGAAAGCTCCTCCTATATGTAGTGGGGACAGGCTGCTGATTGGACCTCAGCCCCACCTCAAGCCCATTGCCTAACCCATTTGCTGTTCCCTCTGAAAAATGTATCCACACTTTGGGCTTGAGACAGATTGTCATGTGACCAGTAAGTTGAAAGGTTTCTGGGTGAATGTGTTATGTTACTGAACCAAGTGCAGTAAGTCAGTCACTAAAAATATCCAAGTCTCAAGTCAAATCAGTGTGTAATTTTTGCCAAGTCAAGTCTGAATCAAGTCACCGGAGTGACTTAAGTCTGACTTGAGTGCAAGTCAATTGACTTGAGTCTACATCACTGACTACTGGCATGCAGCCTCTAACAGGTCAGCTCTGCGGGAATGCTGTGATAGACATGGACAAAAAAGCTCCCTACCCTAAATCTATATGTGGAGATAGGAGACTAATCTACTATATAAAAGTGATTGTTTGTCTGCACGTTTGTCTGTTTGTCCACATCAGCATATGATTGGCTGTGTGAGGCAAGAAGACATCATATGATTGGCTGGCTGTGAAGATTCCATAGAATCCTGGGGTTGGCAGTTTAGGGAGGGGCCTTTAGAATTCTCAGCCAAGAGCTCTTAGGCCTCAAGCCGGTTGCTATGGAGATGAGGCCTACCATCAATAAGGATGCCAGAAAACTTTTGGGAGGTATATGTGAGAAAAACTAAAGTGACATACGCAACATATATAGTTACAAGGTCTTCTCACCTCACACAGTAGATTGAATGGGTTCCATATGTGAGGAATCTTAAAGTTTAAATTCAAAACAAAAAATGCTTCCAGAAATATTTAAAGCCATTGCATAAATTCAACAGAAAGCAAATATATATATATATATATTTATATATATATGAAATCAAAACCCAGTACGTCAACGTCGCCAGAGAACACAGATTGGATTGGAGACTATGGCCCTTTTCGCACGGGCTTTCCTGGGCGAAATAGCCCCGTGAGCCGTGCGGGAGTGGGAGCGTTGCTCCGCACGACGCACTCCCACTACCGGCGCTCTCACGGGGCTGCAGCGGCGCGAGCGCGGGGTTTTTGATTTTCGCTTTCAAGCGAAAATCACCCCGCGCTCGCGCTACGCTCCCGGCGCCCACACGCACTCACCTGTAGTGCGGTGCGTCGGGGAGGCGGCCGGGTCGCGCCTCCTTCCCTCTGCCCGTGCGGAAGGAAGGGGCGGGGCGGGGAGCTAGCGCCGCGGATGCGAGAGCTTCGCACGGGCGGGGGGCTGCTCGCGACAGCCTCCCGCTTTGCGTGCGCGCGCGCGGGGGGGGCGGGCACGACTGCCTTCGCTTCTCTCGCACGCACGGGGGAGCGGCGCAACGGGCTCCTTTCTCGTGCGTGCGCGGGGGGCGACGAGACTCCCGCTTCGCGCGCGCGCGGGGGGGCGCGAGAAGCGGGAGTCGTGTCGCCCCCCGCGCGCGCACGCGCGAGAAAGGAGCCCGCGCCGCCGCCTCCCCGCGCGACTGTCTGTCGCTCCTGGCGCGCGCGGGGGGGGCGGGCGCGACTGTCTGTCGCTTCGCTTGCGTGCGGGGGGGGTGGCGCGAGCGGCTCCTGCGTCTTGCGCGAGTGGGGGGTGCGGAAGGGACAGGCTCCTTTCTTGCGCGCGCGGGGGGATGGACGCGCGAGCCGCCGCCGCCGCCTCCGGGAGGCTGCCGCTTCCCCGCTGGTTCCTTGGCGTGCGGAACGAAGGAGGGGGGAAGCGACAGCCTCCCGGAGAAGGCTTCTTGCGCGAGCCACCCGCCCCCGCTCGCGCAAGAAGCCTAAATGCGAAAAGGGCCTATGAAGAAAAGTTACAGGTACTGGAAAAAGCCAGTTGCTATGGAGACAATGCCTAGCAGCAAGAAGGAGGACAGTGTACTCCCTCAGGAACCCAAACTGTGTATGTAAATAATTCTGAATATAGATTGAATTGGGAAATATAGAGCAACGTTACAGGAAATGGAGAAGACAGTTTGGTGAGTTCTTACGACGAAAATAAAAAACCCCGGCAACGCCGCGTAAATACACTAGTCATAAATAAATAAAAAAAAAACATTTCATTCATCAGGTTTTCTTATTTGTCTTCATAACAAGCACTACTTTACAATGTTCTCTTATTAAAACTACAAGAGTGTCATCCTCTTTTGCATTTGGTCACATTGCTGTAGTTTTGTGCTTACATGTCTTATGGTGACCCTAAAGCAAGCTTGTCATGGGATTTCTTGGCAAGGTTTGTTAAATGGGGTTTGACTTTGACTTTCTGTGAGGCTGACAGAGTGTGATTTTCCCAAGGTCACCCAGTGAGTTTCCATGGCCAAGTGGGGATTCAACCCTGGTCTCCAGAGTCAAAGTCCAATGCTCAAACCTCTAAATGTCTAAAAAGGTCGGCCTCTCCCTGACCTGCAAATCCCAGGATTCCATAGGATGTTGAAAGTGGAATGATAGCGCTATAACAGTTTAGTGTGGAAATGGTCTTGCTCTCTGCTTGGTCACATTAAACAAGGCAAATGTATCTGTCAAGAATCTGCCTCCTCAGTCCTAAATGTTGCATTTAAATTGTATTGAAACAATGGGATAGTTTAAAATAACTTAATACCCATTAAATGCAGGTCAATTTTACACAGTTCAAGGCCTTTTTTAAGAGGTAAATTACATCCACAGCAATAGTACTTACTCCTGCCTGAAGACAAAAATGCTTAAGATTGCAATCCAAGGCTGTGGTTCTTTTACAGCAGAACTGTTCTATTGAGAGAGCAGTAAGAACGTTTTCAGCTCTTTTGAAACAAAATAGAACAGACGAGCCATTTTTTCTATGAGACAGAAAGAAAAAACTTGAAGAGAACAGAAACCAGCAAGCATAATTATGTGGGAGTTATTGAAAATTTGTCCAAAAGAAGTAATAAATCATTACTAAAGGTTTTCTTTAAATGGTCATGACAGCTATATGTACATGAAAATTTATTTTCTCATTATTAATCCATCAGTATTCAAACAGGCAAACTTCTATCACTCTGTATTTTCTGCAGGGTACATTTATCCAGAAGCTGTTGAGAAACTGTCAGAAGATAGGAAATGTATAATGAAAACCAATATTGAAATTTGCAACTGTTTATTTTCTAGCTGAGAGGCTAGAGACTCCTGGTTTCTACATTTAAATTTTTTTTTTATTGCTTTATTTATTTGGCTTCATCTCCCATTGGGATGCCTTGGAGCTCTGAACTGCTGGGTGTGATGTCATTAAAGGTAACAGCAACATAAGGCTTTGCAAAATGTCCTCTTCAAAGGGAAATGTATAATAAGCTCCCAGAATGAAAATATCACTTCAACCCCTTCTTATATGTGTGTGCATATATTGGGCAATTTAGGGAGGGGCATTTAGAATTCTCAGCCACAGAGCTCTTTGGCCTCAGTAAACTACAAACCTCAGAATTCTACAGAATATTGAAAGTGGAATAATAGCACTGTAACAGTGTAGTGCGGAAAGGTCCTAAGACTTCCTCCTAAATAACTGAAAAGGAATATAGACTAAGGGCCTTTCCGTACTACATAGGATGTTGAAAATGGAATAATAGCAATAGCACTATAACAGTGTAGAGGGGAAAGGCCATAAGCTATGATTACTTTCTTCCACGGTCATGGGGAAGGCCCATGATTCATTGATAGAGCAGATGTTTTGTATGCAAAAGGTGCCAGGTTTGATCTCTGACACCTTCCAGTAGCAATTGGAAATAACTCGGAAGAGTGGCTGACAATGAACATAGATAATACAGAGCTAAACGGCCAATAGTCTGACTCAGGTCCTTATCACACCACATTGTCATATTGTTATAGAAGTTGTTTGGTCCAACTTTTGTTTCAGTCTCATCACATGACATTGTGGTTCTCCTGGTGCTGTTGTGCTGTACATTCCTTGAAGATGTGATTTTTTTTCATGCTGAAAATAATTTGTTAATGACCCCCCTTTCCTGCCATGATTCTGTAGCCATTTTGAGTGTGGATGTCTCATTCCACAATATTCCAAGGATGATCAATTAGTGGAGGAAGTGTAGGTGTGGTGTGCTTCAATCTCTCTTGGAAGTTCCCAACAAAATCTTCAGCGGGGAAACTTCAGACTACTTCTCGTACTTGGGTGGGGAGGACAAAACTTCTGAAGAGAATAGCTGTGTTTTCTGTGGTCGTCACTCTTAAAACCCTTTCAGATTTTTTTTTTAATATATAAGTGGTTTGCTGTTATAATGCAACAGTGTTGCTATCCTGACCTGTTAACCATTTAAAGTCATTATTCAGATGCCCTCACTGCATGGGGATGTTTTCCAAATATTTCTACACTGCTTTCTTATGATACTATACAACACAGTAGCCCTTTCCACACCTTACCTTTTCATGGAGGTGGGGGTGGTGATCGCATGAGCAGCCTCTTGCGCGAGGCACTCACTTCGCTTCTGCTTCCTCACTGCAGCTGGCTTGCCGGTCACGCGAACGCCGCGCGAATGCCCTGCCCCTTCCTACCACAGTGCAACCTGGGAATTGCAGACTAGCGCTGAGGCAGGAAGTGCGACCAGCCCTGCTCCCAATGCACCACACACCAGGTAAGTGTGCGCGGGCTCCGGGAGCATTGCGTGACCGCGCACCATTCTCAGCTTTAAGCCGAAAATGAAAAGGTGTGTGCGCGGTCCGCTTTAGGCATCGTATGGACCGCTCCTCCCAAGGGGCCCTTTTGCTTTAGAAACGGCGTGCGAAAAGGGCCAGTGTTTCCACCACAATGTTACTTTTTTTAAAAAAAGGTAACAGTATAATAATGCTGTGATGTTATGCCATAATAGCATTTATTCATGCTTAACAAGTACAAATGAAGGTTTTTGAACAGGACAGCCTGAAACAACTGACTAATGGAATAAGCACTTTTTGTTTTTCACAGGAGAAAGACATAAAAAATCGGGCAGTGGTGGTGTGGTCTGCTTGTATTCCTGTGCTATCTGTCACATGAGAGATTTGAGCACTGTTGGGTGCACCATAATGATGTTATGCTGTCAAAATGTTATTACAGCTATGTGTGTGTGGTGTGTGGGGTGTGTGTGTGTGTATAGTGTGTTTGTATTGTGTATTTTAAAAACCTTGTGCAAATCACACTATTACAAGACAAATGTGGCAAGGATGTGATACATAGAATCAACAATTAGCTGTCATTGCCAGTAAGGCTGAAGTGATTTTCAAACAGTAAAAGCCAGCACAACAGCCTGGCATGTTAAGGACCTCGAAGTCAGGCAGTTTCGTATGGCCTCTGCCTATATTCTGTCACAGTTTGGGACTGAATCCAAGTTTCTGGGGCTAATTACATGGCAGATACAACAGTTAATCATCTCTTATGAAGATGACTCTGACAGCCAAGTATCCTTGGATGTGATTTTTCCATTTATTTATTTATTGTTCTCCCGGGAGTCCAAATTACATCAAAGGCAACAAGTTTCAGTTGTAAGGAAATTCAAGAGGAAATTAGGGAATGCCAAACCACCAGACCATTGGATATATTGACTTCTTAACCATCTACAGAATCCCCTGGGTAGCCAGCTGTGGATAATCAAACATGTCTTCCTTTGAATTTCCTCACCCCCAACCCTGCACACTGCAAAATAGATACAGGCTGGTTGCCAAAACATGTCTGTTTATTGTGAAAAGAGATCTGTCTACATATGGACTTGATTGTGTAGCTAAAAAGAATATTCTTTACTTCCTAAGTTCTCTGTAGATATTGATGTACAACTAATGTATATTCACAACCAGAACAAAGATTTTAGAAAGCTCATTAAATTAATTGGCTAATCTATGTGATTTACTTGAAGTACATCTCCCACTTCCTGTTCTGTTTTTTATTGTTTTGTTTTCTGTTTTGTTTTTTATGGATTTGAAATCTTTAATATTTAATTGCATCACTATACTTTTCAAAGCAGGAATGCATCTCTAGCTCTTTGAACCATTTTTGGAAAGGAATTTGCCTTGCACATTAAGGAAAGGGAAAAGATGCCAATGACAGAATCCACTGCTGTTTTCCCACTACGTATTTTCACACAAAAGTGTAAATATGAATCAGATCAAACAGCAGCAAAACAGATGCCATGAGGGGGGGGGGAAAGCGAATGAAAACCATGATTTTAAAATGCCATTAAATTACCCTGTGAAGGCAATCACTTGTTTATATGTGTTGTGTTCCTGGTGGTGGTGGGGATATTTGGCATAATTTTTGGAAATGTGGCAGCAAATATGGCTATGATCCCATGCCTTAGTGACTGAGAGTAAGCTGTACTTTTCAGTAAAGCTTACTGTTTAGTGGACATGGGAGTTGAAATAGGATAGACAAATCTTGCATTTACTTATTTCTAAGTCTTTTCACCAGACACAGCATTTTGTTGTCAGAGTAGAGTTTTGTGGGTGTTTTTGAGTTGCAGTCCTTTATAGCCTAGTCACACTAGCAGGCAGTTGTACTGGATTCAGAGACCAAGGCAGGTTTGTTGCAGAGTGCCTGTATGTGTAGGGATAACGGGAGAGATACAGGAATGTACTGTCAAAAAGAAATATTATACAGTGGGTAATTGGCTGAACTGTATCCTGGTGCAAAGAATCAATGCAAACAAGGCTCATATGCCACTTTATGCCTCCTTTTAAGCTTTTTCAGAGAAAGTTTAAACAGGTTTAAGTTGTTTGTTGGACCTTTGCTTGATCCCTTTCCACAGAGAAATAAATTTCAAAACCATCAGGGTTTTTTAAAATTCTTTCTCCCACAACTGCTATTCAACACAAAAAGAGAATTCACAATGTTTTGGGGGGGGGAGGAAAAATTGAAGTTCTACTGCACTAAACAGAAAGTGTTCTGTCCCCTTGGCCTATTTTTTTTAAAAAAAACTTGGCAGTGTACACTACAAATATTGAGCATTCACATCTGATAGGGATGTAAAAAATACTCAAAAGTTTTTTTCCCAACAAGACTGCGTGCTGTAATACATTAAGTCTCCCTCACTGTAAAAATGGTCATCTGCTCTGACTTTTCTCACTTTTTGAGACTTTTGCAAACATTTCACCAAAAACTGTTTTGGGGCAAAACTGTTTTGTGCGAAAAGCAGCATTTTGTGCAAATGATTGCTATGGTACAAAATGTAATGGTACAAAATGTTTTTTGGTAAATGAATTTTTGGCAATTTTTCACCCCCAAATGTGAAAAATCATTGCAAATGTGAGCAAAAGTAGAAAAATCGCTTGTAATTTCACCCAATAGGGAGAAAACTTCTAAAATCTTTTCCTTAATGAATCCTTCAATGCAAGAATGGAATAAGCAAAGATGCACATTCCTACTGCCTGACTTGACAGTGAAGAAAGCTGACATGAAGAAAATAATCTAATTTGAAATATGATACTGAAGAAGGGTACCATGGATATTATGGACTTCCAAAAAGACAAATAAATGCATCTTAGAGCAAATCAAGACTGAATTCTCATTAGAGGCCAAGATGACTAAACTGAGGCTGTGGTTATTTTGGAACAATGAAACAAAGTGACTCACTGAAAAAGCCAATAATGCTTGGTAAAGTGGAAGGTAGTACGAAAAGAGGGAGACTGCATGACAGGAGAATGAAAGCCACACTCCTGAGCTTGTAAGACCTGAGCAGGGGCCGTTGGTGATTGGGGTTTTTAGAGGTCTCCCATTCATAGGGTTGCCATAAGTCAAAACTGACTTGACAGTCAATCACAACAACTGTCTGCTTACAGTAGTATCTTCAAAAAGCTGCCATTCTACAAAGGAACTTTTATTTTTCCATTGTAAGGCCACCCTTCCCAGCCCCAACCCTTTACTCCTAATCCTTTTATAATGCAGGCAGTCCTATTCTTGATAGAGCACCTTTACAAAAAGAAAAGCGAGATGCAAATACCTGCTTTTAGTCCCTGTTCAAATTTTTAAGTGCTTGTCCATTCAAATATGTTAGTGTATTTTTCAGATTTTATCATCAAGCTTAAGGTGATGTAACAAGTGCTAAAGCTCCCTGCGTCAGGGGACTCCAAGGCAAGTGGGTCAGTTGTGCCTGTAAGGCAAGCTAGGTGTCCTTAGGGGGCAAGCTAGGTATGCTTTAAAAACAACTGAGCATTTTGAGACACAGACAAGGAGCTGAGTTTTGGACGATGTAAGAGAGAGCCAGCGTGGTGTAATGGTTTGAGCACTAGACTGCAGACTGGAGACCAGAGTTTGATTCCCTGCTCAGCCACGGAAATCCATTGGGAGATATGGGGTGCATCACACACTCTCAGCCTCAGAAAACCCCATGATAGGTTTGCCTTAGGGTCACTATAACTCAGTAACAACTTGAAGGCATACAACAACAAGCAATGAGTTATAACTAGTTGGCTGTTCATTTTTGGAGATCTGATGCAGGGCGGTGGAATACATGTTGTTGGAGTATTTAGACCTAGTGTGTGCCTCTCTGTTCATTCTGCATATTTGTGGCTATATTCCAAAATGCTGTGCACTTCAGTTACCTCCTGCCATAGGAAATCAAATGTGAGAAGAATGGTATTCCTGACGGGTTCATATAGAAAGAAGCAATTCTGAAGGTTTTGTTTTTCCCTCTATATTTTAAACTTTGGTCTTTGTAAACCACTCTGGATTTTTTCAAACCAAAAGTGGTAATTAAAAAACAAAAACAGAAACAAAAAACAAACCATGCAACTTGGAATCTCTTTGTGGGTTTTGCTTCCATTCAGTTTGGTACTCACAGGAATTCTGTGAAGTATTGCCAGTTTTTAACCAATCTTTGCTTTTGTGCTTCCAATAGCAGCTTTTTCTGCATCATTTATTTGCCTGCCATGAAAGCTCAACTTGATGAAAAAAGAACGAGGACCAGGAAAAATGACCTGTTGCCATGCCTTTAAAAACAGCTTGGTCTACACAAATCCACATGTAAAATGTGTGTTTCAGAGCATGAGAATAAGTATTGTGTGTCTGTGTGCCTTCAAGTTGCTTGTTGACTTATGGCAACTTCATGAATTTCATAGGGCTTTCTTAGGCAAGGAATACTCCGAGGTGGTTTTGACAGTTCCATCCTCTGAAATCTGCCTATAGCACTTGGTATTTATTGGTCGTCTCTCATCCAAATACTAACAAGAGCTGACCCCGTTTAGCTTCCAATATCAGATGGGATCTCGTGTGGATAGGATATTTAGTCCCTCTTGAGATAAGCACTGCTTGCAGTTAGAAATCAAGCACCTTTTTAAAGCCCTAGGAGCAAGAACTAGTCAAACAGTTGGCAACCGCACATGCAGTATACATCTTTTGTTTTATAATCAGAAACTTTGGCTGTGCTTTATTTATTGATAGCTCAGCTGAACTGTGCTGACAACAAAGCTCTCATTGCCAGAGTCTTTCATAATATTCTGCTGGGATTATTAACATATTTTTTAAAAAAGGGAAAAAATGGTTGCTATGGTTTAGTTATCTAGGCAATATAGCTAAAAGCACATAGTACATCTTAGTACTGTTCTCCCTTTAGAAAAATGGCTAACCTCATTTCAACAAAAGAAAATCAAGGGATTTATTGAACATTTTACAACACACCTACTCAGCATTTTTACTCAGAATTAATTCCTTCTTAGTGCAATGGAACCTTACTTCTCGGTGAATGAGCTTTGGAGTGCAACTGAGCAGTTTGACTTGGGTGAGAAAGAAGGCATCATGATACATCAAGATTACTGCAAGGAACACCTCTGCCCTTTAAGAAAAAAAAAGGAGACCATAAGATAAATGCCCAAATCCACTGCTGGGCACTATCTTTCTGATGATTTGCCAGAACAGCACAGATTAGTGAGCATACACATTCCCTGCAGCAAATGGATTGCCTGTGGATGTCATGAATACAAACGTTCATGTCTTTAAATACCTACACACAAGGCGGAGAAACCTGATTAGGCCACATGTCCAGGTACATTCACATGAGAATATGGCAACTGGTGTTTCCTACAGGAAACGCAACATGAGGAGGCAGAAGGCATGCACTAAATTCCACTGAATTTAAATAATGGGAATTCTGTGGTGCTCCAAATGTTATTGGATTGTAACTCCCAGCATTCCAGCTCATTGGGTATGCTAGCTAGGTCTGCTGAGAATTGCAGTTCAACACTATCTGGAAGTGCACATAATTCCTACCCCTGATTCAAAAGATTAAGTTTGTGAGTAAGTGTCAAACTAGATTGTAATGTGAAATGTGTGACTGGATTAGGGAGAGCCACTTATGAAGCATCAAAAAAGGTGACTAAGAGATTTGTTGAAAAACTACACATCTTCATTTATAGATGTTGGTTCCAATTTGAACATGATTACTTTACAGTACTGTGCTTCTTTCACTATAAAGCAGGGGACTCTGTGACCAGATGTCCTATGTGCCTGCTCAGCCTGCTGTCCAGGTGTTCAGTGTTGCTGGGCAACTTCAAGGCTTCTGCTTTCCCTTCTTGGGGCTCTTGACCTTTAAATTGTCTTTGGACTGAATATTCCCTTCAAAAAAAGGACTCTCCTCTGTACAGGAGAGCACACTGCCACTTTGCATTGTGGCTGTGATCTCATGCTCACCTGGAAGAATGTCTAATTAAACTCAGTGGAATATGACTGGGTCAATATGTGTAGAATTGTATTTTATATATCTGGTTTGTTCTTGTTGCCAAATTGTATCTCCTGCAATGGGGAGAAAGCCTGGAACTTGCAATGGTAGCTCTCACATTAGTGGTTTGGTGTATCTCTTTTAGTCAGATCTATTCAAACTATTTCATTTGAACTGTTTAATCTGAACTGTTCAAACTAAGGAGCTATTCAAAGTGTTGAACCCTGTGCACAAAACAGGCTCAGCACCTTGATAGTTCTGTTACTACAGTTCCTACACCGCACTTAAGGTGACATAGATATCATTTTGATATCAATAATTTGGCTCTCTTCCACCATCCCTCTCCACGTGTTTGTGAGGCCCACGGACAAGCACAGAACTAGGTCCAGCCACTAATTGCTGCAATATCCCCAAACAATACAGGCAGGCCAGAAATAGCCAGATCTCCGCTTTAGGAGACCTCTCTGCAAACACCCTCATTATGTATGCACGCTGCTTACAAAGAACTCCCTGCCCCGAGCAGGCAACTTGACAAGCTGGATACTCAAATGTCAAGCACTGTGCATCTGCATACTGGCTACTCCATTGTCAATTCAGACCTAACTCAATCATGCTAAATTCTGACCTTTCCAAAGCTTTGTCTCGTACCCGAAACTCATTGTTTTCCCCAAGTATGGAATAGCCTGCGGTTACATTTCTCCCTATAAAAACCCCCGATTCTGAGACCATCCTCGGATCGCTCCCGAGTTCCATCCCGTCTTGCCGCCACTCTGCTTGGCGAGCCTTCCCCTCAGTCATATTGGCTGAGACTGTGCAACTTCGGACCTTCACAGTGATCTATCCGGGCTTCAGGACAGGTGTCGTATCACCCAATTCAACAATCCCTCTCAAAAATCCCTCTATACCTCTCAAACCTTTATTTTCTATAGTTTTCTGTGTGAGTGTGTTGCATACACTATTTGTATTTAATAAAGATCTCAATTATTCTTATAACTTGGTGTGCTCCTTGGCTTGGCCTGACCCCATAGAGTTTGGGTAAAAGATTCCACTGCGTTGCCCTGCCTCTCGTACTGCTAGCTTGTGCTCTTAGCTAATTTCCCCAAACTTAGTTAATTGAGAGCGCATATAGGTGTCCCTCCCGGGATCCCAGTAATCAGGGTAACAGTTCCATGTCATTGCCCCACTGATATGGGAGCCACCAGCTGCCACTGGGAACTAGGGGTCAATTACAGCTCCCCTGGCATAGGGTAATGGCAAGTTTGCAGGGAAAAGTTGAGAGGAGCACACTTAAACCTCTTTCTCCACATCTCAATTCTGTTCCCCCACCCCACCCCTACAGCTGCAGTTTTAAAAGGTGGAAGATGCCATAATATATTTTGTAGTTTTTCTCAGATAGGTTTGGGTTTTTCTCAGCATAAAGTTTTATGTGTAAGTGTGAATGGGATTGGGTAAAGAAGGCTGCAATAAATTCCTTCAGATTCTCCCTTGAGTAAGTGGAGTGGTGGTGTCTCAACAGGTAATCTCCTCTGCTCTTTCTCTCATACCCATGCAATGTTCTGCAGGAAAAGCCTACATTTTAAAATGTTCTAAAGACACTCTGTCTCTCTCTCATTGTGTGTGTGTGTGTGTGTGTGAGAGAGGGGACTTTGCTGTTGGTAACTTTTACTGCTTTCTTAATGACATTCTGACATGACTACCATGGCTTTTCTTCCTCTTCTGAATGAACTAAGGTTAGCGATGTAGTGGGGTATGTGTGCAAAATGAGAGCATTCCCCCCCATAAGAATTTTGACCCCCTTCATGAAATTTTCCTCCAGTCCTCAAATTTTTAGCACTGAAGAGTGCAGTCACTCACAATAGTGCACACCCAGAACTCTTATATTTGCTGTGTCCACATTCCCTTGGTTGCTTTGTCTGCCACTTTTCTTGGGATGCCTTTAAATGGTCAACTGAAGTTTTAAGTTACTGATATGCTAGAAGTTGCAATGCTAGAATCTAGATTAATGCTACTGGTACCAGAGCCATTGGTTGCTGGGCCCTGGCAGGTTTCCAGGGGAGAAACCAACAATCGTACCAAATGGGTGAAAATTTAGAGCTGATGTTGGGACACTAGGAAAAATCACATCAGATAGCCTGAGAAGCACTGCTATAGACTTGGAGATTTCATAGCAAAATTCTTTTCATATAGTCCTTTGCATAAGAAGGTTCTTTCTACCTTTTACTGATCTGAAAGATGTTCTATAAAGTCCCGTTTTAACCAGTGAGGTAAAACAACATTCAACTTGGGTTGTGAGGGTGAATGTATCATATGAGGCCTTCATTGTGAGCCTGGTAGCACTATGAACATTCCAAAACAGAGAAAAACACTAAGTCGCAGCAACCATAACTGGGCCAGTTACATAATTCATTCACCACAAACAAACCAGATTCTAGGCTTCAGGGGAAGTGGGGCCTCCAGTCAGCCAAATTCCTGTGGTATTTGACACACTGTACCAGTCAAAGTCAGCCAAACTACACCTTGCAAACAACCTGAACCAGATGAATTTAGCTCTATGTACAGCTCACATAACAAGGCTAGACTGGAAAACATGGAGCCCTCCAGATTTTATTTGGACTCCAACTCCAAGCATTCCTTACTATCCAGGTAAGGCTGCTGAAAATTACAACCCAGTATCAGGAGGGCCTTCATATTCCTGCTTTAGAGGGAGTGAAGCAGCTGCCTCAGGCAGTGGATGCTGAGAAGGGAGAAAGGAGAAAATTGCAGTGAAGTATTGAAAGACACAGCTGGCTGCTAGCCCCATGGCCTGCACTGGTGTCCTAAATTACCCTGCTCCCCTCAGGAGGATTTTTTGGGCACCAACATCAATGTTAAGACTCAAGTGCCAGTCCCATCTGCTTTACACTGAATGTGAGCAAGGGGTGGGGAATGGATAATCTCGTTTTTGCCTCAGGTAGCAACATTTCTTGAGTCAGCTCTGCCCTACACAGAACAACTCTTTACAACTCTTTCTTGGGGAGCAATACAGCTTGTCAGAGGGGCCAGAGTGTCAAGTATGCATCAAAGAAGAACTGAATGGGGAGAAATGCTTGCTTTCATTTATTATCTCACTGTCCTGTTCAAAGCTTGGCAGATGCAATCTGTGCACATGGAAACTGGGATTTTAAAATTAATTTTATACAGCTAGGAATGGGAGCAAAAGAGAAAAGCCAAGGGTCTGGACAGCACTGCCAACTCTATTTTTGAAAGTGGCTGGACTTTCTATATTTTTACTTGAAAGGAGCAAGCTTTGTCATATCCTGATTCCAATACCACTCAGTGAATACCAAGAGATAATGAAGCAGAAAGTCTAACATGTAAACAAGCCCTTAGTAAATGGTTCATTCTTGATGCTCATTTCCCCCTTGTACTAATTTCTCTTAAAAGTATGGTAAATGTTAGTCATTTTTTTTTTTTTTTAAAAAGCTAGCTTTGCTCTAGAAGAAGGTTACCTATCAGGAGTCATTGTTATTCCTGGAGTGCAGAGAGAGGCTGTGTGCTGCTGACGTACTTGAACTGACATAACGCCGCTAGATTAATAAAGCTCTTTCTATGTGCTCCCTCTTTGTTGTCTTGACAACAGAAATAACTCAAAAAAGAGGGGTTTTTTCCTATTTCCATTTTCCTTTTAGCAAATTGCCTTGAAAATTGTGCATGTAAGCTTTTTAACAATTAACATGGTTGTACAACATTTTTCTCCTTAAAAACAGGCCATGTTTAACCACACAGTTCTGAATGATAGGATGTATCCAGCACATACAAGTAGATCACCATTTCTAGCTATTCAGAATGGGTATGATCTTCCCCTCAAGCTGTTTTGCATGGGAAAAGGTGGGTGAATATAAATGAATGCATCTTAGTAGTGATTCTCTGTTGAACTAAAATCCACTATTCTTATCTATTTGTGCTTTGAGGTGTACCACATCTTCTTCCCAAAGCCACCCCACAGAAGGATTTTTATTTAGGGTATAGCCACATTGCACTGTTCAAGCCCTTTGACGTCTCTGTCAAAATGTGGAGATCTGGGCCAACCCAGGGCTATGACAAGCTAATCTGCTTTGAATTCTCCCTTCCTAGAGAAGCAGCACCCTTCCATTTTTTTTCCACTCACTGGCTCCCTCTCCACATTTATAGCTCTCTACTGCTTTCCCTAAATCCACACCCTTGTAAATATAGGGCAGTGTGTTTGAGTGTATCCCAATGACTGTGTCACTGGTGGTAGTGTGTATAACCAATCCAGATCAAAGAGGCACTTTATGGAGACTATGCTTTACAAAAATATAACAACATCTTTATTGAATAAACTGACACAGGAAAAGGTAGTTGGCAAATTAAAGATTAGAAAACAGCAAAACATTTGTATCTCTAACCCAGCAAACATTTCCCCAACTTTTTCACTTTCTTTCACACTCTCCCTCCTCTCTCATCAAACTCCCAGATGGATCTCTCACTCTCTCCCAACTCTGTTTCAGTTATTTTTCTGTTAGGCTTATTTCCCCCACCTAGCCCCTCCCTCTGGCTAGCCTGGGTTCCATAGTCAACAACCAATCAATTTAAATCCTCTTGGTTGCTAGGACAGTTCTGTTGCTATGCACCCCCCCCCAGTTGTCACAGCCTCTTTAACTGCTATGACTTCCCCTTGTGGAATTCTTGAATTTGTAGTTTGGTCAGTGTGATAGCATTTTTTGCTAGAGAGTTCTAATGCTGCAGTTCAAGAGGATGCACTGAAGTTGTCTCTAGCAAGGAAATTTAAATAGATCAACAAATTACAAGACCCAGAATTTCATGGGACAGAGCCACGATGGTTAAAGTAGTATCAAACTACTATAATTGAACAACAACTGGTAACGCCATATATGCCCAAGAGATGAAGGATTCATTCTTCCTGTGAAACTGTAAGCTACTTTTTTAACTTGGAAAATTAAAAAAAAAGAGGGAAGAGGCAGAGGGTATTGGCACAGCAAACTGTCAACAGTGTTCTCAAAGCACACCCATTGCAGGTATACCTCAGTTAACAAAGCCACTGACAAAGAAGCTCATTTTTATAAACTCTCAGGCCCCACTTTTCCTCCCAATCCTCCATCTGGCTGAGTATATTTTACATTGTTGGCATTGGAAGAGTGAAGGAGAGATTTTTCAGTACATAATTACAGCCCTGTACCTGTAATAAACAGTGCAATAAAGTTTGGGATGGGAAAAAGTGGGATGCTACTCTAGCTTATCCTACTGTAGATGCATGCACCTCCCTAAAAAAGGCAAGGTGAACAGTAGCTAACTCCCAAGTCCCTTACAGACCATGTGCAGACACCAAAGCAGAGAGAAAAGGGGAGAACAAGTAACCCTGACTTAGCTGTTACCCCAGAATGTAAAAAAAAGCATAGGTTGTTAAGTTTGTTACCAAAATGGAAATAATAAGAAAAGCAGAAACTAGTGAGAGACAAAGTTATTTCTGGATACATTTTGGAAAAAGCCTACAAGTGCTCTCTAAATGGTTCAAGATGTTTTGGCCCACTTAATCAAAGCTTACCTGACCTGGTTCTTTCATTTTACATGTGCATGTTGTTAGTTCTGAATAAAAAAGTCTGCTGAAACGTGCTGAAGTGTTCCTTTTTGTTGTGCAGGAACCTATCTCTATCTTTTTCACGGGAACTGAACTGAGAGAGCATGCCCCTGTTGATTCTGCTGGACCTCTCAGTGGCTTTTGATACCATTAACCATAGTGTCCTTCTGGGTTGCCTCACTGGGTTAGGCCTTGGATGTACTACTATAGTGGTTCCATTCATCACCATCACCTTTTGTCCCCCTTTTTTTCACTGTTTGGGACTCAAAGTGGCTTACAACAAATTAAAAAATATATTGTTTACAGTCTACAAGATACAAAGGTTAAAACAAGAATAAAAAAAATTCAACCCAGATTTAAAACCATACATTCTTAAACACACTCACCAGCACATCAGTTAGCAAGATCCAGTACATTATTATGATGGGAGGGCCTTACAGCTCTCCCCCACTTTTTGACAGTCTGCTTTTTGACCTACTCTTTCAATCCTTTTCAATTACAACCAGAACCCATATATTCACTACATGGTCCACTCTTTTGACCTCGTGTTCTGGTTCTAGTTGTAATTAATCATAGAGTTGGAAGAGACCACAAAGGCCATCCAGTCCAACCCCCTGCTATGCAGGAACACACATCAAAGCATTCCCAACAGATGGCCATCCAGCCTCTTCTTAAAAACCTCCAAGAAGGAGACTCCACCACATTCCAAGGCAGCATATTCCACTGCTGGACAGCTCTGACCATCAGGAAGTTCTTCCTCAGGTTCAAGTGGAATCTCCTTTCCTGCAGCTTGAATCCATTGCTCCTTGTCCTAGTCTCTGGAGCAGCGGAAAACAAGCCCATTCCCTCCTCGACATGACATCCCTTCAAATATTTAAATGTGGCTATCATGTCCCCTCCTAACCTTCTCTTCTGCAGATTAAACATACCCAGCTCACTAAGGCGTTCTTCATAGGGCATGGCTTCCAGACCCTTCATCATTTTGGTCACCCTCTTCTGAACATGTTCCAGCTTGTGGATATCCTTCTTGAATTGAGGTGCCCAGAACTGGACACAGTATTCCTGATGAGGTCTAACCATTGCAGAATAGAGTGGTACCATTACCTCCCTTGATCTAGACACCATACTCCTATTGATGCAACCAAGAATCGCGTTGGCCTTCTTGGCTGCCACATCACACTGCTGACTCATGTTCAGCTTGTGATCTACCAAGACACCTAGATCCCTTTCACACATACTGCTATCCAGCCATGCGTCCCCCATCCTATACTTGTGACTTTCATTTTTCCTGCCCAAGCACAAGACCCTACATTTCTCTCTGTTGAAATTCATTTTGTTAATTTTGGCCCAGCTCTCCAATCTATCAAGGTCGTATTGAAATTTGATCCTATCCTCTGGTGTGTTAGCTACCCCTCCCAGTTTGGTATCATCTGCAAATTTGATCAGCATGCCCTCCACTCCTTCATCCAATCATTGATGAAGATGTTGAATAGCACTGGGCCCAGGACAGAACCCTGAGGCACCCCACTAGTCACTTCTCTCCAGGATGCTACAGCATTCCCTTCGTCTATCAAGCTTGTAACCCTATCATAAAAAGCGATAAGATTCGTAATTCATCTGGCCCTGGAGACTTGAATTCATCTAGTTTAGCCAATTATTCCTGTACTACTTCTCTACCTATTTGTGCTGCATCCCCCCACCCCCACTTCCTCACCTGCTCCCCAACCCCCAGGTTGAGTACTTCTATCCTTTTGGGAGAAAACTGAGGCAAAGAAGATGTTGAGTAGTTCTGCCTTCTCTCTTCCCCCTGGTAGTTAATTGGCCATCTTCTCTATGCAGTGACCCTATCATTTCCTTGTTTTTCCTTTTGCTGTGGACATATCTAAAAAAGCCCTTTTTATTGTTTTTAATGTCTCTGGCAAGCCTGAGTTCATTCTGCGTTTTAGCTTTTCTGACGTTCTCCCTATATAGCCTGTCTATTTGCCTGAATTCCTCTTTAGCGGTTTCACCATCTTTCCATTTCTTGTACATGTTTCTTTTAACCTTTAGTTCAGCTGAGGGTTCTTTCATCAACCATTCTGGTTTCTTTAGACACCTGCCATTTTTCCTTCTTATTGGCACAGTTTTCAATTGTGCCTTCAGTACGTCACTTTTAAGAAACTCCTATCCATCATGAACTCCTTTCTCTTTCAATATTCTTGACCACGGGATTTTGGCAACTAACTCTTTAAGTTTACAGAAATCAGCTTTTTTAAAGACTAGGGTGCGTGTCTGGCTACACTTGGCTTCTCTTTCCCACTGAATGACAAATTCCAAAAAAGCATGGTCACTCCCTCCTAAGGATCCCACCACTTTCAGCTCATCAACAAAGAACTCCCTGTTGGTCAGGAACAGATCTAAAATAGTTGATCCCCTCACCACCTCTTCCACCTTCTGGACCATGAAATGTCTGCAAGGCAAATGAGGAATCTATTGGACCTCGCAGTCTTGGCAGAGTTTAACGGCCAACAAATATCAGGATAGTTGAAATCTCCCATTACTACTGCATCTCAACTTTTTGAATGTGTGGTCATCTGCTACAGGAAGGCCTCATCCAAGTCCTCAGGCTGGCCCTGCCTGCAAACTCCCACAATCACATCCCTATTTGTTTTGTGCTCCCTTAACTCTTACCCAGATGCTTTCGACTTGGCTTCCTGGATTTAAGTCACAGATCTCTTCACAAGTGAAAACATCCTTGACCTTTCCAAAGCTTTGACCTGCACCCAAAACACATTGTTTCCCCCAAGTACAGCATGGCCTGCAGTTACATTTCCCTCTATAAAAACCCCTGATTCCGAGACCATCCTTGGATCGCTCCCGAGTTCCAGACCGCCTTGCTGCCACTTTGCTTGGTGAGCTTCCCCTCAGCTCCATGCGCTGAGCTACTTCACACCCCAGCATTGCTTTCTATCTTCTTCGCAGGCTCCAGGAACAGGTTCCGTATCACCCAAATCGACTATCCCTCTGAAAATCCTTCTATCATATTCTCACCTTTATTTTCCTTAGTTATCTGTGTGCTTGTGTTACTTACATTGTGTGCCTGTATTTAATAAAGATCATTCAGTATTTCCAACACGGTTTGCTTCTTGACTTGGCCTGACCCCGTAAACATTGGGTTACAAGATCCTGTTGCGTTACCCTGCCTCTCGTAGTGCGAACCAGTGCTCTTGACTAATTTCCCCATTTTTGCATAATTGTAAGGTTATTTAGGTGTCCCTCCCGGGACTCCCAGTAAACAGAGTAACACCTCTCCATTATGTCATTGATTTTGGCCCCAGGGAGACAGCATACCTCACAATTGATCTTGTCCAGATTACAAATGGTCGGTTCCGTTCCTGTCAGCAAAGAGTACCCAACCACCAGAACTCGTCTCCTCTAAGATTTGTCCAGGCTTACTTGATGAGCAGATTGTCTCTTGGCCACCTGAATATTCTGTTCAAGCTGAGACTGTTCATCCTGCTGCTGTTGGATTTCATTCTGCTGGTGTTGGGGTTCCTGTTGCTGATGTTGGATTTCCTCTTGGTGATCTTCCATTACCTCTTCCACTTTATCATTAATAAGGTCGAGAACTTGGAAGCAATTCTGTAGTTCAACAGTGTCACATTCCTACGTGTCACATTCCTCCAAGCGTCTGTTTCCCAGCTTCGTGAACTGATTTCTTTGTCCACTAGCTCCTCCATGTACTCCGTCTTCAAAAAGGTCCTCCCAGCCCTATCCAAGAACTCCTCACCCTCCCTAATAATGCAAAGATTTGAAACCCAGGCCTTCAGCTGTTGAACCTTCTCCAAGAGGGTGACCAGCTTGCATTTGCTGCAAGTGTACCCAATGATGTCTTGTGGCAGGAAAAGAAACATGCTACAGCTGTGGCAGGTGACCGCAGTAGCTCCCTCACCCTCCATACTTGATAATCTAGAGAGCTGAATTGCAAAAAGTAAAACTAGGCTTCACTTTCAAAGTCCCCTGGTAAAACCTATGTCAACACCCCTGTTTGCCAAGTTCTTATTGTCAAACTATCAAGACAGAGGGTGCAATTCTATAGTGCTCATAGGTACTCCCTCAAAGCTCCAAACCCACCAGGACATTACAGACAGGCAAACTGACTCAGGAGGGGTTCAGGTCAAGAAGCAACTAAATCTTGCGAAGCTTTGGTAGTGAAACTTCATGCTGGGAGCAAATATAAAGAGCTGCTAGCTCCTCCCCCTAGCTCATCAGTGAGTCAGTTAGAGCTAACAGTTCCTAGCTCCTCCCCCTAGTTAGTCTAGTTAGTCTAATTGACTAACAGCAAACAGTCTAATTGTTTGCTCAGGGAGAGCACACAGCCAGAGCAAACAGACAAACAAACAAATACAGCCCCAGAAGCCTGTAAAAAAACCCAGTCAAGGATGTCTTCTCAGACACAGCTCACCTTCTGCTCTCTCTCCTCTTGAAATGAGCTTGAAGGCCACTGGGAGCAAATATAAAGAGCTGCTAGCTCCTCCCCCTAGCTTGTCAGCAAGTCAGTTAGAGCTAACAGCTGCTAGCTCCCCCCTAGCTAGTCAGTTAGACTGTTTGCTCAGGGAGAGCACACAGCCAGAGCAAACAGACAAACAAACAAATACAGCCCCAGAAGCCTGTAAAAAAACCCAGTCAAGGATGTCCTCTCAGACACAGCTCACCTTCTGCTCTCTCTCCTCTTGAAATGAGCTTGAAGGCCACTGGGAGCAAATATAAAGAGCTGCTAGCTCCTTCCCCTAGCTTGTCAGCAAGTCAGTTAGAGCTAACAGCTGCTAGCTCCTCCCCCTAGCTAGTCAGTTAGACTGTTTGCTCAGGGAGAGCACACAGCCAGAGCAAACAGACAAACAAACAAATACAGCCCCAGAAGCCTGTAAAAAAACCCAGTCAAGGATGTCCTCTCAGACACAGCTCACCTTCTGCTCTCTCTCCTCTTGAAATGAGCTTGAAGGCCACTGGGAGCAAATATAAAGAGCTGCTAGCTCCTCCCCCTAGCTTGTCAGCAAGTCAGTTAGAGCTAACAGCTGCTAGCTCCTCCCCCTAGCTAGTCAATTAGACTGTTTGCTCAAGGAGAGCGCACAGCCAGAGCAAACAGACAAATACAGCCCCAGAAGCCTGTAAAAACACCCAGTCAAGGATGTCCTCTCAGACACAGCTCACCTTCTGCTCTCTCTCCTCTGGAAATGAGCTTGAAGGCCACTGGGAGCAAATATAAAGAGCTGCTAGCTCCTCCCCCTAGCTTGTCAGCAAGTCAGTTAGAGCTAACAGCTGCTAGCTCCTCCCCCTAGCTAGTCAGTTAGACCATGTGCTCAGGGAGAGCACATGGCCAGAGCAAACAGACAAGCAAGCAAGCAAGCAAGCAAACAAACAAACAAAGAAACACAGCCCCAGAAGTCTGTAAAAACACCCAGTCAAGGATGTCGTCTCAGACATTTCCAGAGGAGAGATGGAAGGTGAGCTGTGTCTGAGAAGACATCCTTGACTGGATGTTTTTACAGACCTCTGGGGCTGTGTTTCTTTGTTTGTTTGTCTGTTTGCTCTGACTGTGTGCTCTCCATGAGCACACGGTCTGACTAGCTAGGGGGAGGAGCTAGCAGCCGTTCGCTCTAATTGACTCACTGACGAGCTAGGGGGAGGAGCCAGCAGCTCTTTATAATTGCTCAGGTTCAAAACAGCAGATTGTCAACAATGAATTGAAGTTCAAGATCTTGTGTGAAGAAGAATGCTGGGCAGGAAAAGAGACCTACAGCCATGTCTCTGAAGAGAAAATGAACAACATTCCCTGAAACTATGCCCCCTCTCCATCCTTTCCTCCTCCTTCACCTTCCCCCTTTTTTGTGGAGCTCGGGCAGTAGTTTGTGAAAAGCTCACCCCTGCAATCATCTCTTTGGCTGATCTGGCAAAAGGGCCACAAGGTGGAGAAAGAGTGAAATGGATTGAGGGGCCAAAGAGAAGGCCATGGAGACAGGATCTGAAAGAGAAAAGCTTCACTCGAGATTTTCTATTGGGAGACAAAGTTGATATCTTTTCCCCAGAAACCCTCTCATTGTCTCCTGGACTACCTGTCTCACTTTAGGCCCTGCATAGTGTTAACCTATGGAGAAAGAAGGTGCATGATGTAGCCTGTCTATGATACAGCCAGCCAGCCAGCCAGCCAGCGGGGAGTGGGGTGGGCTCACCACATGTGTGTTGTGGACAGTGTGAATGTCAATGTGGCCATGCATCGTGATACCACTGTGGTGCTTTCAGGAGTCTATGTAAATATGTGTTGATGAATTTGATTGTCCATCTGTCCAGTAGGGCTGGAAAAGTGGGCCATGGCATGAAGGTGAGTGGAGCTCCCAGCCAAGAGAGAACAGACAGTGGCCCTGAAGACTGAACAAACTGAACAGACTTAACAAAAAGATGGTGTTGAGTCAATTTGCTTCTGTACTTCCAACAACTTTCACTTTTTGACAGTGCTGTGGTCCCTCATTAATCAAATAAGTGGGGAACACCTAAGAGTCTGGACTGGCCATGTTCGTGCTCTCCTGTTGGTGAGTTAAGACATTTTTACACCTTCAGACTTTGGGTGGGGTTTTAATGCTGCACGGTGCTATTTTTAAGGTTTGCATGTTGTCTTTTAATGAATTTTGATGTTTTTTATGTTTAATGTTTTTAACTTTATCAATTAATTGTTGCTTTTAATTTCTATACTAATATTTCTATTGAATGTTTTCTGTAATGTCTGTAATGTTTTAAATATATAATTAGCTGCCTTGAGTCTCATCATTGGGAGAAACATGGGATAGAAAAGAATAAAAAAGTAATTGATGATGATGCTGTTTCTGTATTTGGCACCAATTTTCTGTTAAAGAAGTAATACTCAGGAACACATGTGTTTCTTTAACTGAGGTATATGTAACGCATTCCATAAGCCACAAGCCAGTATACATTGTTGTTGTTAACTGCCTCAGGTTGACCTTGACCTATGGTGGCCCTATGGATGAGAGATCTCCAAGCCACTCTATCATCAACTGCTCAGGTCTTGCAGATACAGAGAGGTGTCTTCCTCGACTGAGCCTGTCCATCTCTAATGCAGTCTTCCTCTTTTCCTACTGCCTTCTACCTTACCAAGCATTATTGTCTTTTCTAGTGAGTCATGAGTTCCCATGATATGGTCAAAGAACAAAAGTCTCAGTTTTGTCATCTTGGCTTCTAGGGAAAGTATGGGCTCAACTTGTTCTAGGACCCCTTTTTATTTGTCTTTTAAGCAGTCTGTGGTGCCTGTAGAACTCTTCTCCAGCACCACATTTCGAAGGAGTTGACTTTCTTCCTATCAGCTTTACTCACTGTCCAGCTTTCACAACCATACATAGAAATGGGAAATACACACTGTGCATTAATATATTAATACAGTAATTCAGGAGTGGTGAATCTCACATGCAAGACCTGAAATCTGTCTTGGAGTCCCAATCCAGCCTTCTGAACTGAAACAAAGATGCTTGGAAACGTTATTTTTGGGTCCCCAGCTTGGCTGGGGGATTCCAGAAGTTGGCATTTCAAAAAAACCATATGTTTCAAGCTCTGAAAAAATATCACATCCTTTGCACTCTCCTGCTCAAGATGGTCAACCAGGGGAGATGGAGGAGATGGGCAGCTAAACAGTGAGCAACCAAATCCTGCTGAAAGCGTACACAGAGCTCAGAGCTCCCTACCCTTGTGGGATTAGAAGAAGTTCTGATGCTGTCCAAACCATTTCCTTTGATGTAGCTTTCTGGTGAATCATTTAGTGGAGGGAGGCCTTAATCACATCAAAGGCACTTTTATCAGCATCTTCCTGTTTTACAGCTAGCTCTGCCTGTGTACTTTACTCCAGAGATATCTTCCGCAATGGTTGAAACTTTACTACAATTCTCTGACCCATTATGTAAAAAAAAAAAAGTACATTGTTGCAGAACTCTAAAAACACTAAACTATTGACATTATACTGACCCAATTTAAGCATTCAATTATTGAAGCAATTATTTGGCGGCTCTCTCCGATCCCTGATTACTGAGAGACAACATGTCGGGTCTTCCCACCTTAACTTTGAAGAGTGTTCAGAAGCTGAAGGATGAGCTATCAGCGCCACATTACACCACTACTACAGGAAATCCACTGCCTTCCAGGTCCAATCCAAAGTGCTAGATTTGACTTTTAAAGCCATACATAGGGTGTATCCACACTGAACAATTATAGCAATTTCATACCATTTTAACTGCCATGGCTCTTTCCTATAGACTCCTGGAATTTATAGTTCTAAGAGGTACTTAGAATTCTCTTGTCCACTCACCTGAACTACAGCACTAGAGTGTTCTGGCAGAGAATTCTAAGTACCTCACCAAACTACAGATCCCAGGATTCCATAGGACAGAGCCATGATACTTAGAGTGGTATCAGTTTTAAAACTGCATAGCAGGAATACACCCACACCCTAAGTATTGGTCGTATTAAGGAGAAACATCTCCACATTATGCTGGATGTTTATTAAGATCAGTTCCAGGCCATACTCAATGCTCCATCACCAACAGACAGTTCATCTATGCATTAAGAACAGGGTCCTTTCTGTGGTGGTACTCATCAACGCTTGAAGAAAGCAGAGCCCACAGAAGGCCAGGAACCTAGAAATTCCTGGAAAGAGAGAAATATAACCAGCTAGGCTGGAATACAGATTAAGTGCCCAAGGATGAGTAACATGTACTAGTAGCATAATGTATTCTCCAAGATTTCTCTCATATCCCTAGGAGCAACTTGCTCCGTGCCATAATGCCCCACACCCAACTCAGCCCTATCATTTATTGAGAGCCTGACTCTCCCTCCTAGTTTCCTTCCCTCTGCTGAGCCTTAAAGGTCTTTAAATGAGCATCCTGCTGGAGCTGAGCATTCTGTTCTTTCTCACCTGCTACTCTGCTTCTACTGGTCAGCGGAGACTGCGGAGCGAGAGAATCCTGGTGCAGCAGATCACATCTCCTGGAAGGTGTAGCTCAGCAGAAAGTTTTTGGTTCAAAGATCTTGCACCTGAAGGCAGAGAAATGTGTGGCCCTCTCGATATAGGACTGCAACTCCCACCAGCCTAAGCCAGCATAGTCAATGGCGAGTAATGGTGGATGTTATAGTCCAACAACATTTGGAGGGTGACAAGTTGTCTACCTCTAGTCTAGGGGCTCTTAGAGGGCATGTTCATGCTTGGTGTTGAGTCCTGTGCTCTACAGCTCTGTAGCAATAGTAGTGATATAAATCTGACCAACACTTCTTCCTCAGTGTCCAAGTCCATACTGCTGTTAAAGATTTTGATTTTATTCAGTTTGACTTCTAGTTTAAAAAATATCGAGTGAAATATACAAGTAAGCTTTTTCAACCTTATTACAGTCCTCTCTTCACATTTGCAGGGTTGACCTTCATGAATTTGATTATTCGCAAGCTGTAAGCATGCTTTCCCCCATTCCTTGCATTTTGCTGCATGTGGAGAAGGCAGGCAAGCACCCAGACAAAAGGCAAGGAAATGGGGGGAGCCATGCATGCGCTTTCCTTCTCCCCTCCAGAGCTCCTCATCCCTTTCCCTTGCCTCTTGCTCTAGCGCTGAGAAATCACATCGAGACAAAAGGCAAGGGAATGGGAGTGGAGATCTCCATAAGGAAATGGGAGGGGGATCACAGGGGGAGTTATTTGCGGGTTTTCCACTTTTGTGAGAGTTCTGTACCCCAGACCCTCACAAAAGTGGAGGGGTCCCTGTACATTAATGTGCCCTTCTCCCTCTTTGGTATTCTACTAATTTACGAAATGTTCATCAAAGGTAGATCTCATTTTGCATGCAGCTATAATAGTCATTGCAGCCATGATCATATATTATTAAGTTAGCCTAGATGCTACTGAATTTATTAAAAGGTATTTCTCCAGCCTGGTGGTTGAATCTTTGGTGAATCTTTGACCCAAGTTCATATTTGAAATAGGGAAGAACAATGGAATCCAGATTGCTTCAAATTTGTCTGCTAGTATTTCACCTCTCCACATTCTTATTTTGTATGTGAGGTTTTCCAGGAGCGCATACCGTCTAGTCATCTCCTTAGTTACAGTCCCTGTAGTGGTGAAGTGAGGAATTATGGCCATTTCCGCACTCAACTGTTATAGTGCTATGATTTCACTTTCAACATCCTATGGAATCCTGGGGCTTGCATTTCAGGGAGGGGCCTTTGCCTGCACAGGCCCAGTCCAGTTTGGACACCAACTTAATAGCAAATTAAAAAACAAAAAAACAAAACTTGGCTGCATGCTATGCATGCTATGCATTTAATGTATAGTCTGATTCTTACCCCACAAACAGCTATCCCTTTAAAAGAGTGCTCCTTTTGCAGGTTTAACTTTTGTGAATTTGATTCTTGGCAAGTTTGTAGCTGTTGATTAACTAGCAATCTAACTATAGTTGTACGGTAGGTGGTGACAGTACTGTACTCTAATGACAGGGAGTGGCTTCTGAGGGTTTCTGGATCTACCTTCCTCCTGCCTTCTCTTTCTTCTGCTGCTGTTCCCTCTCCTCCCCTCACCTATGGTGATCTCCAAGCCCATCACCTTCCTCATAAGACCCAAGGAGATTTTTGCTGGTTCTTCCTCCTTGCCTAGCACCAGCCCCTCTCTACAGTCTGCTTCCTAGACAAAGGATCAGGAAGCACTGTCCAAAAAGGGGCTTGTGCACATGGAAGTCAATAAATCTAGTCTTCAGAAGGGGGGGATTACAAAGGGCTGTCCAAAAAGAGACTTGTGCACATCCAAATAAACAACTCTGCCACTCAGAAGAAGGAGATCAGGAAGCACTGTCCAAAAGGGGAATTGTGCACATGGAAGTCAATAACTCTGCTAAAAAATTGCCCCAAAAGGGACTTTTCTTTTTGTAAGGCCTTCACTTTTGTGGGAAAGGAGAAATCCTAGTCCCACACTCATTCTTAGCTCACAGTATCCCTAACATTATTAATATTCAAGCAGCCATTTAAAGTAGGTGTTACTAATTTTTTGCTATAGACCAAAGGTGAGAACCATGCAGCCCCTCCACTTGTGATTGGCCTAAACTTTCCAGCAACCTGGCCAACATAGCTAAGGGTAAGAATACTGGGAGTTGCACTGCAGCGTTGTGAGGGTCACATGATTCTCACTCACACTACAGATTTTGGCATTACAGAACAGTCTTAAAATGGCATCTTGTAGTCAGTTATCACATTGCTGTACACAAAGTGTTTTGCAATTCATATCCACCAAGTCACACAACAACCTTGCAAGTTTGCCCTGGACCACCTTGTAAATTCCACTCTGCACTGGGCTACAGATGTGGCACCCCTCCATACCTTAACGCAGCAGTTCTCAACCTGTGGGTCGCGACTCCTTTGGGGGTTGAACGACCCTTTCACAGGGGTCGCCTAAGACCATCGGAAAATACGTATTTCTGATGGTCTTAGGCTCCATTCCCTCCTCGGTGGTGGTGTGCAAGCACGAGCCACACGCTCGCATCCTCCTGCCCCCTTTGGCTCATGCTTGCACACCACCACTCCTGGGCCTTTTCCACACATTATCTCATCGCGGAGGTGGGGGGGTGCCGTTCGTGCAAGCAGGTTCTTGAGCGAGGCGCTCTCTTCGCTGCTCCTTCATCCCGCAGCTGGCTTCCTGGTTGTGCAACCGCCCGGCCCCTTCCTTCCACAGTGCAGCCTGGGAGCCGGTGGAGGGGGGAGGCATTGTAAATAATAAATAAATAATTTTATGGTTGGGGGGTCACCACAACATGAGGAACTGTATTAGAGGGTCAGGGCATTAGGAAGGTTGAGAACCACTGCCTTAATGTATCCAGCAAGGGCTTGACACCTCCTTTCCGTTTTTACTGTCAAGGATCAGCCCTGGAAACACAGGAAGCAAGAGGGCCCCTGAACAGATGCAGAAGGCATTCTGTAATTTTTCTAGCATTTCCACTCTACCTTTTATCTTTTAAAAAAAAATCAATCAAGGCAGCTGCTTCCAGCTTCCAGAGGAGAAGGGCCCTTCTGCACTTGACTGTTACAGTGCAACGATTCCACTTTCAACATCCTACGGAATCCTGGGATTTGCAATTTAGCAAGGGGCCTCACAGGCAGCTCAAAGCCCCCTCCCAAACTGCAAACCCCAGAATTCTATAAGATGTTGAAAGTGGAATCATAGCGCTATGTAACAGTCGAGTGCAGAAATGGCCAAGGAGTCCTCTGCAGATCTCTGCTAAGGGAAAGGCTCCCCTATCCAAACCAGCACCGCTCACTGTACCCCCTTGCTTCGCTCTCCCCCGCTGGGATAGATATTTCAGGATCTCCCCGGGCCCCCGTCTCCAGAGGCTCGCTTTGCACCTCCCGCCTGGGAGCCCCACAGGCCGCCCGTCCTCTCGTCCCGGCCTTCTTCCCCGCGGGTGGGAGTGCGTGGGCGAGGGGGGCGTGAGCGCGTCGTGAGTGTCTGTGTGTGCCTGCGCCGGGTTCAGCGTGATTTACGGCTCTGCTGAAAACCGCTTTCCCCCGCAGCGGCAGCAGGAGGAGGAGGAGGAGGAGGAAGAGGAAAGCTCCGCTGGCAGCCGCCGCCGCCGCCACAGCAGCAGCACCAGCAACAAGTCAGGTAAGAAGGCGAGCTCTGCGCCGCAGCCTGGAGCGAGGAGGAGGAGGAGAAGCGAGGCGGCCCGGGGCGCTCGGTGGAAGAGCCGAGCATCGCGGGAGGCTTGGAGGGAGCCGGAGGTGGGTGGCCGAAGCGACGCCCGGAGGAACAGCTGGGCCGGAGAGGCTGGCAGGAGGGATGAGCGGGGAGGCGGGCAACGCAGCAGCAGCAGATCCCAAATCCATGCGGAAATCCGTGGCCGTGGCTTGAAGCAAATGCACTGCGCTGGAGACCTTTTTTTCTCTTGCGGCATCTGCAGGGTGGACAAAATCGCTCCATCCTCCGGTAGAGCAGCCTGCAGCCTGTGCTCTCCACCCGCCTCTCATGCCCTCGTGTCCCTTTTGATCTTGAACGGGTTAAAAAAAAAAATCCCGACTTTCCGCATCTTTTTTTTCTTTCTTCCCCATCTGCAGATCGCCGGCGCTGCTCTCCCTTTCACCTTGCTGGCGGTACTCCCTGCCCAATCCGTGGATGATGGAGTTGATTTGTCATAGCGGAGGCGGGTGGGGGAGAGAAGCGCCCGGTTTCCCTACCGGCTGGCTGCCCAACTTAAACAGCAGCCACCCTCGCCATTGACCCGGATATGTCACCAACATATGACGCTAGAGAAGGGACACCTCTGGGGCCAGGCAATAAGCTCTGGAGGACGATTGAGGGGCCCTGTTCAGCGCATGGAGAATTCTGTTCTGTCTCTGGAAGGCTTTCCAAAATTTCCTTGCAGCCTAGATTTTTAGGTGCACAATTAATGGTGATGGTAAATGCATTACTGTTTCCAGTAGCATTAATCTCTTCTTCTTTTAAAAATAGGTTTTTTAGATACAGCAGAGAAACAGTCTCAAAATGAGTTGCAGAAATATTTGGGTAACTTGCTGTATCAAAATTTGAGTGAGGGCAAGTTCATGTGCAAATTGTTTTCCACAAGTCATTTAACTCTTATTTTCATTTGCACAATGCTCCGTCTTGAAACAAAGGAGCAAGTAAGGGACCAGAGTTAAGCACATTGAAATCCCATTGATTTTAATAGGAAGGATCAAGTACCAGCTCTCCCACTGAAAAGGGATTAATTTTGGCCGAATCATGCTCAGCTCCTTCAAACGTGCTCACAGCACGAGATCAGGTGGCACATGATTGAGTTTCCCAGTTTGAAATCTCTGTAGTTGTCCGACCAATGTATTTCCCACCTTTCCAGTGCTCAGATTGGCTAACTGAGGAACCACTTTCAGATCCTGAAATAAAAACCAATCTTATTGAACCAGTTTAATGTAGTGGGTTATGTAGGATCTCAAGCATTTCCTTTATTACTATGCATTACAACGTATGTGTCTAAAGGTGCTTTCAGGGTCACCTGTTGACTTATGGCAACTCCATGAACTGAACAGGGTTTTCTTATGCAGAGAATACTCAGAGATGCTTTTGCCAGTTCGTTCCTTCCTCTGAAGATAGGCTACAGCACCTGGAATTCATTAGCAGTCTCCCATCCAAGAGCTAATCCAGGCTGATCCTGCTTAGCTTCCAAGATCAGATGGGATCTGGTGCTTTTAGAGTATTTGGGCCTTTTTACACCCATATCTTAATTCCTTTGGGAAGGTCAGAACAGCCTCTCTGGTTGTTTTGGTCACTGGCTTGGATGAAACCTGTTTACCTTTAGCAACAGAAAAAAATTGATTAAATTTATCTGAGCTCAGATGATATGATGATTGATTAGAAAAAAGGTTTCTAGGCCTCACTATTGTGGAGAGGATCATCTAATGGCAGTGATAAGAGGCATGACTATTACCTAAAGTTTATTTAGTTCCAGCTGCACATTTGGCTTTGTAAAGAATGCACACTCTTTTGGTTCTTGTGGGTTTTTCAGGCTTTGAGACCATGTTCTGGTTGTATTTTCTCCTCCTGACATTTCGCCTGCATCTGTGGCTGGCATCTTCATTCCTCTGAAGATGCCAGCCACAGATGCAGGCGAAACCTCAGGAGAAAATACAACCAGAACACGGTCTCAAAGCCCGAAAAACCCACAAGAACCAATGGATTCTGGCTGTGAAAGCCTTCGACTCTACAATGCACACTCTGTCCAGAGAATTTGTAACTCTATGCTTTTGCCCGTCCCACTCCATATTCCTAGTCTGTGTTCTTTTGGAAGGCTTTGAATATTTAAAAACAAACTTCTGTACAATTGTGTGATATTCTTTCTAAGTACTGTTGTTATTAGTGCTGAATGAGGCCATCCTATGCATGTTTCCTCAGAGTTAAGACCTAATGAGCTCAGTGACAGCTGCATTTGAAGGAAGGGGCAAAAAAGCTGTGGCTCTCCAAGGAATTGTTGGAGTGCAACTCCCATCATTCTTCAACAGCGGTTATGCTGATTGTACTTAACACAACACTTAGAGGGCCACAGTTGTTGGTTGTTCTCTAATCTAAGTATACATAGATGTATAGCTAGGTCCATCTAGTTCAGTTTCATCTGCTTTAGCTGGTAATTATTTCCCATGACACTTCCAGTACTGCTGGCTGAGTTCTTTGTAATTAAATCAAAGCCTGGAAAAAGTAACTTTTTTTGGATTACAACTTCCAGGAATTTCTAGCCAGCATGAACACTGGTTGTGGTGGCTGGGCTATTCTTGGAGTTATAGTCCAAGAATGTAGCTTTCCCAAGATCTGGTTTAATTGTGCTGTTCAACATCTTTGTTAAAAGATTAGAGAGCTAGGCCAAAACTAACAAAATGAATTTCAGCGTGGAGAACTGTAAGATATACTTGGGCAGAAAATATGGAAATACAAAGATATAAGATGGGTGACACCTGGCTTGACCACAGCCCGTGTGAAAGGGATCTAAATGTCTTAGTAGGCCACAAGCTGAGCATAAGTTAGCAGTGCAATGCAGCAGCTAGAAAAGCCAATTCAGTTCTGAGCTGCATAAGCAGGAGTACAGTGTCTATGCCAAGTAATAGTACCACTCTGTTCTGCTTTGGTCAGACCCCACCTGAAATACTGTGTCCAGTTCTGGGCACCACAGTTCAGGAAGGATATTGACAAACTGGAACACATCCAGAGGAGGGTGACCAAAATGGTAGAAGGCCTAGAAACCATGCTCTATGGAAGTGACTTAGGGAGCTGGGCATGTTAGCTTGGAGAAGAGAGGGTTAAGAGGTGACATGATAGCTATGTTTGAATAATTGAAGGGATGTCATATGGAGGAAGCCTGTTTTCTGCTGCTCCAGAGACTAGGACATGGAGCAATGGCTTCAAACTTCAGGAAAAGAGATTCCATCTAAACATGAGGAAGAACTTCCTGATGGTAAAAGCAGTTCAACAGTGGGATAGTGTTGATGGTATGTTCCTGCATGGCAGGGGGTTGGACTCAATGGCCCTTGTGGTATCTTTCAGCTCTATAATTCTGTGATTCTTCTGTATGTAAAGCATGTGCACTGCCACTGAGCTACAATTTGACCCTGTCATTGCCATTTCCCATCCCCTTTTCTTGACAACTCATATTCTAGCCTCCAAATCTCATAAAAGTCTTTCTTTTGTAATCAAATTAAGTCAAGGATGGGACTGAAATGTATGTAGATTTCATTGCACACACAGCTTGACTGCAGCTGTAAAATGTTAACTTTTCAGAACTAGAGAATTCAGATGCTTTTTTAAAAAGTTTTTTTGTTTTTGGTTTTTTGAATAAGAATGTTTTTGTTTTTTCCCCCAACCTGGTACTTTTGAGATGTTGTAGAATACAATTTGTCCCATTGCTGATGTAGGCTATACATGAGGGCCATTTTCTGTTTGAAAATAGCTTTGCCCATTTTTTTTAAAAGTCCTATATATAAAAATTTTATCATATTTATAATCTAGGGTGCCAGACAGGAGAAGGCTGCCTAAGAGCATTTATTTATTTAACCTAAGAAGCCTGGGCTTATTTCATTTTCTTCCAGGACTTGGAAAGTAATGCAACAGAACACTTTTGAAGAAAGCAGATACCCCTGGCAGGAGTCCTTTGAAAATGTCAGTGTCTGCATGCCATTTCGTTGCCCACGATGTGGAGACCACACTCGATTCCGGACCTTGTCGTCCCTGAGAGCCCACTTGGAATTCAATCATAGTTACGAAGACAGAAGCCTTCTGACAAAATGCAACCTCTTCTCTTCTATCAGAGATACAGACCTGATCTCTTCCCCCGAGCCCCTGGTGCAAGGGATGCTGGGGGACAGCACCAACATCATGAAACCAAAGACGTCCTATCTAAACTTCTGTGACACAGCAAGAGAGAACAGCAAGAACAGGAAGCCTCTGGAGGTGGAAGCTGAAAGACCTGCATCTTATGGGTCAAATTACACTTCAGGGGAGTCCACTGATGAGCCCCTTTCTAAACCAGGGTTGGCAACCACAGACTCCAAAGCCTCCTTTGAGGCCCACGTAAGAGAGAAGTTTAACAGGATGGTGGAAGCAGTAGACAAAACCATTGAAAAGAGGATCGACAAGCTCACCAAAGAGCTGGCCCAAAAGACTGCTGAGCTCTTGGAAGTGCGAGCAGCTTTCGTGCAGCTTTCACAGAAGAAACAGGAAGTTCAAAGGCGAGAGAGGGCCCTCAACAGACAGGTGGATGTTGCTGTGGAAATGATTGCAGTACTGAAGCAACGGCTGACGGAGTCTGAGGAAGAGCTCCACAGGAAGGAAGAGTAAGTGCAAGGAGGGGAGGTATCACATTGTTATGTTCGTTCTCTCTACAGCAGAATTTACCTTGGTGTGGTCTGGAGCAGTCATCCCCAACTTTGTGCTCTCCAGACATGTTGGATTGTAAGCATCAATATTGCCAGACAATGAGAGTTCTGATGGAGGGTGAAGGGATTTTATCCAGAACATCAGAAGTTCACCCAGTAGGGGAAAGCCAATACTGCTTCCTGCCTCCTAGTTTCATGCTGTTGTCTGCTGTCCCACTAATTATAGCAGATGTGGGACAACATTTGTGTTTATTTTTACTTTAGTGTAGCACTGAATTGGGCTTACAGGAGACTTTCCTAAAAAGGGCAAGCCACCACTGGTTTGGGAATATGTCTCCTCTTATTAATACAGGGGACTAGATAGGTGGATTTCTCATCCTGCTATGCAGGTTTTGAAATTTGTAAGGTGTCTAGGCTGAAAAATCTGACATTTTGGTTCACAAAGCCTCAAGTTTCTAGCTCTTATGAGTATAGAAAATAAATTTAAAAATAAATATGTTGGCATGAAGTCTCCTAAAAACTTCCCAGTTCCTCCCTAGTGTCTTCCACCATTTCTTGTTCTGCCATTATTGCCTGCCATGAATCATTCCTTGCAAAAACATACTGAAAACTACTGACTACTACAAGATTAAAATCATACCAGCCAAACAAGTGCATGCACATTTATGCAGTCTCCATTCTGTAGTTCTGTGGTACACATATGGCTCACCAATACTCACACTAAGCAGTGCATTTATGCAGACTGCGAATAACCTTCTATGAGTGACGTAATGGTTAGGGTGCATAGTAGAGATTCCCCATGACTTCCATTGAGTTTTGGAGGGAAATGAAAAAGAATGAGGCAGCCCCTGTCCAGACAGTGCTTCCAGAGTGTTATCAGAACCCACTGGAGCTGTGGAATGCACTCTGTATTTTATATATTTGGACTGCAGGACAATATAGCTCTCAGTCTGCTTATCAAAAGTGGGAACCATTTTTATGCTGAAAGCTACATTTCCTCAAAGATAATCCGTTAGGGAAGGGGCACATGCTAGTGGTGGGTTGGCCAGAGCTGCTACCTCCCTCTCCCATCATCACAACAGAACACAGTTTCTTTCTGTCATAGACTATTAAATAGAGAGAAGGATACAGAGGAACCATGTGGGGTTGGTAATGATTTTCATTTAAAATAATCCCTGCCTTTTCTCTCCTTGCCACCGTTTCTTTTGCATCACTGTCCAACCATTCTGCCACAGAAAAGGGATGTCATTTGATCTCTGTGAAAAGTACAGGTCCAGCTGGATGCACAGTTTCAAAGTGTCCAGACTACTCTCTCCCCAGCCAAGCAGGGATGCCTTTTGAACCTGGATCCTTTTATCTGTCCTCTCCTTGCTCCCTGGAATATTTAGCACAGCCTCTGCCTCTTCATGGAATGGCTCAGGATTTATTATTTGTATATTTACTATCTATTTACTATCTATGCTGCTTTTCTGAAACCTGCCAGAGAAAGTATAAGAATGTTTGCCAAAGCAGAAAAATAATTGCAGAGAAAGATAACAATGCAGTTGCAACATTAAAAGTCACAAAGACAGTCTTTAAACAATCATGTGCAAGAGATATGTCTCTCTCACTTTGTGAACAAGGGGATGGGGTGGGTGGATAATCACAACTCGAAAAGTTCTTCCTATTAGTCCTAGTTTTTTTTTTGGGGGGGAGTATTTTTTTATTGTTAAAAACACAAAAAATCAATACCTAACATTCATTAACAACTCATTACATTCCACATACATCGACTTCCTTCTGGTCTTGGTATAAAAAGTCTATGAATTTTGTATCTATTTTTCAAAGTTAAAAACACTGACCTTATCCCATATATGCTGAAGAGCTTCTCATATAAAAAGTTCATTTCAATATTACTTATTTTTATTTTGTATTTATGGATAGTCTAGTTTTATAGCTTTATGATCCTTTTACTTCCATAATATTTATATCTCATATTTATCTTCATTTCTTTAAATTTGCTGCCACTGATTCAGCCCATTCATATTTCAAATAAGATATTACATATACCAGTCTTTCTCAATTTTATCTACAGTCTTCTCCTTAATTAGGCATGATAATTTATCCATCAACATCATTTCAGTCAATTTTATCATCCAGTCACTTATTGTTGGGAGCGTATTTTGTTTCCATTTCTGGGCTAATATATTTCACACAGCTGTAGTCATATAAAATATAATTTTCCTGTATCTCTTTTCTAAATTATCTTTGCATTAGTCTTAGTCTACAAGCCAGTTCATTTTCAGTTCAGGGAGTCTCCTCAGAAAGCCAGGAACTGGGCTAGTTTGTTAAAACCATCACCTAGAACTGAGCCTGGAAACTTATTCACAACCAGCCCAGAGCTTTCAGTATTGCAGGGATGTGATTCTGATCCCATGTACTTGTTAGCAGTCTAGCTGCCTCATTTTGTGTGTTGAAAGGGAGGAGCTACCAGAGGTACTTTGAAGGCTGCAGATTCCCTACCACTGAGTTATACCAGTGCTTTGTTCTGTAATGCCAAGTGCACTTCTGTTTCAAGAACTATTTCCTATCCGTACAGGTGTAAATTCCTTGATTGTAGAAGGAAGGAAGAGAAGCATCAAGATGTTCATATTCAGGTCCATGCACTATCTGAAACATTTGGATATATTAGACAGCACCTTTTAATAATCCATTTCATAAGAGTGAGGCTTTTAGGCCCTAATAACATCCATTGGGAATAACTGTGTCTTTGACTAAGGGTGTGGGAACTAGATTCTGCCCTGCTGTGCTTTGGTTTTAGGACTAGAGGTCTTGTTTCCAACCTCCCTCCCCTTTGTAAGTTCAGTAGTGAGTTGAGAATGAAAAATTAGGTTTGGAAAGAATCATAATTTGGTTTCCCACCGCTATCCATAATAGACTCTGAAATCATTTTGGCAGTTCCAGCTTGTCTAAAAATATTTTAGTGCTGTATTCATTAAAAATGTAGTAATTGCTGATACATTATTTATATCTGAACTACTTATGAGTGCAATCTGCCAACTGCCCACTCCCTCATAATCCTATTCACACTAGTGGAAGAAATCAGGAGCAAATGATTTTAAAGATTGCAGTCTTGGCATTATTTAATATTCCCTGAGACCATTTAGATATATTGTAATACTTTGTTATGTGTCCATTAAATGCATGGTGCTGCTATTTTTATATTAAAAAATGGCTAATACAGTAGCTCAGTTTGGGGCAGCAATGCTAAACAGGCTTAACAAGGATGCGGGTCCCATTAATGTTAATGCAACTTAACTCCAGGGAGGTAAAGGTTACCTTAAGTGTGAGATTTCTAGCACAAGAAGGAGGTCATACATCAGAGATGAAGGACATATAGACATCCAGATGTTGATCTGCAGCTGCAAGAACTGTAGTCTTGTACACACTTAGCTAGCAGTAATTCCCATTGAACTCAGTTGGGTTTTACTTTTGAGTAGACATATACAGATTAGCACTACAAGGAGAGGACTTTTTATATCCTCATAATCTAATTCCCAGGATGAGATCCACATAGTATTGACTTGTTGAACTATGTAAAAAAAACACCCTTTATTTTCTCTGTATTACATCTTTGGCCAACCTGATCTTCATTTGCTGATGGAGTTCTGTTTCCATGAGTTACATCTGATGCTGGAAATGGTTTCCAAACGATCTCAGCTGAGGTTGAATTGAGGCTGAGGCTGAGGTGGTTATATGAGTTTGGAGCTGAGTAAAAAGTAGAGCTTAGAATCACAGATATGTATATCATTATTGTAATTTTTCCTTTTCCCCTCCACACTTCTGTATATCAAAAATGTTCCAGTTGAATCCTTCTTCTCCCTTATACATAATCTTTGTTGAATACCCCAACATACTTGATCCACAGACATTTACAAGTTTAGCCAGAACATTACCGTTTTCCATTATCTTTCAAAATTTTGAACCATTTTATTCTTAAGGGAGTTAGCTAATTTTTGAGTCTCTACCATGTCTAACATTTTTAATTTCCATTCATCTAACTGAATATCTGTTTTATCTTTCCGGTGTTGTGTGTAGGTCAGCTGTGCTGCTGTTATCAAATACAATATTATCTTCTGTTGTTTTCAAAGCTCCTGGTTCTGGCCTAATTTATTCAATAAATAATAAAATTCTGATACCATTTCAAAATTAACTTTGCAGATTTTTTTAATGTCATCACAAATTCCCTTCCAAAATTTCTTAGCCTTAGAACAAGTCCACCACATACGGAAAAAAAAAGGTCCCCACCTTTTCCCCACATTTCCAACACTTCACATCTCCGTTTTTGGTTTTTTGAAGTCTTTCTGGAGTCTTATACCACTTATGTAACATTTTGTAGTAATTTTCTCTTAAATTTAAATTTGAGGTAAATTTTATGTCTATTTTCCATACTTTTCCCCATGCATCTAACTTGATTGGGCAACCTATATTTTGAGCCCACTTAATCGTTGACTCTTTTATTGACTCAGATTCAGAATCCCTTTTTAATAATAGTTTGTAAAGCTTTGTGATTCTCTTCTTTTGATATTCTTTCAACAGTTGATCTAGTTCATTTTCTTATCTTTTAAATCTATATAATTTTTAGTCCATTTTGTACCTTTCTTTCAACTGACACCGGGGAACCAGTTTAATTCATGACTTTCAGCTTTTAACTCTTCCATCGACTTCATTTTTGGATTGTCTCTTTCCCGTTTTAATATATCTTGATAAGTCAATAACTTCCCTTGTTTCATTGATCCAATCTTATAAGCTTCTTGAGGGGATGTCTAAAGGCAGTTTATGCAGCTACCTTTCTAAAGGTAAGTAAGCCTGAACTGGGCTTGGGCCTGAATGGGAACTGGATGGGAACTCAGGTATATATACTCTCTTTGAGTTCCGTTTTTTTTGTGTGTGGTCTCTTCCAACTCTAGATTTCTATGATTCTATGATTCTATATAATATTTATGTTTTATTTGGAGCCAGATCTTTAATAAAGTTTTCTGGATGCAATGATTATTAAAATTTTGTTTTAATAATTTATTATAATTAAATTAAATTAATTTAATTTATTAAAATCGCTATTTCATTATAGCATAAGTAACCATGCCATCCAAATCTATTATCACTTTTTTTCCAGATCTTTTAAAATAGATTTCTCTAACATAATCCAATCTTTTATCCAATCTAAACAGCTTGCATAATAATACGTCGTCAAGGATGGCACTTCCAACCCTCTTCATTCTTTTGCATCCTGCAGTACTTTAAATCTTATTCTTAGTTTTTTGCCTAGCCAAACAAATGTCAGAAGCTCATTTTCCCATTCTTTAAACACTCTCCCATTTCCAATTATTGGTAGATTTTGGAAAAGAAACAGCAATTTAGGTAATAGAGACATTTTTTAAAATTATATTTATTTTAACACTGTTCTCCACAAAAAAATGAAATAACATCTCTCCATCTTCAATAATGCACTAATATACACATGTAGTAATATATAAATACCATAATATAAATTATATAATAATATAAATTTCCTCTCATTTAATCATTCTCCATATGTTTTCATATATTATGTCATCTAAGTATTTGATACCTCATTATTCCCCATGTATCACTTCCTTACTTCCCGTAGAGTTAATTCTTTCTGGTTGCTCTCATGTTTCTCTTTCACTACCAACCCTTCTCAACCTTGCCTGCCGTCTCTATACTTTCATCTCTCCCATAACGTTTGTCATTTCTTAACTGTCTGAACCTTAGATTAGTCTTTCTTATTTTCTTTACTATGTTGGGAGAAAAAAACTCTTCCACTTGTCTCCATTCATCTTCATTGGCTCCTTGATTTCTTTCTTGTATCATCATTGTTAATCTGTCCATTTCTCTATACTCCATCACCTTAATTTTCCATTCTTCTATTTGAGGAGTTTGGTTGTTTTTCCACATTCTAGCGAATACCATTCTGGCTGCTGTAATCATATTGTTACTGCAGTTTAGGCCTACTTGGAGATATCCCCAGATATCATTTTGATATCATAATTTGGCTCTCTTCTACCACCCCTCTCCATGTGTTTGTGAAGCCCCCGAACAAGCACAGACTAGGCTCGGCCACTAATTGCTGAACATTCCATTCTCCACCCAGGCAGGCCAGAAATAGCCAGATCCTTGTTTTAAGTGACCTCTCTGTAAACACCTTCATTATGTATGCACGCTGTTTACAAAAGGACTCCCTGCCCCGAGCAGGCAACCTGGCAAGCTGAATACTCAACTGCCAAGCACTCTGCATTTGCATACTGGCTAATTCTTTGTTAATTTGAACTTAACTCAATCATGTTAAATTCTGACGTTTCCAAAGCTTTGTCCCGCTACTAAATTGCATTGTTTCCCCCAAGTATAGCATAGCCTGCAGTCACATTTCCCTCTATAAAAACCCCTTATTCTGAGACCTTCCTCAGATCACTCCTGAGTTCCAGACCGTCTTGCTGCCGCTTTGCCCGATGAGCTTTCCCTCAGCCCCACGTGCTGAGCTACATCGCACCCCAGCAACGCTCTCTATCTTCTTTCCAGACTCCAGGAACAGGTTCTGTATCACCCGAATCAACTATCCCTCTGAAAATCCTGCTATCCCACTCAAACCTTTATTTTCCTTAGTTGTCTCTCTGTGTGTGTTGCTTACATTGTGTGCCTGTATTTAATAAAAATCATTTCATTATTTCCAACATGGTTTGCCTCTTGACTTGGCCTGACCCCGTAAACATTGGGTTACAAGATCCTGTTGCGTTACCCTGCCTCTCATTTTGCCAGCGGTGCTCTAAGCTAATCTTCCCCAAAGTGTGTTGTTCTTTGGTTATTTAGGTGTCCCTTCCGGGACCCCCAGTAAACAGGGTAACAATATAGAGAATTATTCTCCAAAATTTCCTTCTTTTTTCTTTATCTACTTTCTGTATTATATTCAGAAGAAATATCTCTGTTATCAGTGGGATGTTTATCTGTAATGCTTCTGAGATTGTCTCTTGTATTTTTTCCCAATAAATTTTTGCTTTATCGCAGGTCCACTAAACATGATAGTAAGTTCCATTTTCTCAACTGCATTTCCAGCATTTGTTCTCTGTTGTTTTGTATGTTTTATTTATTTTTACTGGGTCAAGGTGCCATCTGTATAACATCTTTAAGTAATTTTCCTTTAGATTCTGGGCTGCAGTGAATTTTTGTGTTTCTGACCACCTTCTCTCCCAATGCTCCAGTAGAATTTCATGCCCTATGTTCTGCGCCCATGTGATCATCGAGAGTCTTATCTGTTCTGTTTCTAGTTCTCTCTCCATAAGTAATTTGTATAATTTAGAATTCAATTGTTTCTGTGATTCAAATATTATTTTTTCAAATGGTTTTTCATTTTTCCCTAATTCAAAACCTTCCAGTTTTCTATCCATATTGTATCTTTCTTTGAGTTGCCTGTATAGGAACCCTTCGTTTTCCAATTCTTTTCTAGTTTTCATTCTCGCTTCCTGATTCTTCTCCTCTATTATCATATTATTATATCGTATCATTTTTTTTCAATTTATTTTTATAAAAAATACATATAATAAAATCGTAACATACATATAATTCATTTCTGTTTGCTCCAATGTACAGTTATTTACATATTTACATTTTGTCACGGAAATGTTTACATATTTTCTCCTCATGCATACATATATAATGTTATTTATTACGTTTCCTTGACCTCCTAGTCCTCTCGACCAGAATCTTATCCCACGCTATTTTACTTTCTTGAAACTCCCCAATATCTTATTGTATACCTATCAAAGTTTGCCCATAACTTTTCTCTCCAATTAATCAGCATGGCTTAACCTTTTCCAAAATATCCTTTCCTCTTAAGACATAATTTTAATATTAAATTTTAATATTATATTTAAACATTTCTCCTTTAAAATACAATTATTCATATGTATGTATCTATATGTGCTTATACCCCCTATAATAACCTCTTTCATAATAACCAGTTAACAATATCCAAGTTAACCCCAATATCCTTTTATCTTCATGAATTGTATTACTTGTTTCCACTCTTTCTCGATTACTATACTCTTCCCTTTTAAATATAAAGAGAAGACATCACATTGTTTTAATTCAGTTATTTTTTGGAGCCATTGTTCTATCTCTGGAATTATCGGTAATTTCCATGTTCTGGCCAAAACTATTCTCGCTGCCATCACTAGGTAAAGTATTACTCTTTTATTTTTCATTTGTTGAGTCTTATCAAACATAAAATGTCATATTTAGAAGATATAATTCGGGCATGATAGGGAAGGATATTTTAAATATTTCCTTCATTGTTTCATGAACTTTAATCCAATATTTTTTTACCTTAGGGCATGTCCACCAGGCATGGTAGAATGTACCTAGTTTTTCTCTGCATTTCCAGCATCTGTTGTTCCCATTTTTATATATTTTATTAATCCTTTCAGGTGTTAAATACCATCTATACATCATCTTTATGAAATTTTCTTTTAAATCTTGCTAGCTGGTAAATTCTGATGTGTTCTTCCATGCTGATTCCCAATTTTCCAGAGATTTCATGCTGAAGATTTCTTGCCCAAGTTATCATTACATCTTTTATGTTTTCATCCTCCATATTTCTAGCAAGAAGGTGTTTATAAAAATATCAAATCTTTTTTTTGGTTTTCAAAAATATAATAGCTTCTATTTCATTGTAAGATTTTTGTGCTGAGATTCCTTCCAAATTTTGATCCATGATAAATCTTTCTTTTAACTGCAAGTACAAAAACCAATTCAATTTACACCCGTCTTCTTCAAGTTCTTCCTGAGTTCGTATTCTGGCCGTGCCTGATCTCTCTATCACGATAAGATCTTTATATCTAATCGAATCTTGATCTTTATCGGTCCATTTTCCATAAAAGGCCTCTTGCGGGGATATCCATTGGGGTATTGTATTATATATTTGTTTCTTTATTTTTTTCCATATTCGAATTAAGGATTTACGTAGAAAGTGATTGTTGAAGTCTTTATCTATCTTCTCCTTGCCATACGACAAGTAAGCGTGGAAGCCAAATTGCATATTTGCTCCTTCAATCGTTAACATTCTCTTATCTCTTAAAGTAATCCAATCACAAATCCACACCGTGGCATTTGCATAATAGTGTAATTTTGAATCTGGTAAACCACATCCGCCTTTCCTTGGTAGCTCTGTCATTAATGTTCGCTTAATATCGTATCATTTTTTCTTGCAGTTCTTGCCATCTACTATAAAATGCTTTGGGAGGAGAGATCCATAATGGGATTTTCTTGTAATATTTTTCTTAAATTTTTGCCAGTTTATTAATAGGGCTTTCCTCAAGTAATGATTCTGGAATTCTTTATCTATTTTTTCTTTGCTATACCATATGTATGCGTGCCAGCCCATACGCAGTCCCGCACCTTCCAGATTTAATATTTTTTCGTTTTGTAATGTTAGCCATTATTTAATCCATATCAGACAGTTCGCTTGGTTTTAGGTCGGGTAATCCAAAGCCTCCTTTTTCTTTCCTTTCTGTTAGTTTTCCATCTAATTCTTGGTCTTTTTTTCTCCCAAATGAATTTGGAAATTTCTCTCTGCTATTCTTTAAATGGTTTTTCATTTATAATTACTGGTAAATTTTGAAACAAAAAGTTTAATTTTGATAGCACATTCATTTTTATCGTTGCTATCCTTCCCAATAATGAAAGCTGCAATTGATTCCAGTTGTTTAGTGAATTTTTAATTTCTTTCCACATAGTTTTGTAGTTGTTGTCATATAACTCATTGTTTCTTTTGGAGATCCAAATTCCCAGATATTTAACTTTCTTCTCTGATTTGAAGCCTGTTTTTTGGATCAAGTCTCTTTCTTCTTCCATTCTCATATTTTTTGTCAGGATTTTCGTCTTTTCTCTGTTGATTCTTAATCCTGCTAACTTGCCGAATTGATTCACCTTTTCTAATAATTTATCTATACATGAGTTTGGGTCTTCTAAGATGATCACCAAGTTGTTGGCATATGCTTTTAACTTGTATTCATAACTTCACCTTGCATCCCTTTATTTCTGGGTCTTCCTTTATCATCTTTATTAGTATTTCTAATGTTATTATGAATAACAGCGGTAACAGGAGACATCCTTGCCTTGTTCCCTTTTTTATCTCAAACTTTTTTGTTTTTTCCCCATTTATGATCAAGGTGGCCACTTGGTCTTTACATATTTTTTATCCAACTCATGTACGTGTTTCCAAAGTTCATTTTTATCAACACTTGTAACATGAAGTGCCATCTCAGATTATTGAATGCCTTCTCAGCATCGATGAAATCAGAGCTAATTTCTTATCATTATTTCTTTCATAATGCTCTATAATGTTCAGAATTGTCCTAATATTATTTCTTAATTGTCTCTTCGGTAAGAATACATTTTGTTCTTCCTCTATTAATTCTTGTAATATTCTTTTAGTCCTTTCAGCCAAAATACTCATGAATATCTTGTAATCAACGTTCAGCAATGATATCAGTCTGTAATTACCTGGTTCTTTTATATCCCTCCCTTCTTTCGGTAGTAATGTAATGCAAGCCTCACTCCAGGAGTTTGGTCTACCTCTTTCTATGATTTCATTAAATAATTTCAACATGTATGGCACCAGCTCTTCTTGCAAATTCTTATAATATGGGCCCGGTGCTTTTGTCGTATTCAATTTCTTGATAGTTTCTACTATCTCCATTACTGTTATTTTAGCATTTAGTATTTTTTGTTGTTCCTCCATTATTTTAAGCGTCTCTTGTTTCTCCAGGAAGTCAGTTATCTTTTTATGTATCGTTCTTTCTTTAGCATTGTATAGTTCGCTGTAATATCTATGGAAAATTTGTTTGATAGTTTCTTGATCCGTTGACGTCTTTTACCCTGTGTTTACTTCTGTAATCATACTCTTTTCTTTTTGTTTCCTCAATTTGTAGGCTAACCATTTCCCTGGTTTGTTAGCCTATTCAAAGAATCTTTGTTTGATTCTCTTTAAATTCCTGTTTATTTCCCATTGGTGTTCTGATTTTATCTGTTCTTGTAGCATCTTCAATTCTGTTCTTATTTTGAAGTCTGTTGGGTTTGATCTTAGTTGCTCTTCTCGTTGTTTTATTTTTGCCATAATTTCTTGATGTTTTGCTTGTCTGTTTTTCTTAAGTTCAGTTCCCCATTGGATGAAATGACCTCGCAGTACTGCCTTACTTGCGTCCCAGATTGTTTTCATTTAAACTTCATTTGTCATATTTTCTTTGAAGAAATTTCTTATGGTTTCTCTTATCTTTTCTGAGTACCTCTCATTTTGAAATATATCATCATTCAATCTCCATCTCTTAATTCTTTTTGGTATTTTGAACTCCAATTGAATTGGGTTATGATCGGAATGTATTCTTGGAAGGATTTCCATATTTTTCACCTTACTTTGTATGGCTTTTGAAATCAGAAACATGTCGTTTCTTGACATGATTTGTGGGTCTCCGAATAATATGTAAATCCTTTAGAGTGTCCATATTTCATCCTCCATGCATCTTGTAATGACATCAACTCCATTATTTTAAAGAATGGTTTAGGGAGTTTTCTGTGTTGTTTGCGACCTGATTTATTTCCCGATCTATCTTCCTTGGGGTCCAATACCCTGTTCAGGTCTCCACAAAGTAAAAAGTTATCTTGGTTTGTTTCTTTGGAGTAATTTAGAAGTTCTTGTAGCAATTTCCGATAGAAATTACTTTTGTCTTCCGTTGGGGAGTATATTCCTATTATCAGAACCTTTATCTCTTGAAATTGTACCTCTACGCCAACGTAATGTCCGTGAGTATCTTGAAGTTTCAGTTGCGATTTACGTAAAGTACTACATTCTTTTTCTTCTGGGATGCAGATGCATAGCATATTCCTAATTTGGGATTCCGTAAGTATTTATTGTCTTTGTCTCTGATTTTGGTTTCCTGCAAGCAGATGACGTCCACTTTCAACATAGTGGAAAACTTGTCTTCTTTTATAGTTAGAATTAATCCCTTTTACATTCCAAGGTAATGCTTTAAAGGTCATTCTTTTCTGGTTCAAGGTCTTCCTTCTTTTCTATATGTCCTCTTCTTCCATGTATAGATCTTCTATTTCTAATTCTGGCTCTTTTTGTTCTTTTTCTTCCGATATTATGTCCGATTCGCCACTGACAAACACTATTTCTAGCCACTGACAAACACTATTTGGACAACAATCTAAACAATGTTTAGATTGTTGTCCAAATTTTCCTCTTCTTGATTCTCTTCTTGTTTCCTGTCTTCTTCCTCGCCTCTTCTGTTATTATTCCTTCCATTCCTTCCGTTCGCAAGTTCCAGCTCTCTTTTTCATTTTTGAAAGACTTCTTTAGCTCTTGTTATGTTGGTAATTCTATATCTCCTTTGTTTGTATGTATAAGATATCCCTTCTATCCTTTCCCATTTGTACATTATTTTATGTCTTTGCAATAGTAGAGTTAAAAATTTGTAGTCTTGTCTTCTTTTTAGAATCTCGTATGGGATATCTTTAAAGATTTTAATGATCTTGTCTCCCAATCTTAGCTGTTTATCGTAGTTGGTCTGAATTATTTGGTCCCTTATTCTTGTTCTGATAAAGCAGACTACGTCTCTGGGCCACCCTTTTTCTCTTGCTAAGTTCGAACTTGCTCTGAAGATCCTGTCAATCTCTTGCTCCATTCTGTCTATATTTACGTCTATGAATGTTGCCAGAATTGGAGTTGCTTTTTCATATAGGTTCTCCCTGGGTGCCTCTTCAATCCCTCTCAGCTTCACACACTTGTTGCAATAGCGTAATTCTTGTTGAGATATTGCCATTTCTTCTTGTCTTTGATTTATCTTCAATGTTTCTTTTACTTTCTCTAGTTGGTTTGTTTTTTCTTGAAGTTCTTGAATGTCTCCTTTCATCGTTTTAATCTCTTTATTCATTATCTCCATTCTTTTCCCAATTATTTCAATTTCTTTCTTGATATCTGCCTTGATTTCAGACTTTGTTTCCTTCATCTCCTGTCTGATTTCATGTTTGAGGCCCCTTATTTCTTGTAAAATTTCTACCATCTGTTGGCCCATTTCTGTGGAAGACCTTCTATTTGGATCTATAAGTTGTCATTGAGTTTGTGTCTGAGTCCTTGTTCCTTTTCTTGTACGTGTTGCCATTTTATCTGTAATATCTTGTTGTCGTCAGCAGGTGGTGCTAACAAACCTCTTAAAATTTAAGAGTCTTTTTAAGGGTTAACTATTAGTTGTAGCTTCTAGATTTGTTTTCAATTTTATACCCACTTCAAGGTCACTCTGCTTACCTTGTTTTTCCTTTTATCTCTTAACTGTTCCTGCTACAACAACTTTGTTTTGATGTCTACACCAAATTTCTTTATGTATATTGAAACCTTAATCACCAACCAGTAGTTAATTTCAAAAGTTCCTTACAATATCTACAGTCCTCTTTGATTATTATTCAATTAACAACTGTAATAATTATTATTCTATATACAATTCCTGTGGCTATCTCTTACAATTTCACACAATTTATTTTTTCCAACTTAGTTTACTCTTATAATATTCCCCTTCAATAAATAACTTGCTTGATAAATATTATATTTTATATAATTCCTATAGTTATTTCTTACCAGTTCACACAATTCATTCTCTTATAAATCTAAGTTTCTCTTACATTAATTTTCTTCACCGTATATTATTTGAATGTTTCCCTTGCCCAGTTCTTCGTGCAGTGCCAAACGTTTCTTTAAACGTAATTAAAGTTCACAAGATTTCTTAAATTCATTAGATTCGATAAGTGCTTAAGTTCCAATAATGACTTTGATTTCATACAAGACAATTACCATTCCAACCTCCCCACTTCTACCACCACCTTTTCCTTTCCTTTTCTTCAATTTTCCAGTCTAAGTCTCTGTCCAACTTCTTTTCAGTGTCTTTATAACAAGCCCCAGCGTCGTCTTCTTCTATTCTATTCTATTCGGCGAGCTCCAGCAGACCTCCTGCGAGCTCCAGCCTCTTTCCAGCTCTCCCTCTTCCCTCTTCCTTATCTTTACATGACCTCGAGCTTTATTGTTCCTTGTTCTTTATGCACAATAGTCACTCTGTTCTTTTTAGCTTTCTGTCTCCTATTTTCTCAGTCCCCCCTTGTCTCTTATCTTTCTGTAAGCGAGCTTGAGCGTCTTTCTTCTTTCCTCAGTTCTTCTTTCCAACTTGCAAACTCATTCCTCCCAGTTCTGCACGCAAGCTCTAGCTTACTGTATACTTTCCATTATTACTTAACACAGTCCTTTTTCTTTGTACCTTTATCCAATACTTTTATTTAACTCCTTGCTCAAAAAAGAAAGTCAGTCTCGCTTCTTTCCAGCCATTTCTCGTCCGGTAAGCCTCCGTGTCTTTCCACCAACTCCAACCAAACTTTTATCTATCAAACTTTTCTTTGCACTTTCTTTCTGTCCTGATCTTCTTTGCAAAGTCACTTATTCGGATTATTTTGTTCTAAATTGTCCTCTTATCTTAGTCTTTCCACCTCTTAATTTCTTAATTATGATTTCTTTACTGCAGTTTATTTCCAGTCGCTCATCTTACCTCCTCCTTCCTCCTGCCGTCTTAGCATCTCAGTTCTTCCTCTCTGTTTTTCCCATTGCTCTGACGGGCCTGGTCTTTTTAATCATTGAGAAAAAGAAGTTGATTTACTCTAGGTTTAGTTCGTTATATTATGTTGTCTTTTATATAAGTTAAAAAAAAGTTTCAGGTGGTGATGTGCTGCATAAATGTGCAGCGACTTCCCACGTGGCCATGGTGCTCTTTGGTTCCCTCGCCTTTTTCCAGCTTTAGAGCCTCTTTTGCAGATGTTCTTCAGCCTGAAAGGCAGGAATGGACCCCCAGCGAGCTCCTCTGGACCCCCTTTACTGGGGGGGTACTTTGCCGATTTTAGATTTACCAGCTGGTCCACGTAGGGTGACAGAGTCAGCGGGAGCTCTCTTGCTGCTCTGGCAATCGCGGCGCCATTGAAACTGGAAGTCAGTAGAGACATTTTAAAAGCATTAATTCTTCCTAGAAACGATAAATTTAATTTAGTCCATTTTTCCATGTCCCTTATAATATCTTTCCGTATTCTTTGATAATTATTTCCAAATAATTCTTGATTTTTCTTTGTAATAATTATTCTCAAATATTTAATTTTGGTAATTGACATTCTGATATTTTTTTCCAATTCCATTTGCTGCTTGTTCATCATGTTCATTGCCCTTATTGCTGTCTTTTCTTTGTTCATTCTGTATCCTACCACCTGTCCAAACCCTTGTAAGATTTCCAACAACTTCGGGTCTTCTAGAAAGATGACCACATTGTCAGTAAAGGCTCTTAATTTCAATTCTTTTTTCTTAGCTCTCAGACCTTGTATATCTGAGGCCCTTTTTGCACGCAGTTTTTTTTTTTCGCGAGGGCCCCTTGAGCGTTGCTCATGAGTCTAAAGTGGGCTGCGCACGTATTTTTTAATTTTCGGCTCTAAGCTGAAAATACTGCGTGGTCGCGCAATGCTCGTGGGGCCCTCGCGCACTTACCTGCGTGCAGTGCGCCGAACAAGCCGGCCCGGTCGCGCTTCCTTCCCCAGCACAGCCTACATCTCCCAGGCTGCACTGCGAAAGGAAGGGGTGGGGCGCTAACGCGACGGTCACGCAACCGGCAAGCTCCTGCGGGAGGCAGAAGGGCTGCTGTGAGTGGTTCGCGCAAACGGCTGCTCGCATGAGCGCCACTCCCCACTACTGCGACGAAGGTAAGGTGCGAAAAGGGCCTGAGTCCTCATTTATCTTATTTAGCAAATTTCCAAAACCATGATAAAAATTAATGGAGACAGCGGACATTCTTGTCTCACACCTTTTGTTATGAGGAAGCTTGCTGATGTATCCTCATTTATTAACAATTTTGCAGATTGATTCTGATAAATCTTACCAATCCATTTACAAAAATCCTCCCCTGAGTTATATCATTCAATAGCCACTGTATAAATAACCAAGAGACATTATCAAAGACCTTTTCCACATCAAGAAAAATCAATGCAGCTTTCAAAAGTAGAGCTTAGAATCATTGCTCAGAAAAAAAAGTTCATCTCACTTAATTGCTTTATTTCTGCCCCACCAGAGTAATTCATGAGTAGCATACAGCTAGGGATGTTTCTTGCATGCAACAAAAACTAATTTCAAACATTTGTACCTGCAGAGCAAGAGTGCCAGTATTTTTGCCAGTTTTTCAATGATTTTTCTCATTTTAGACTTTGTAAAAAACCATTTGAACACAAAACCATTATGCCATTTTCTTGATTTTTTCTTAGCAGAAAATCTGAGCATTTTGCTTAAAAACACTTTTGCAAATGATTTTTTCACAAAAAATATCCTGAAATGCATAAAATCCCATGGCACCTGACCATTTTTGATGGAGTGTTCACTATGCTGAGATACCCTTTCTCGTCAAGGACAAGAAAAACTGATAGAATTCTTTACATCGTAACATAAAGCATAACATAACATATTAAAGTATTTCTCTCAGTCTTGTTGTTTTATTACTTTTTCACTTAAAAAAACCTCTAGAAATTGCCTCAAAGATCAAATTCCTCCCTGTAACATTTCTGAACTATTCATTATGTTGAAAAAAAATCTTGCATTCTAACTAACTTTAGTTAAAATATTAAAAAGTATTGATGTTTACCCTCATTTCTTAAAAAAATGATAAGAGGAAATGTTGCTGTTTGTAACACATTATTGTCACACTTTGGTGGAAAGATCTGTTTTAAGTACAGACTTCTGTGGAAGCCAAGAGAATAAGAAATCAAAGTATTTCTCTTCTCAGAGAATGCTGCTGTTACCAAAAGCCAAGTAAACTGTGTACTGTGAATATTATTGATTCCCTTGGGCATTTGGTTACCTACCTTGTGCTTTCCAAGCACTGTGCTGGTGCTTAGAAACTGTCTCTGTGACGAAATCCACAGAGAATGTGAGCTCTGCTTACAAAGGCTTGTTGTGGAGTTATAATGCCCCAGAGTGCATTGCAGACTCAAGCTGAGATGATGTTCTTGTACTATCATAGTTTTTAGAAAGAAAAGAGGAAGAGGAAACCCTTTTTGTAAATAAATATTTTAATGAAGTGCAGGCAAGGAGAGATGGCCAATAAATAGAATTGAGTGCAAGGGAAGTAATTTATATTGTAGCAGTTGTGTGGGCACTTAAGAAGAGTCATGCTTGATCAAAGCATATGTCAATGTTATTGTAGTACTTTGTTCTCACAGAGTATACCAGATTCAAGGATCTTTCCATGGCAGCAGCTTATATTTATATGCTGCTTTATTGCCATTCAATAACACTCAAAGTGGTTTACAATCAGTAGCAGATAAAATAATATCTGAGCTTTGGTTGTTGAAGGCAAGATGCAGGGCGGAGGATGGCGATGGAGAGGGAAGGAGAGGAAGGTGGAGAAAAATAGAGGGTTATATATGGGAGCTGGTTCAGATATTCAAGCATGGCTTGGCTGCTGTGAGCCATCAGTACATTTGACAGGTACAAATTAGCTCAGTGAAATTGCCAAGATGTTGCTATTACTAAACCAGTTAATACCATGAAGAGGAGAGCATATGCCATGTGAGACTTACTGCCTTAGACCAAAAGACCAGTTCTTACTTTGGTTTATTCCTCTGTTTAGCATTCACCAACCTATCTATCCTGCTTTTGTGGTTTATTTTGAAAGAAAACCATCTAGTTGTTCAAAGGTATCTCTGCTGATAGTGACTGGAAATTCTTGTCCATGTTCTTAAACATGCAATATATCCACATCCCCCATGCATTCTGATGGGATTTTGAATTTTCTGCTCATTTTCTCAAGCGGGAAATCAAGATGGTAGTCCCTCGATTCCCAGCCAAATGAAAAGGTGATGAGAAGTGCTATTGGGTATCCTTGTGGAGAGCGGGGGCTCAGACGGCTGAAAGTTCTCCATCCTTTGATATGCACACACCTTTGGTTACATGCACATGCTTAAATTAATCAAAGGAAGTACCTTCTCTATGGGAACAGGAGTTATTTACCTATATAGCTGCATGTGATTACAGCACTTGCAGTTGTGGCATCAGTGAACATGAATTCCACTGCAAATGGAGGGCATTGCTGTGATGGCACACAGCAGCATATCTAGTATATTGGGATGGGCAACTTGTGGCCCTCCAGGTACTGTAGGACCACAGCTCTTCATATTCCTTTCCATGCTAACTAGGGCTGATGGGACTTGCAATCCAACAACATCTGGAAGGCTGCACAATTCCCATCCTTCTACTAGTTGTGAACCATATGTATGTTCTCAGAGGCACATGGCATTTCAAGAAGGAGGTTAGTACCAGTATTAGGAATATATGAACTAGACCTTAAGAGTTTCCTGTCCTTTTTAAGTGATAGAGGAAATTGGTTTCCTCATAGTAAAATTGATATTTCTTTTTCTGTGAAGCTGAGTGTAAAACATTCAGTGTAAACCACACACAGTCCACCTCTGCGTGTGTATTAATGTTATGAACAAGTTCTAATCCAAGTATGGTTTATTATGCCTTTCTTTCAAGGGGAGCAGAACTGCCATTTCTTTTGCTGGGAGGCTATTTCTTCTGCAGGAGATTTAATTCCCTCCCTCACCCCCAGCTGTACAGAAAGATGAAATCTAGCACTCTTAGTACAGGACTTGGGCTAGGTCAAAGGTTGCATGAAGGACAAATTCCTATTTCAAAACCCCCAACATTTTACACATGAAAACTGGGGCACATGTGGCTGAGCCCCATTAGAGTGTGGTCAAAAGGGTGTGGCCAGGCAACTAGAGGGCAAAAGTTATTAATTAGAAAGAACACTTAAAATCTTGGAGTTTTTTCTTTGTTGTTGTTGTTGTTGTTTGTTGTTTGTTGTTTTTGTTTTGACTGTTTATAAATGCCAATAAAGATTATTAAAAAAAAATCTTGGAATTTATAGAGAGAAAGTTTTGGAAGGGCAAGATTCCATTTCCTCCTCTTCATTCTCTCCTGTTAACACTCACTTGCAGTTCAGTTTGCCGCCATTGATGTAAGCTGAGGACAAAGGAAGAAAGTGGGAGGAAGAGAGAGAAAATGGGATATTTTAAAAGCAGTTAAGAAAGTGGGAACAGCAGAGGTTTTACTGGGACTGTCCCTGCCCAGCTGGGATGGTTGAGGGTATGATACTTTATTATCTGGATTTCTGACATTTAACATTTTTAACATTAAGTGATTTACACCCGACAAGTGAAAGATAAATTAACCAATGGTGCTTGCTTTCTTGGTTGTGTGCATGTGATCTTGAGAATGTCAATGTGTACCTGTAGTAAGAATACCACCAGTTTAAAAAATAATATGCATTCTTCCCTTCTGCTCATTAAAAAAGGAGACACTTCTGTCTTTTTTTTTTAGTTTGAAGCAAGAGCTGTATTTATGTGTTTATTTACTTTGCCTTTTGTAGAGAAGTAGTTACATTTAATCATTTTCTGGAGGAAGCTGCCGAGAAGGAGGTTCGTGGCAAAGCTCGGCTCCAGCGCTTCATTGAGAATCTGTTGCAGCGTGTGGATCTGGCAGAGAAGCAGTTAGAATATTATCAGAATCAGCAGATCATAGGCAACTTCAGTGATGTTAATGACCAAGTGGTAAGCTGGAAAAAAAATAATTTTGTTACTTCATCCTTCATTGCAACAGAAACATAGTAGCCAATTTTTAATGCAAATACAGAGCAGCCAGAATGAAAGAACAATGTATATAGCATACTATAATAGAAACTATCTGTCCTTTAGACATGTGTTTTATTAACATTCTAAGCAAGTCTTCTTGGCTGTTCTGAGCCTTTTCCTTATTTTAGATTTTTGGCAGCCTTTGAGTCCAATTTAATTTCAGCAAGCTCTCCTTATTTGGGTTCTTTTTTTTCTTTTTATTGCTTTCCAAGCAGAAGATGTTTTCAAAAAGAGGACTGTGCTCTGTAAAGTAGAGCATGTGACCACTGTAGGCTGGCAATCCTTCAAATAACCTAATTCCAAACCATTTATGGTTTTTAAGCCTAATCTGTGATGATGCACTGTAAAGCAAAGTGAGCTGCACTAGTCCACAAGAAAAATACCAAAATCTTCAGCTATGTGGGAGAGCAATTAGGACTTTGTGGAATGGGTACCCACTTGGGTTGAAAGGTGGTTGGAAAATGCTACAATACAATAAACATTTTCTGAGGGAAACTTGGCAGTGGTGGTGGCTCCCTCCCATTTTTTTCCTCTTGTCATTTCTGCTCTTGGCCATCACTTGCTGGACTCTTACTGTGTGGCCCGACAAATGCGGGGATTATTGATAAACGAAGAAGGAAAGAGGTGCTGCAGCTGCTGAGTCTTTGTTCTATTAGGAAATGTGAAAGTGACAATCCTAAAGCGATCTTTCATGGCCTGCTTGTGTGCCCCCTCACTTTTAATATGTCTAGGAACATATGAAGAACTGGTGCCAATTTATCCTGCACAATTATGGCGCTGTGTTTCTTTTTAACTGCCATGGCAACATCCCATGGATTTCTGGGGTTGGCAGTGGGGTGTGTATGGGCATTTGGAATTCTCAACCATATAACTCTAGTTTTGCACCAAGCTACAAACCCCAGAATTCTATAGAATGCAGCCATGGCAGTTAAAGTAGAAAATAGTGTGCTGTTTGTGTAGTGTGAATGGGCCCCAGGTCTGTATCACACTAAAATGCCTACATGGTCATTACCTTAATTTCCTAGAGTGGCTGATGAAACAGTTATGGGAAGCTCACCAGCAGGACTTGAGGGCAGTATCACACTTTAATTGGAGGCATTAGAGGGTTGGGAAATTAATTCATGTACCTGGAAGCAACAATAACTTCTATCACACCTCCTTCAAGTATCTGAAAAATGACTGTTGGTTTACAGGTTGAATATCATCTGAGGAATCAGATGTTCCCATTAAAAGAAAAGTAGCAGTAAACAAGAATAAATACAGAAAAGTGATAATTAAGGGTGGATGCGTGTTCTCTTCAGTATAGTCACATGGCTCTAAATGAGCTATGACTACTAATTTGTTCAGGAGATGTAAAATAGTAAATGAAAAGCTTGTCAGCAGTAAATGCCCTGAAAGCTGTTATTTGAAATAAGAAAGGCAATATCTTTTATTGAACCAGCTGTACAACACTTCTACAAGGCATGCCAGTGAATTAAAATTCATGACCTTGTGGCAATCAAAGGACTGAGCTGCAACTCTTGTAAAGCCATATTGGTCTTTTATTGTAACATTTAACCTTTGAATATGGGCAGAAGTGTGTATGTGTGTGTGTGAGAAAAACAGGGGAGGAGAAATAATTCCTTTAAAGCATAGAAATTTGAATTGATTTACCCTGATGTGAATCTCAGATATTTAAAAAGGGAAGCAAGCTTCCAGCTCCTATGGGTGTGAAGATAGGTTTGAAAGTATGTGAGCAATCCTGTTGAAATTTCAGAAGACAGACAGGTGGCAGAGAGAGAGAGAGAGAGAGAGATTTCCAGTAATCAGGAGAGTCAGGCTTCATATAGCAACTCAATGCTGTTCATAAACAATATTTCTAGATTAAATGATGAAAGATGGTAAGCTTTGATTATGGATCTATTTAAATAGGAAGTGGTCTTTCAGTCAACTGATGTAAACTGCAGTCCTAATTTCAGTTACTTGAGAGTATGCCTCATTGAGTCTAGTGGGATTTATTCCAGCATAGACATATGCAGGATTGCATTATAGATTAAAGATCATAAATATAATTGCGACAGTCCTCAATGGCAATTACAAATGAGTAACCTAGAGTTATGCACATGTCTGTTATGTGTTCACATAGTTCTTAATTTAGGGGTTATGTAGGGATTGTGAAAATCACCTAGTCCATGCTTATTGGACAGGAGCCACTGTGATCAATGGGATTCTGTTCCCTGTTGCTTGGGAAGCAGCTGGCTGAAGTTGCCACCCACCTTGTGCAAGCAGTCTCCCACATGAGGGGGAATTGCGACAGGTTCCTGTTTCTATCTGTCACACTGGAGATCGCTCATGGAAGGGGATGGTAATGTCAGTCAGCTGTTTCCTGAGTGCTGGGGGAACAGGCCCCCATTGGTCACAGTAGCTGCTTCCCTGTAAGTGGGGGTTGGAATTGCTGGGCCAGGATTCGCTGCCTAGTACTGTATCTATAGTGCTTATGTATATGTATCTCTCATACAGGATTCCAGGTAGTATTTGTTCCTGTCAATCTGAATAATTATGTATTTTTTGTTTTTTAGTTTACAGATTTGTCATCCAGTAAGAAGCCCAGATGTCTGTATGTATATAATTTTATATCTTTAATATCAGGGATGGAAATCATGTGGCTCTCAGTTTACCGAATGCAACTCCCAGCCGTTAACCTTCCTGCATAGGTCTGCTGGAACTTGTAGTCCAGCAACATTTGGAAGGCCTTGCCTTCCTATCCCTACTTTATATAAAACAGTGTTACTGATTAAAGCTTGGGAGTGACTAGTTATTTTATTCCCTAGTTATAATTAACTAACAAAGTGAAATGAACTAATTTCCTCTATAAGTAAGGAGTGACACAACAGCATGTTTGCAACTTAATGAGGAGTAATTTCATCTGTTTTGTAGTGGAACTGTTGTCTTATAGTTCTTGTTGTGTGCTTTCAAACCATTTCCAACTTCTGTTGACTCCAAGGCATCCTTATAATGGTTTTCTTGGCAAGATTTATTCAGAAGAGGTTTGCCCTTGCCTTCCTGAGAGAATGTGACTTGCTCAGGGTCATCCAGTGGGTTCCATGGCCCAGCAAGGATTTGAACCCTGGTCTCTACAGTCACTCAAACCACTTCACCACACTTCCTTCTCCCTCCTCCTCCTCATAGCAACAACAACAACAATAAACTTTAACCAACAATAAACCTGCCATTTTCTGAAAATTGGAACTAAAAACAGCTTATAGTTTAAAACAGGTACATTGTAGCTTATGATTGAGAATAAATATAATGTAGCCAGCATTAAAATGGAATTAAACTATTCACAGTGTTAAAGCAATTTTAAAAATACACTTAAAATGGAGACAAAGCAGTTGAAAATCTACTATATAAAAGTCAAAATTTGTTTGTGAGTTTGTCTGTGTCAGGCAGGCGAAGACCTCATATGATTGGCTGTATGAGGCAAGAAGACCTCATATGATTGGCTGCTTGTGATGATTCTATGAAATTCTGGGGCTGGCAATTCAGGGGGGCCTTTAGAATTCTCAGCCAGAGAGCTCAGTCTGGTTGCTATGGAGATGAGGCCCAGCAGCAAGGAAGGAAGGAACCCAAACCTGTATGTTAATAACTCTGAGTACAGATTGGATTGGGGAATATGGGGAAAAGTTACAGGTACTGGACAAGTCAGATTGGGGAAGCAGAGACACAGGATCTCAAATCTGTGTATTTCAACTGCATCTCATTCCTAAGGTATTTCTAACAAGTACTATGAGAAAATAAAATCCCGGGCTACGCTGAGTAAATATGCTAATAGATCAATAAAAGCAATATATCAACTCTTAAAAGCCCTTAAAAATATCCTCAAGTTCTAAAAGGCTGCCAGAATAAGAAATATTCTTTGTCTGCTGATGGAAAGACAGCAAGGTGGGGGCTTCCAGAGAAAAGGATTTCCACAGCCTAGAGGCAGCTGTTGAGAAGGCCTTATCTTGCATCCTCACCAGCCATGCTTATGAATCTGGTGGGACTGAGAGAAGGCTGTGGTTTTAATGGAGGAGAAATATTGCATGATTCAAGGCTGGCTCATGTTGTGTCACATATTCTATTATGAGTGGTGACTTGCTGACAAGGTGCACAGAAAAAGAGTGTGTTTTGTTTTATAGGCCAATGTCTTGTAGCATTCAGACCCTTTTAAACGTTTCCTTTAAAAATAACTTCTATTTACTTTTTTTAAAAAAATGGAAAATGAAGTTTTAATTTTTTTTAAAAAACAACAACCTGTAACTATAACAGTAACTACTAGCTAGAATGTTAATCTCTCTTGCAGCTGTAACTGTCTTGGAGGCCCATGGTCCAAGCAGGGCAGTGATGGCTCCTGTGAGGGCTTCTACCTGTTATACCACTATGGCCACCAATTCTGGGGGCTTCCATTTATCTCCACCTCTGCCATCAATGTAAGGACCTCCTCCGGTCCCACCACCATAGCATCAAATCTGGGGACCTTCTAGATGCCCTTGTGGTTCTTTGTGAAACTGTATTCATTTAATCTCCCCACTGGACATCACTGTTTTGATTAACTGTTGTCACCACAGAGAGCAAGTGTCTGAACTCAAGCTTTCCAGTATTCCTTTTGTAGCATTTTCAGTGGCTCAAGTGTATAATACCAAAATGATTTATTACACAGAAACTGAACTTAACACTGAAGGTTGCTTATTTAGTACATCAGAATCCTGACTGACACTAATTCTCACATTTCTTACTCATCTCCCAGTTAAGTTTGACTCTAAGTAATCTATATCTCTGTACTCTGGCTAACTCTCCTGACAACTAACTTCTCAATCCAACTCTCGTACACATCTTCCTTTAAGAAGAAAAAACAAGTCCCCTTAGGCATTCAGTCAATCTCCAGTCACTCCCAACATTTTATTGTCTCACCCCCACTCCCAAGAGATCCTTATAACATATACTACATACTACATATGTGACTATACTTTGCCATATCTAATAAAATGCAGCATTTTCTGAATAGGTCCAGAACATCACACCAATAACGGATTACAAAAACAGCATATCTTTTGTCTTTTCTTTACTGGGTTGGCCTTGTTCTTTCTGATTCCATCTCCCTTCTCTTTTACTTTGCATCAACAGCCGAGGAGCTCAGCATGCTTTTTACAACAGTCCTGATGCGAAGCCTCATTCCTTCCAGAAGGGACGGATGCACCTGAAGAAAACCAAGGAGGACAAAATCTGTGCCCATCCAGTGAAACTATTTTATGAACCTGTTGACTGCTCAAGGGATGTTTGGAGACCTCAGAAGAAAGGAGATGCAGGAAATGCTGCCCGAAAGGTTAATGCAAAATCAAAGATCAGTAAAAAAAGCAAACAGCTATACTAAGATCTCATAGACAGTAAATATATATATACTCAGAGAGAGAGAGATATACATGTATGTATCTAACCTAATCTAGTTATCTATAAACTCATGGTGTAAGTTCTGGTAGCACTTGGCTACTACCAATGGAAAGCAAGAGCACAATGCTATGCATGCTGCCTTGGATTTAAGTCTCATTGAATGCAGTGGGACTTACTTCTAAGTAAACAAGCATAGCAGTGCATTGTCAATCGCACCCATTACTTATCACTATTTCCGTATTCATTTGGGCAATGACTTGATATATTTAATAGATAATAATGCTACATAAATATAGAAGACTATTATAACTGCCTCATTCCCAAGACTTTGCGTATGTCAAGTGGCACTTTATCTATTTATTTATTTATTTGCAAGAGCTTCGGACATTAGTTTTTGGCAGGTGACTTTGACATAAATCATTTTGCTGCTTAATTCAAAAGAACCCCTTCTGCCTGGCACCTTGATAAATTTATGCTCCTTCATCTACATTGAGAACAGATAATCAGGAATAGGTTTAGAGACTGAAGATATAAAGGAGGAATTGAGAACCTTTGGCCCTCCAGATGTTTTGGACTACAGTTCTCATCTGCCCCAGGCAGCATGGCCAATTGCAAGAGATTGTGGAAGTTGTGTTGCTGAAACATCTGGAATGCAGAAGGTTCCTCTCCATCGATTTAAACCTAACTCCACTGAACTGAGTGTGTTTGTTTCATCTCAGGTTACAAATAGCACAATGGCATTCCAGTAATAGAAAGCAACTGGGAGGAACTGGGTAGGGTAATCCTTTCCTTCTGCTACCTTCTTCAATTCCCTGGGAGATGAATCAGGTTGGAGAACTTGCCAGGGAGCAGCACTGAGTAGCATTCTCCTAGAGATCAAACTAGCAGCCTTGGTGGTGGCTCCCTTCAGTCGACTAGCTGGAGAGAAAATCCCCTTGAATTGTGCAAACAAGGAAAGCTGAGGACTTATCCCTCTGCCATATCTCCCTCCCTATAGAGCAATTCATGGCCACTGGCCATACTGGCTAGATGATATTGGAGTTATAGTGTCCAAATGGAACATTTCCAAGCTCTTATATAGTTACTCCTGCGGTGCAGAGGACACTGCAGGAAAGTACTATAGTGATTCACTTCTGTGCCTTGAAGGAGGGCTAACACCATACGTTCTGCTGCTGAAAGTAGAACAGAAAGTGCCCCATGTCAAATTGCACAGTAGCCAAAGCTAGCCATATTGGTTGTTTTTGGCACATGAAGTAGAAAGTCTCACAAGCATCTCTCTGTGACCTTGGCAGTAAAATATGAAATAAGAAAGAATTTTCTCCCTTTCGTGGCATCCAGAATCAGTTACCGGAGGCTTCTGCCTTTGTCCTCAATGGTTGGGCCAGTCAGTGCAGATCCATCAGTTTGTTTGTACTATGTTTTTAGCCTATCCTTTCTCCAGGGAGTTCAGGATAGTGGGTTATTTTGTTTTATCCTCCTTGGCTGGTGGAGAGAGAGTGGCCAACCAAGAGCCCATTCACTGATCTTGACTGATGAGGAAGAATTTGAACTCATGTTATTGCATAGTACCAAGTCCACATATTATTTCCACAATTCCTGTACTATACATGAACCTCAGAGAACTGCAATTTCATATTTCATTAATTTGCTTCTCAAAGCCTCTCATGACACAGTGATTTTCCCTCCTTCCTGTTCCCAGTCTATGCTTATTTGCTTATTTCCAGAGTTGCCACATGTGGTCTTCAGTTAGGGTCAAGGTCAGAATCTCATGCCTCAAAAAATAGTTGCATGACTCTTGATGGAATGGCATTATATGGTTAAACCCTAGAGCCAGGGCTACATAAGACGTATTGCTGGCTAAGTCAGAGTGGAAAATGGTGCTTTTCCAGTCGCCTAAGTCAAGGTGTGTAGTACTTAAAGCCAGCCACGTTATGCTGGTGCATGAGGCAGACTATCCCACAGACACATTGTACTGTCCTTTTCAGTGAAGTATTACTTAAGTACTAACTTGTTTCACATCCAGCATCTGTCTGTTGTGCTCTCCTTATTTGTCCTTTCTAGAATACTAGAATCCTGAGCTATCCAATAAAACTTTAATGGTGGGTGATTCAGGAGAGAGGAGAAGTACTTTTTCACACATTGTGTAGTAAAATCTGGAATTTGCTTCCACAAGAGGTAGTGATGGACACCAATTGAGATGCCTTTAAAACAAGGTTGGATAAATGGATGGAGGATGAGGTTACTAATGGTTAAGACAGCACTGGCTCCCCTATCACCTCCAGTATCAGAGGTGGTATTCCTCTGAATACCAGTTGCTAGGTAACACAAGTAGGAAGATATTCTTGCCCTCATGCTTGTGGGCATCACAAGGGGAATTTGACTGGTCTCTGTGGGAACAGAATGCTGGACTAGAGAGGCCTTTGGTCTAATCCACTATGGCTTTTCTTATGTTGGAGATAAAGCTAGCACAGAATCTATCCTGACTTCTAGTTTTTGATGTGGCGAGATTTGTGTTTGCAGAAAGAATTCAATCACATCAGCACCACCTCCAGTCTGAAGTGGTATAGTCCAGACATAAACATGTAACCTTAATTAGAACTAGTCCTGTATTTTTCTTTCTTTCATATGGCTTTTGTGATTGCTGTTGGGCAGCTATTGTACAGACTTCTATTCAAAGATATTTATTCAACAGCACTATTTTTAGGGACATAGAATACCAAAAAACCTGTGTGGAGGTTTGTAATGGTTTTGTATTTGGCCACAGCCAATAAAGAACGATTCTCTTTTCATTCCAGAAGTGTTGGCAGAAGATACAAAATCTTAGAGCCTTCCTGCAGCATGCTGTTAGAGGCCCTTTTCGCACGGGCTTTCCCGAGCGAAATAGCCCCGTGAGCCGTGCGGGAGTGGGAGCGCCGCTCCACACGACGCACTCCCACTTCCGGCGCTCTCACGGGGCTGCAGCGGCGCGCGCGCAACGCTCCCGGCGCCCACCCGCACTTACCTGTTGTGCGGTGCGTCAGAGAGGCAGCCGGGTAGGGCTTCTTTCCCTCCGCTCCTGCGGAAGGAAGGGGTGGGGTGGGGCGGGGCGCTTGCGTGACGGATGCGATGGCATCCTGCTTCGCGCGGGTGGGGGGCTGTTCGCGACAGCCTCCCGCTTCGCGCGCGTGCGCGGGGGGTGGGTGGGCGCGACTGTCGCTCGCTCCTGGCGCGCGCGGGGGGTGGGTGGGCGCAACTGTCGCTCGCTCCTGGCGTGCGTGGGGGGGACGGGCGCGACTGTCGCTCGCTTCCCGCGTGCGCGGGGGGCGGCGCGAGAGGCTCCTGCTTCTCGCGCAAGCGGGGGAGGATGGACGCGCGAGCCGCCTCCGCCTCCGGGATGCTGCCGCTTCCCCGCTTGTTCCTTCGCCTGCGGAAGGAACGAGCGGGGAACCGGCAGGCTCTCGGAAGAGGCTTTTCGCGCAAGCCGCCCACCCCGGCTCACGCAAAAAGCCTCAGTGCGAAAAGGGCCATAGTGCTATTATTCCACTTTCAACATCCTATGTAATTCTGGGTTTTGCAGTTTAGGGAGGGGCATTTAGAATTCTCAATCAGAGATCTCTTGTTTTGCGAGAGGAAAATGGATAAATAGCATCATTTCAGATTGTGCCTTTTCCAACATGTTCACTGCATATGTTGAGTTCAAGGAATTTTAAGCTTTATCCTGAAATTGGCCTTGCTAAATTTATACCTTAAGCCCCTTATGGAGCTGCTGTGGACTCTTGCTCAATTTGGCAGCTCTAAAATTACTGTGATTAATGGATATGGAATTTCTAGAACCTTCAAATTATTCAATATATGGGTTGTGCTATATTTATAAAATTTAGTTTGTAGACCTTTCAATTAGAAATTGGACTTTGTCCCTTCAGTTTAGGGATGTTGAGATGTATTATCACCTCATTTCTTGCCATGGCTTCAGTTCTGCTCCAGAGTGTATGATGGGACTAGAGTGCTCCAAGGGAAGAATGTTCAAATTCTTGAGTTGGAGGAGCAGCAAAAATCTCTCTGGCTCATTCAGTTTTTGTTTCTCCTGTGGCTGTAATGTCATCATCCCCAGTAGTTTGGTAAGGAAATTCTCCCTCCTTTGTCATGTAGTAAGAGAAGTTTCAGATTCTGAAAGTGCAGTTGTGGTGGACACCTTGGTTGGGCCCTGTCAAGCTTACTTGGCAGCAGTAAGAGCCAGGAGCAGCCCTGAGTGACTAAGGGCCAATTTTTTTTATTTCCCACAATTCCCCAGAGCAGTAGATATTCAGGGCATGCACGGAAATGGTAGCTCCTCAAAGCTCCATACGTGGTGGAACATTAAATAAAGAGAGACTAGGGTAGGCATCAGCATTGGGCCCCACAAAGATGCTGAATGCCTAACAGCTTCCCAGTGCAGAGCTTGGAAAGGTTACTTTTTGGATTACTTCTCCTGGAATCTGCTGACCAGAGGTTTTCTGTCAATTGTAGTCAAAAGGGAAAACGCCAGCAATGTTTCTTAGCTTTAGCACAATGGTATCAGGGCTGATGCCAGCTTGCTGAGAGAGATGCCTGAAAAGTAAGGAGAGTGGAGAGGAATCAGTCACAGGTTATTTCTGACTTTGCATTGCCTCATTTCATGGGAGGGATTTCTGCCACCCCAGAAGTTATGCTCTGGTTTGCATTTCTAGTCTAATATATGATGACGAGCAGGGGACAGAGAAGAATCAGGGTGGGGCTTGGTTGTAGTCTCTAAGCCTTCTTGTGCTAGAGCCCTAGAAAACCAAGTCCTGTTAAGAGATCTCAGAATAGCACTTTTATTTTATTGGTTTAGAAGTGGCTCAGGTGGTATATTCCTTTGGGATTGTGCCAAGTAGAAGGATTCTGTTTTTCTCACAAAGTTCTTCTCTATTATTTTGTCTGTGTGAATGTGTTTTGGTAATTCTATATTACTCTTTCTGTCAGATACTTAACATCATAGTAATATTACAGGCAAAAGTAGATTTTTTTTTTTCCATCCAGAGAAGGAAAAAAATGAAACAAAACAGTTGAGCCTCATGAACATGTCACTTATTTTTAAACACTTCCTATAAGAGATGTAAAATGTCTTTGTGTGAGGTGGTTTTACAGTAAGCGTATTAAAACTTGTGGAAAATGTTGTTGTTTTTTCACAACAATTAACAATTATTTTTTAAAGAATAAACACGATATTATGATTGTGGCAATAAAAACAGGGTTTACAATATATTTAGCAGACATGGAATACAGGTAAGAACATTTACTGTTGTATAAACAACATCAGTTGGTATTTGGTGATCTATCTATGAAACTTTTATTTTATAATGTAAAGGGAACAGTTTTTGTATATGTCCAATTTTCACTATGCTGTTTCAGTTGATAGTCCTATATTTATAATAGGCTGGTTCATACATGCTTGTTCATATCACTTAATGACTCCCATGTCTGAATACTTGATTATACATCTAAGACCACAATGCCTTCAAATCACCCTACAACACTCCAGATTAGTGCTTTCTAATAGAATAAATCCATGTATGTATATATATGTATATTATATATATATGTACACACACACACATATATATATATATGATCTGTGGCTTATAAAGAGTATGGGACTGCTTTCATAAATTCTATTTCCATAATACCCTGATTTAATCATGCCAATAAGTTACAGTTTACTGTTATGAGAACAAGCCTAACCTTTTGCCTGGTATGGTGATCTCCTCTTTTTTCTTTCTCCAGTGCAGCTGTGCTGTATTCAGAAGATTTTCTTTCCACTAATTTTGCCATGTTGTCTGAAACTGACAAATCTGAAGCTAATCTTAACTTTTGATAATGAAGAAATCCAGTTTCAAACCAAAGTTTCTAAAGCTGGCTTGTTTTCACTAAGCACAGTTCAGAGCAAGCACCGTTTAGGATGTAGATGACATCCTAGAATCTAAAATGGAAGCAGTAACTTCTGATCTCTTTGCAGCTGCACTAACATGGAGCAGGCGCAAGCCTGGAAGCTTGGTAGAAGGCTAGGCTTGTTCTTGTAAACTATGGCTTAGCATTTTATTTGGATGCTGCCAATAGGTATGTGCTATAATTTACCCTGTTTTGTAAGATTATTATGCTGTGCATGCCTACCTTGCATAATTAGATGACACTGGCAGATATGAAGAAAAGTGCCATATAATGACTCAGGGCAAGTTTGTTTATTTAAAATAGTTGTTGTTCACATTTGTATCTGAAAAGAGGTTGCCAAAGAAGCCTATGAAATATAGAATTTCCTTTTTAAAAAATTATTTTATTATAAATTAGTGATAACAAAGCTGTGTTATTGGATTTTAAAAAAACTATGGAAGGTGCGACTGCAAAAGATGCTGCGTGCAAAGTGCTTTTCTTTAGAGAATCCAAATTCATGGGAAAACACTTCATGGGAAAACACTTCCCATTCCTGATTCTCACCCTTGGTCTGGAGCACCTTCTTTTAGACAGCAGGGTAGCTTTGTAACTCCTGATTTTACAGTAATGGTGACTGAAACACTATGGTGAGGAGTGGAAGGAAAAGGATGTCAACTGTCCACTTCCCAGGCTTTAAATCAGGGTGAGCAACTGTGTAGAGATCTATTTTCACAACTGTGGTAGACCATGTGGCTCCATTTTCAGCTAAAAGTATCCCTCCAATCATGACTGGCACTAGGGTTGCCACATTGAAAACTGGACATGACTCCTACACCTTTAACGGTTCTATGGAATAGGGAATTTCAGCAGGTGTTGCTTGCTGTACAAGCAGGTAAAAAGCAACACCTGCTGAAATTCCCTTTTCTATACAACTATTAATGCTCCAATACCATAAAGACACCAGATTCCATCTGATCTTGGAAACTAAGCACAGTCAGCAGTGGTTAATACTTAGATGGGAGACCACCTATGATGCCTACCAGATGCTGTAGGCTATATCTCAGAGGAAGGACCTGGCAGAGTCACCTCTGAGTATTCTTTGCCTAAGGAAACCCTATGAAATTCATGTGGTCACCACAAGTTGACAATCTGGAGACACCCACCCGTGCTCACACACACACACAAACACATTAAAAGAATAGGATTCTTCTTCAGTTTTCAGTGTGGCAACTCTAACTGGCAGTCACTTCCTCTTGCTTTGCCAAGGTCTTTGCAGGATTTGGGAGCCATCTTGGAGGTCTCCAGGAGCAGCAGTTTTTTCCCCATGCAACATTTTTGTAAAGTAGGAGGGCACAGAGAAGAAACTGGGGCCCCTTGCAGCCTGCAGGCTGTACTTCTTCCCTCCCTGTCCAGATGTTGCTGTTGTTGCTCCTTCCAACTGCTGACCTTTCCAGGTTCCAAACTGGTCTCGGGAAAATAGTGTTCACCTGCACCAGAAGTCTACTACCTAACAACTAGAGCCAGTTAGCACTAGATGTGCCTATCGCCAAGGCAGAATAACTCCTTTTGGGCAATAGCGCTGTGTTTGGTTCCTGGCTGTTCCCAGCAGCCATGGTGACTCAAACTGGAAGAAAGGGGCTGATGATGTTGTTAACTGTGCACTCCCCAGGTTTCCAAACTGTTCATGTTGGTGACACACTTTTTAGACATGCCTCATTTTGCAACACTGTAAATCAGTAAGTGGAGGCAGCCCCTCCACCCGAGCTGCCACCCTCACTGAGGTCTTCCTTGGCCGGAGTGGCTGCAGCAGTGGTGGGAGAAATAGCCCCTCCACCTGGGCTGGCCCGCCACAGCGGTGGGAGAAGCAGCCCCTCCACCTGTTACGCTTATGTAACACACCTACACACTGCAGCTGACCTATTAAGTCGCGACACACAGTTTGGAGAGTTTTGCCCCAAGTCTTAGATGTTATTGTTACTGCCCCCTCTGCACTAATGTACTACATGGGATGGGGAAGAATCTGACACAGATCTACTTCTTTTTTTGCCAGTAGCTTCGACTTCTATATAAAGTTAGGAACATTTTTTTTTAAAGTTATGTATTTGTTACTTTTTTAAAAAATAATGGCTTGCAGCTTGTAAGTTACAATGTTACATGTCTTTTTTTCTGGTCATTGTATAAGCTAGAATTCTCTTTCAACCACACAACAACTGAAAGCTGCCCCCCAACACACACACACATACCTTGCTAGCCAGGCACCCCATTTCCCAACGGAGCTATATCCAGCTTACCAGACAGTAAGTGGATCAGTATCCAGCTATTTTCCTTTAGCAGGATATGCTGCTAGTATATCATCTTCAGGGAAGTTCCAAAGACCCTCAAATGTTCCTACTAGTGTCCTCCCAGCTAAAGGAAAATAGATGGACCTGTTGCTACTGATCATCTCTCTCCCCAACAATCTGGAAATTGATGTTTTGGGATGTCTGCCTGGTGGGTAGCATGAGGAAATGTAGCTATGGAGATGTCACCATATGAAACAAGTACATCTTCCAATGGACTACAGTCAGTGCATTGCTCATTGCTTCCTATATTATGAGTTATGCTTTAACAATGTGCTAATTTTTAATTAATGTTTAAATTATTTTTTCAAAGCTTGCCCCCTTTTTCAAACAAAAAAAAAAAAAAGGAAAAACTGCCCTAAATTCCTCCACGGAATGCTTTGGAAGTAATGAGTAAAACTTGTTGGTTGTTTTATTATCTTCTAAAAGGAATGTCATTAATTGCCCTAACCACATTAACATATTACAAGTAACACTGTTTATTTATAAACAGTGTAATTTCCAAGCTTTGATTCTGTATTTATATATTTATGCTCTCAATTGCTAGTCAGCAGGTAAAGAGCAGTCAGTTTCAACAAAGTCCAGTGGTCTACATGCATGGCTGAACCAGTCTGAAATTCTGGTATTTGTTTAGCTATTTCACTGTTCTGTATGACGTTTTGCAGTGTCACACATTATGTGCTGGTGAAAAGAATTGTGTTGCATGGTCTTATTTGGTCAGGTACTATATGATGAAAAATTTCATTTGCAATGCAAACAATCTCAAACTGTTTGTGTGTTTCTTCTGCTTTGCACTTGGTTTCTTTAAAAAATGTGTGGGCAATTGCAGCCCATATTCTAATAATGGAGTTGGGAATCTTCAAAGACAACTCTTGGTGGAAGTACATGTAACAATGAACAAAGGGCTATTGCAAAACCAACAAGCCAAGCAACTAACCAGAAGCCCTCTGTTGCATTCCTTCTTCTCACTCATGATTTTGAGCTCAACATGGCATGTGTTCTCATATCCCTGTGACATGTGACCCCTGACAGGCATGGGAAAGATGTACCGGTATATTGTAATGAAAGTGAGATATGGGGCCAAACCTGAACGGGATGTTACAGAGAGGAGACTTACAACTGAGTTACCACTTTTAGCAGTGGTCCATTTTCTTTGTAATGTGTGATTCCACCCTCAGTGAACTCATTCATTTGTTTTCCTTAGTCAAGAACAACATAGTCTTCTCATGTATAAATACCTTAGCTACATTCTTAGATGGTTATGGGCCACTAAAGAGAAACAAGATAATGGCTTGCATATGGATATGATTCACTCATTTCCATCTCCTTCTAAGTTGCTAGTGGTTGTTTTTTTGTTTTTTTTGCCCATCCCATTAAAAAGCACTGTAGCCTGCATGTGTCATTTCCCCTGCTCCTGAGTGGGTCAAATTGTCATATGCTGAATCAATCAGTTACAAAGCAGTTGGAATGAACTGTAACTTCAGAGGAAAAAAAAAAGACATTTTAGACTATTAAAATATCTAATAAAGACTATATTTCTCAACCATTGTATTGGTGCACTATGTCATTGTTCAAAATGTAAAATAATAGTTTTGAAACCTTACTGAAGTACACATGCTGCTTTGCATTCTATTTGTTACCTCTAGGACCCTCTCAAAGAACACAGTTATAGCACTATGATTCCACTTTAACAGCCATAGCTGGATCCTCTGGAATCCTGGGATTTACAGTTTAAGAAGGGTTATGTAGAATTCTCATCCAGAGAGCTCCTCTAGTGCCTCACCAAACCCCAATATGTTAATATCATTATTGCAGCAACAATTGAGTGAAAGAGGGTGGGGTGACAAGGCCTTCTTTCTCTCCTCACAGACTGGTATGGCAGCTCGTTCTTCGTAGTCTCTGTGCCTCACACAATGGGAATCTTTGCGCATGTGCAGTAGCTTTTTGTAAAGTTCCAGAGCTGAGCAGCTTGGCGGGAACCTCTCCACCTGGTACTGAGCATGCTCAGTCCCGCCAAGTTAATGGTCTCTCCTCAGTTTCTTTTAATCCGCTGATCTGTTAGCAGCTTGGAAGGCTTCCTTGCTGAGCAGTTCTTCTAATCCTTGGTTTTTCTTCATTCTTTTTTTCATTTTTCATCTCTTCACAACAAAAACTGTAATAACTCTTTCCCCTTCTTAGGTTGTCTTTGTTTAAGTTGTGTGTGTCTTGCGGCCGCAAGGTTTCTCTTTCCGACGCCCACCCTGAGTGCTTGTTCTGTCTCGGGGAGGGCCATAACATTCGGGCCTGTTCCATTTGTAAGGATTTCACCTCCCAGACTCTGAAAAATAAAGCAAGTGTCTTCCAAAAGCAGATGTCTTCCAATACCACTCTTTCCACTGTTTTGGTATCGAAGCCTTCCACGATGTCCTCTGCCTTGGTCCTGAAATTATCAGTAATGACCAGTCCCTCGGTATTGATGGCTTCGGTACTGGTATCGACCTCGATCTTGCCGGCCTTACCGTCGATATCTTCTTTACTGAAGATTCCAAAGCTCTCCAGGATGCCTACTCTCCCATCTGCCACTGGAGATGCTCCTTCGACCTCGCAGCAGGGTCCTGTTCACCAGGCCCATAAGGTCCCTACCTTGGCGGAGCGTAAACGGGCCTCGTTGCACCACTCTTCTGCTTACTCCAATAAGGAGAAAAAGAAGAAGGAGGAACCGATGTGTCTCCTCTTCCCGCTACCCAGCCGTTGGCTAATCGACCTTCCTCTCTGGTCCCTTACCGACACCTTCAACGCCACCTGCAATGCCTACTGTTGAAGAGGAAGATGCTCCCGTCCTTTCACCGGTGCGGGATGCTACCCAACTCCCGGTGCTGTCAGTTCTGGCTGCTGTGGATTTCACGTCCAACTTGGACCATCAGCCCTTGCCACTGGCCTCTCCGCCTGTTATGTCTGGCCGCTCTGGAGATGGGTGTCTGCAGACTCCACTGGCCCCAACTGTCTCTTCTGGCCATCCTGAGTCGGACCATCTGCCTGTTTCAGACACTCCTTGGGCTATTTCCCAAGGCTGGCCTCGACTTAGTGTGGCCTGCTCTCCAGCACATGGTGAAAGGGGTAGATCCCCACATCGTCTTGACTACAGCTACCGCACCGCTTACGAGCCCTTGTTAGCGAAAGTTGACTAACCTTTCTCGTCAGCCTCCTATATCACCCGGTATAGCCACGGGCACCTCTGGAGAGAGCAACCTGGCTCCTACCACTCATATTCGCCTGCCTATCGTGACTGGTACCATCCCAACATTCGTCGTTGGTCTCCTTACCGCCTTTGACGTTCATGTTCCCCATCACGATCTCCTTTGGGATCTCATTACTGATTCGCCCCTCAGTATTGCTGCTCCAGATTCCATTCTCAGTCCCGATCAGCCTACTACTGGTGTTTGCCATCTCGGTCCTGTCATCGGTCCTGAGACCCATCGCCTCATCATTGGACCGTTTCGCTTCCTCCTCGGGTGACAGTGACAGTGTCCTGGCCTCTGCCAGATACCCACTCTGCCAGATACTCACCCACTCCACCAGATACTCATCCACCGCATCCACTCTGCCAACATCTCTTTCAGCCCTGTTGTCGACGCAATCCGTTGTTGCACCAATCCTGACTGTCCTGCCCATTTCGTCAGCATCGATCTCGGTACTGCTTCGCATCCTGACTTCAGTACATGTGCAGATTCCAGTCTCGCTACTGGTTCCGATTGTTCTACTGGTCTCTGCTCCCGCCCCACCGGCTGTTCTTCCTGCAATGGGCCCCGCACAACATTGTCACTCTCGATCCCCTCACTCTTCGTCTCCTTCTTCTAGTTCTTATGATTCCAACGGTGATTCAACAGATTCTACACCACAGTCTCATACCTCCCCACCTCTAGCATTTGGGGACCCATCTCCTGATTCAGCTTCTGAGGATGTCAAGCAGTTCTCTGACATTTTAGTCAGAATGGCCAATGCCTTGGGCCTCGACATTTCTGGTTCTGCTCCTACGGTACAGGACCCAGTATTCCACTATGTCGACACTCGACCTCCGTCGACAGCTGTGATTCCGTTTCTGCCCATCCTGCAGGAAGTTTTGAAACATCCTTGGGCCCAGCTGGTGTTACTTCAACCGATCTCTCACCGCCTGGAACATCTTTACCGTACCCAGAAGAAGGATGTCAATTTCTTATTCAGTCATTCGACTCCTAATTTGATTGTCGTTGAGTCATCCCAAACAAAAGGGGGCAAAAGGGCCCACATGACTCCACCTGATCATGAGTGCTGCCATTCGGATGTCTTCGGCCGGCACTTCTACTCTGCCTCCTCGTTGATCGCCAGGATTTCTAACACCCAAGGTTGCCTGGTGGCCTATCACCATAATATCTGGGATGTTTTTCCCCCTCCTTTCCCAACTGCTAGATGACCACTGAGCAACTGCCATTCAGTATTTTAATGAGTCTATGGCTCTCTCGAATCAACAGATTTTGTTGTCATGACACACTGTTGAAAGTGTGCTACGTGTGATGGTTAGTGCGATTGCCATCAGCCAATTTGCCTGGCTTCGCCTGGCTCTGCTGGGTTGACCAAGGATAGCAGAAAAAGGATTGAAGACCTGCCCTTTGACAGCCAAGTACTCTTTCATGTGACTACAGATGATGCTATGGACCATCTTATGAAAGCTCGACTGACAGCTAAGAAGATGGGCCTTCATCCAATGGCTCAGCCTAGAAGACCATCTTCATCCCGTTCTTCATGGAGGCACCCTTCCTACTCTTATAGGTCACGCTATCCTTGCCACACATCTCACTAATCGTCCTTGCCAGCTTCTTCCTGTCAGTCCTTTAGATGACGTCAACTATCTTCCAAGAAATCCTCTTCAACAGCTAAGTCACATTTTTGACTCCCCTTGCAGGTTGCCCCCTCTGCCTCTCTTTCATCTGCCCGACCACCTACCCAGAGCCACAGGACTAGCTCACCACCTCTGTCAAGGTCAGAGACCTGGGCAGCGAGCCATCCCGGAGAAGAGAGTGGGAGAGCCAGCAAAGCCCAGCCAGGAGGGGACAAGCAAGCACTTACTCAAGGAAGTTCATTTACCAGAGCACCAAGCAAAGCCGTAGTCAGAGTTCCAAAGCCAAGGGTCAAGAGTCCAGAGATCAATTCAAGGTATCAGGAATCAGGTGCTGGGAGCAAGGTACAGGCAAGAGAAGGGCTTGTAAGAAGTTTGCCACAAGCAAAGGGAAGCTTCCAGGCAGTCAGTTATATAGCCCCAGGCACAGGTGTGTCCGGTCACCGCTTCGCCTCCCTTTGCACAGCCTTCTTGAGTCTCCGCCTTGGTTGGGGGCTTATTGAACCAGGCTCCAGAGCATCTTCAGAATCGGATCCCTGTTGCTCTAAAGGAGCAGGTAGAGGGACATCTGTGCCTGCTTGGTCCATGGCAGCAGGGGTTGCTCTTGAGCTGCAGGACTCATCTCCAGCTAGAGCAACAGGGACCAACAGCTGCTGCTGCTGCTCGTCATCTCCACCCTGAGCAACAGGGACCACGTCATCAGCAGCTCTGACAGGGGCTTCAGTTATCATAACCTCAACACGTTGCGCAGCATCACTTCCCCTTCTTCCCAATCTCGGACTGAGGGTGAATCCCAAGAAATCCCACTTGGAACCTTCACGCACCTTGGACTTCATCGGGGTCACCCTGGACTCCATTTGCACCAGGGCCTTCCTACCCATGAGGCATGCTTGGATCCTGCGACAGGCTGCAGCCACTGTCCTGTGCAGTCTGTCCATTTCTGACCACAGGATCCAACAGCTTCTGGCCACATGGCGGCACAACGGTGGTCACTACTCATCCCGCCTTCAGGCTCGCCCCCGCAACACTGGTTTCTCTGATGCTTTGATCCTTTGCTTGATGATCAATGCTCGATTCTGTGGGTCCCTCACCCAGTACGGGACTCCCTTCGTTGGTGGCTGTCCCCACGCCATCTCTTGTCTGGAATGCCATTTGTCAAGCCCCATCCGACACTTACTATCATGACTGATGTGCCCTTCCATGGTCGGGGAG